>CM077093.1:93710966-94042011 GCA_039513925.1 Platanthera zijinensis | reverse complement strand
CGGGCAAAATAACGCCCACCTGGGCAAAATTAGGCAATCCTGGCGAAATAACACGGGCCCGAGTGAAATAACGAGCGGCAGGGCGAAATAAGGCGCTCTCGAGCGAAATAAACTCACGTATGAGCAAAATAACGGGCGCCTTGGAGAAATAACGCGGGCCCGGGCGAATTAACACGCGCCCGGGCAAAAGAACACATGCCCGGTCGAAATAACGTGCGGCCGTGTGAAAAAAGGAATGCCCGGGGAAAAAAATGTGCGCCCGGGCAAAATAACGCGTGCCCGGGCGAAATAACGCGCGCCCGCAGCGAAAAACAACGTATCCCGACGATATAATGCCCGCTTAGGAGAAATAATACACACGTGGATGAAATAAAGACCGTCCAGGCCAAATATCGTGCGCCCGGGCAAAATAAGCCGCACCCTGTCGAAATAACGCGCGCCACGGCGAAATAACGTGCACCCGTGAGAAATAACGCGCTCTCGTCGGCGAAATAAGGGGCGTCCGGGCGAAATAATGCACGCCCGAGAGAAATAACGCGCGCACAGGCGAAATAACGCGCGTACGGGTAAAATACCGTGCGCCCTGGAAAAATAACGCGCGCCTGTGTGAAATAACGCCTACCCGGGGGAAACAACCCGCGGTCGTGCAAAATAACGCTTACCTGTGCGAAATAACGCACCCCCGGGAGAAATAACGCGTGCCCAGGCAAAATAAGGCGCGCCCTGCCGAAATAAGACGCGTTCGGGCGAAATAACACGCACCCTTCGAAATTGACAGCGCGGAGGACGTGCAAAATAACACGCGCCTTGGCGAAATAATGCGCGCCCGGGAGAAATAACGTGCGGACGGCCGAAATAACGCGCATAGTAACGGCTAAATAACACGCTCCCGGGCGAAATAACGCGTGTCTGGGTGAATTAATGCATGCCCGGGCAAATTAACGCACGCCCGGGCAACATAACGCACGCTCGGGTGAAATAACGCGCGATCAGGCAAAATAACGCGTGCCTGTGCGAAATCACGTGCCCGCCGGGCGAATAACTCTTGCCCAGGCGAAATAAACGCGTGCCATTCGAAATAACGGGCTCTGAGCGAATAACAACGCACCCAGGGCAAAATAACTTGCGCCCAGGCGAAATAACGCCCTCCCGGGCTAAATAACGCACAGCCCAGTATAAATACGCGTGCCCTTGCGAAATAATAACGCTTGGTCGGCAAAATAACGCACCCATCGGGCGAAAGAACGCACTGCCCGGGCAAATAAGTCTCGCCCTATCGAAATAACCGCGCCAAAGCGAATAACCTCACCGGGAGAGATAAGCGCGCAGCCCTGGCGAAATAAAGCGCCCGGGAGAATAACCGCGCATCGCGGGAAATAAACGCGCGCACACAGGCGAAATAACGCGCGTACGGCTAAATAACGTGCGCCCGGGCAAAATTACGCGCCTTGCGTGGAAAAATGTAAGACCCCCCCTTTTTTTTTTCAACCACCGGGGGTCTTAGGCCCAGAACCGCCGCTTTGCGGTGACTCCTTCACGTCCGAAGGGTCATCACCATAAGGCGCCGATTCTCCGGCCAATTCGATCACAGAAAAGTAGCACAATTAACAGTAAGAGTATCAGTCCACAATAATAAAATCACATATATAAATAAATAAAGCTCCACGAAGAGTGTCCACAGAAACATCAGAGTACTATAAATACGGGCTTATGGCCCGGTACAAAATGTCCTCACTACAAGTCTCTCATGCGGAAGCGAAACAGAATCTACTCAAGGTCGAGACTCACGGTCCCGCTGTGTGAACTCCGGAGCTAGACTGCCCCATCTCTAGGCGCACCGATCTCTGGGCTGCTCCTCCATGCTGGGCTCCACGATCCCCTAATGATGCGGTTCGAAAACCGTTAGTCATAAAGACTAAGCCCTATCATCCCCTACCCCTTCCCCCATGGCTCCTAGGTACCGAGCGGAGAGGAAGAAAGGAAGGACATGAAAATAGAGATTAAACATGAAACAGATGGCAGCGGAAACTAATCTAGCAAGTTGTGTTAGGTGAGCAGTTAATAAATTGTTATAATAGGTCTAGCAGTAAGAAAAGCAATTATAAGAATTTAAACCTTCACTTATGCGGGAACACATAAGCAAAAAGGATCTTTTGCAAGGCTCCCATCGTATAGAGTGTCCCATACCACTTATACGTTGGGGTGTCGGTTATCAAACAGCAATGGTTGTTATATATTGAAATTAACCTTTGATTTATAAACTTGCCCACACAAGCTTATAGACCAGGGGTCGTTTTGCAGGTCCTAACGTATAAGCGTCCCATACCACTTATACTTTAGGTGTCAGGGTTAAATGAATCGATTATGCTATGACATGCTAGTGGGTATGATGAAACATGCAAGTGCAACGCACACACCCGACTCTGTGCACACAGACCTTTAGTTCCCCCTTTCGGAGCCGTTACCTCCCAGGATACCTCCGTAGTGGCAGACGGAAGCGGTGGGTTGGGCCTCGCCCACCTCAAACCCAGTAAAAGCACCACTGGTCTGACCTATCGTACGCCTCAACGCTTGGTGCACTAAGCGGACGCCTGCGTACTCTTGCCGGCTGGCGCACCGGACTTCTGTTGGCGAAGTGCTAACCACCCGCCGAGTCAACGATATCGGTGTCGGTGCAATCGAACTCCCCGATATCGAAAGACTCACCACCTTAACTTTTCCTATCTTATGCACATGCAAGTTTAATCGCAAACAATCAGAACCGAGCCGAAGCTCCCCGGACCAAACGTCCGTCTCCACCCAACCGAGCCGAAGCTCCCCGGACCAACCCGTCCGTCTCCAGACCAACCGAGCCGAAGCTCCCGGACCATCCCGTCCGTCTCCAACCAACCGAGCCGAAGCTCTCATCAATCTTCCTGTGCCAACAGTGTTTGTGAAAGTGCAATCCTAGTTACTAAGTTACTCTCGCCAGTTTATTATTACAGTTTACGTTAGCCCAGGACTGCCCCCGGTATACCCCGTGAAGGGCTCTCAAGGGGCACTAGGAACCAAGACGGTGCATTACGGCCCGAAGTTCCCTTTCGCAAGGCACTTATTATTATTGGTTGTCTACCCTTTTACCCGATTTCCTTCTCGTATTACATTAGACTATCCTAGGGTGATTTTAAACCTTCCACTCCTCGGGAAACGATCTTTCGTCGAACCCGAACACCTCTTAACTCTAGCTATCACCACTACTCACTACTCTTTATATCTTCCTATTGTAATTTCTTCCACAATTGTTCACCCAGACAAAATGTTTAAACCTCAAAGACTTTCTCAGATCGTGTCCTATTGCATCTCACAACCTGCTATATGCAGACCGACCTAGGCTACATGTCGAACCGGTTATGCAATGATCCATTACTCATCCAAATGCCCTAATCTATTTACTGGAAACTTATCTTGGTATAAATAACCTAAATCCAGAAAATGGAAATTTTCCTAATTTATTTGGCATTTAATTAAATTCCTCGAAAATCTCAAGGGCCACCGGTTTGAACATGAACTATCCTAATTATTCATGCAAGATGTCCAGCAAATTTATGATAATTAGTAGGCTATCTCAGAAGGCTAAATACTAAGTATCATAATTTTCTATCATCAAAATGACCTGAAAAACTATTTGGAAATAATCTCTAATTTCTATAGTTTATGAATCAAGTACAGAAAATATTCTTCCAAAAATTCTAAATAATTTATGACATGAAGATTAAGGCCTAAAATTTGCACTGGCTAAGTTTCATAATTTTCCAGCAAGTGTTCTATCCATAATAAATTTTTAAACATAAAAGCCCTTTCTATCATTTGTGAATAAAGTACTAGATTTACTCAACATAAAATTCTATAAAAAATTCAGGGATCAATGTTCTACTAGTCAAGATCTAAATCCAGAATTTTAACTGATTATAATTAATGTAAAGCCTCCAAATAATTGAAACAACAAATTGGGCTAATAATTCTTTAACACATGAAGTATAATATATATTAATCACAAAATTCCAGAAAAATTACCATAAGTCTAACACATTCTAAAACTCCCTCCTCCCGAGTTTCATAATTTTTGGATTAGATTTAGTACTTAAAATAATTAAATTACATGTTTATCCTATTCCAAAATCTCAACTTTCGAGGTACCTAACTACCTCCAATTCCTTCACTATTTCAACCAGAGGGTTTTCATCATATCCTCCCCCTCTCCTCCAAATTTCAAGGGCATACAAGAGCTTTTGCTCCTATGTCCTTCACAAAGCTCAAACTCCCACCCGTTGGAGTTGAGCCAATCTCTTAGGGTAAAATCCACCCTAAGCCACACCATGTTACCCAAGAGGGTAGACATAGACTCAACAAATCAGTGGCCAACAACTTCAGCCTCTTTTGAGGAGATTTGTCCACTCCATCTCCAATTGTACTTTTCCCCAAAGTACCCCTCACCAAGACCTATCTAGGACTTGATAATTCCCTATTCAAAACTCGACCAATCGAGTTGAAATTTTGCACAGATCTTAATATTTATGCCAGGGACCACCATCCAAAATTTGGGGAGTTTGGGCTTAATTTCATCTCCTAATTAATTTTATATTGTTTATTAAATTTTTACAAAAACTTTAGGCAAAAGTTCTCCACAAAATTCTCATTTTTGGACAGCCTCTCTATATACATATTATAGACCTCCAGTCCAAATTTCAAGTCATTTGGACATGTTATGAACCATGGGCAACCATTTTAATTTCTGGTTAACCTAGGTCTTGATCCCACCAAAATGAGTGCTGTGTTCAAACCACTCAGCCAAATTGAATAAAATCAATTTTAAATTAAAGTAGACCCGAGGGCTACAACTTTTGTGTCTGGTCATTTTTCCTAAATCGGCCTCTAAGTGCCTCGTTTTGCAGCCTCAAAATACATTCAAATAATCTATTTTCATTAAGTAAAATATAACAACCTATGTATTATAATATTAATTCCACTGTTCATCTTCTTCATGAACCCGAACAGACACAGGAAAATATTTTTCCTGTAAGCATTCAGTGATCCGTCGCCGGCCGTTTGGTCACTTCCCTGGCCAGCCACCACCACCACCACCTCCGTTGAGGCGATGGCTAGCGGTCGGCGGTGGTTTGGCCGCCGGAGGTGGCGGTTTCCGGCGAACTCAAAATACATTTTTCATGGTTTTTCCATGAAAACGAGAGATGGATCCGGCTCCGTTGAACGCGAACCTCCTTTCTAAGAATCCTAAGATCTACCCATGAAAGAGAAGGAGCAGAGGAGGACCTTGTTCGCGGTTTGAAGGCGAGAAGAGCGACGGGGTGCCATGGCGCGGTGGTGGCGTTTGCTGAACTTCTCCTACAGCAAGAACAAGGGTCTGATCCGATTACTTGAACGTGTAACCTTCTCCTCCGGTTCCAGGTTGGCTTTTATAAGTCAGAAAAGTGGGAAGGTGAATGGTTTAAGCCATTATGGCCATGAAGTTCCCTCCCCTTAATGCTTCGGTTATGATGCAGGGATAAGAAACGGCGGAAACTGAACAGGTATGTCCAGCTGGCGGTTTTCTATTGGACCACCTTTTCCCTCATTTATTATATAATTTCAGAAGGAAAACGGCCGGTAGTTACTCCTGGTGTAACTTCCCACACCAGCATTTATTACCACGCGGGTTGGAATAATTTCGGGCCTGACCCGTCGTTTCGGTCAATGTCACGGGCGTGATACATAAGTCACGGGCGTGACAGGCCCGGGTAGCCCATTCTGGGTTCGACGATCGTCGAACTGAGATCGACGATCGTCGAGGGAAGGTCACGGGCGTGACACCTCGGGTCACGGGCGTGACAGACCCAAACGGCAGATTGTGGGTCGACGATCGTCGAATTGAGATCGACGATCGTCGAAGGCTGGTCACGCCCTAGGTCACGGGCGTGACCTCTAGGTCACGGGCGTGACATGCCCGAACGGCAAATTTCGAGGTCGACGACCGTCGAATTGAGTTCGACGATCGTCGAAGGCTGGTCACGCCCTAGGTCACGGGCGTGACACTCATGTCACGGGCGTGACATGCCCGGGCCGCAAGCTCGACGATCGTCTCACGGCGATCGACGATCGTCGATGGGGTCACGCCCATAGTCACGGGCGTGACATCTTGGTCACGGGCGTGACATGCCCAGACAGCGCGTTCGACGATCGTCTCGTGGAGATCGACGATCGTCGAAGTAGACACGCCCAGGTCACGGGCGTGACGGGCCGGTCACGGGCGTGACCAACCCGTGACCCGCAATATTGGTCGCTTTATTTCCAATTTTGGGCTTCCTAGGGTTCCGTCACGACCAATCTGACTCCTAGGGGTCTAGCCGGAAATGGGATGTTACAAATCCCAATAAACAAAACAAAAATTTCGTCCCCGAAATTGAGGTTGAGCCTACGGGATTTCTATCGAAATAAATTAAACTTGTAACATCCCATACGATCCTTCTATTGGGTTCAGGCGACTGTTCGTTTGATAACGAAGGCAATCTCCCCAATAAACAAAAGATTAGCCCCTACCATTCTGATTAAGTGCGCAAGCCTAGGTCCTAGATTTTCCTTATCTAGCCTTAACATTCCAAAACAAGAAGGCAGTCTATAGTATACCGAGAGGTGGTGAGATGTACCTGACTGAACAACTCCGGGTATCTTTGCCTCATCAGATCCTGCGGTTCCCAGGTGTGCTCCTCCTGACCGTGATTTCTCCACAGAACCTTGACTAAGGGGATCTTCTTGCGGCGCAAGATCCGCACTCCTTTGTCATCGATCCGAACCGGCTCCAAGTGAACAGATCGGTCTGAAGCTACCGGCCCTTCTGTGGTCAAAACCCGCTGCTCCGGGCGTAGTAGAGCGCTTCTCAGCGAAGAGATGTGGAAGACGTCGTGTAGAGCTGCCAGCTCTGGTGGCAACTCTAGCCTGTAGGCTAAGGGTCTGATCCGCTCCAGGATCCGGTAAGGGCCCATATACCTAGGGCTGAGTTTCTTCCTCCGACCGCGCACCCGTGAGACTCCGTGCATGGGCCGGATCTTCAAGAACACTCGATCTCCTACCCGGAACTCCACCTGACGATGCCGAGCGTCATAGTATTTTGCTTGTCTGCTCTGCGCCTCCAGCATCCTATCTCTGATCAGCCTCACCTGAGCCTCGGTGTCTTCAACGAAATCCGATCCCAGCAGTTTCGGATCCTCGTCCTGAACCCAGGAAAGCGGGGTCCTACATTTACTTCCATACAAGGCCTCATAAGGTGCCATCCTGATGCTGGACTGGTAGCTATTATTGTAGGAGAACTCGACCAAAGGTAACATCTTCTCCCACGGCTCCCCTCAGTCTAGTATACACAGCCGTAGTAAGTCCTCCAAGGTCCTGTTGGTGCGCTCTGTCTGCCCGTCCGTCTGAGGGTGGAAGGCCGTGCTAAAAGTCAACTGAGTGCCCAAATATGTCTGCATTGACCGCCACTCCCTGGATGTAAACCGTCCATCGCGGTCCGACACTATCGTCCGGGGCATGCCATGATATCGGACATACTGCTCCACAAACTTCCGTACCAGCACTCCCACCGAATCGTCCTTCCTGATCGGTATAAAGCGGGCCACCTTCGTCAACCGATCGACAATCACCCAAATCGAGTCGTTCCCTGTCCGAGACCGGGGAAGACCATGTATAAAATCCATCGCTATGTCGTCAAACTTCCACTCCGGCACCGGGAGTGGCTGCAACAGTCATGCGGGGTTCCTGCACTCCGCCTTCACCAACTGACACGCCTCGCAATGGGTCACGAAGTACGTAATGTCTTTCTTCATGCCCGGCCAAAACATCGTCCTCTTCAGATCAGCGGTCATCTTTGTGATCCCCGGGTGCACGGAGTACCGGCTGCAATGCGCCTCCGTCAGAATATCCTCTCGGATCTGGCCTCCTGCGGGTATATATACTCTGCCTCTGAAGTGGAGCAAACCATCTCTCAGGGAATAATCTCCTGTCGAACCTTCCTCCAAAGTTCGGAACATCGGCTCCGCCCACGCATCTGTCCTCTGTCCGTCCCGAATGCGATCCCGAATATCGTCTATGGCCACTATCGATGCCAGATACTCCCTATACAGATCTGGGTCATCCTCGGACACTAGGGATATCTGCATGTCTCTGAATGACTGGACCAGCTCCATAGACATAACCTGGGGCCCAGCTTCGGAAGTGGCCGCTCTCCGGCTCAACGCGTCGGCCACCACGTTTGCCTTCCCTGGGTGGTAGTGCATCTCATACTGATAATCTGCTAAGAACTCCACCCAGCGCCTCTGCCTGATATTCAACTCCTTCTGAGTGTCCACGTATTTCAAGTTCTTGTGATCGGAGAAGATATCGCAGTGGACTCCATAAAGGTAATGACGCCAGACCTTTAGAGCAAAAACGACCGCTCCCATCTCGAGGTCGTGCACCGGGTAGTTCCTCTCATGGGTCTTCAGCTGGCGGGAGGCATATGCTATGACATGTCCGTTCTGCATCAGCACCGCTCCCATCCCTTGGTATGATGCGTCGGTATACACCTAGGAATCCCTCCCTTCCGGATGGAAGGGCCAGGATAGGGGCCGAGATGAGTCGATCCTTCAGCTCCTGGAAAGCCGCCTGGCACTGCGGGGTCCAAACAAAAGGTGCCTCATTCTTTGTCAAAGATGTGAGGGGGAGGGCAATCCGAGAGAACCCCTCCACAAACTTCCGGTAGTAACCGGCAAGCCCCAAGAAACTTCGCACATCGGTGGCTGTCTTCAATTGCGGCCAATCTCGAACTGCTCGAATCTTTGCCGGATCAACTGCCAACCCGGCTCCGCTGATAATGTGGCCCAGGAAGGCCACCTCCTTCAACCAGAACTGACACTTGCTGAATTTGGCATAAAGGTGATGCTCCCGCAACCTCTCCAAGGTCAGTGCCAGATGCCGAGTGTGCTCCTCCTCCGTCCTAGAGTAGATCAGGATGTCGTCTATGAACACTATGACGAACACATCCAAGTAGGCCTCGAAAACCCTGTTCATGAGACTCATGAATGCCGACGGAGCATTCGTGAGCCCAAAGGGCATCATAGTGAACTCATACAGGCCATATCTGCTACTAAAGGCCGTCTTCGGGATATCCTCCTCCTGGATCCGCAGCTGGTAGTATCCCGATCTCAAGTCCAGCTTCGAGAAATAATGGGCCCCCTCTAGCTGGTCGAATAATTCGTCTATCCGTGGGAGCGGATAGGTATTCCGGACGGTCAGCCTGTTTAGTGCTCGATAATCGATGCACAGGCGGAGTGTCCCATCCTTCTTCTTCACGAACAGGACCGGAGCTCCCCATGGCGAGGAACTCGGTCTAACAAAACCTGCCTCAACTAATTCCTGCAACTGAGTCCGAAACTCTGCCAACTCCTTTGGGGCCATCCGATAAGGGGCCCTAGACGCCGGCTTGGCCCCCGGCACAAGCTGTATCTGAAAATCCTGCTCTCGGTGTGGAGGTAATCCTGGTAGTTTCTCTGGAAAGACGTCAGCGAAATCTCGCACCACCGGGATGTCTGTCACCGACTCCTTAACTTCCGCCATCTCAAAAAGAATCTGATAGACCTCCTCTCCCTGCAGATGGGCCTTGACGGCCTGTACCGAAGATAAGAGTATACGAGAGACAGGTCTTATACCTTCAATGGTAATGAAAGAGTCCCCGTGTCTCACGGTGATCCTCTTTGCCTGGCAGTCAATCTGGGCATAGTTCCAATGCAGCCATACCATGCCCAGGATCAGATCGTAGTCCGTCAGCTTCAAAATCGTCGCTGGAGCCTCGAACGCTTTTCCACCAATTTCTGCCTCCATATTGCAGTGATCCATGGTAAGGAGCTCAGATTCATCTGGTAGTCGCACCCTCATCCTCGAGCCTGTGAACCGCTCCACACCTTCCAGTCCTTCCACAAACGACTCCGACACAAAGGAGTGAGTAGCTCCAGTATCGAACAGCGTGCGGGCAGGCTTGCCGCTGATGAAGACTATACCTGGGGTGATTAGATATCTTAGGGTTCTATAATGAGTTTTTACTTTCCTTGCTATCAATCTAGTGCGATTCAAAGTTTTAACAACTTAAAGGGGAAATTCTATGAAAACAAAGAAGCATTTCGGCATACCTGCGATGACCTGCTCCGGATTCCGCGGCTGTGCAAGGTCCAAGGCATATACCTGCTCTCTTCCCTGTCTACGATCTTCCCCCTGGTATCCTCGACCGCGGCCGCGTCCTCGGCCTCCGTAATGCTGAGCTGGTGGGCCGCCCTGATGTGCTGGAGGTGGTGCCCCCCTCATGGGGCAGTTCCTCCGAATGTGCCCAATCTGATGACAAAAGTAGCACTCTGGGGGATACGCCATTCCCCCGGGTCTCGGCATCTCCTGCATCCGAAGTGGTGGAGGGGCCAATACCACCTGTTCCCTCGGCTCCGGCCTCACGTCCTGACGAGGCTGGTCCTCTGTCCTCCTCCCCTCTGGTACAGCACCCCGCCGCTGGTCATTCCTTCCTCTTCGTCCCTGATCCTCTGCTGGCCGTTTCCGGCCCCGGGTGGTGTGCCAATCTGCCTCAATCCTTTTGGCCATCTCCAAAATCCGGGAGATGGGCCCGTCAGATACAAACAAGAGGGCCTCCCTCAAGTCCTCACGTAGGCCCTTGTAGAACCTCCTGATATACCCTGCCTCGTCCAGCTGGTAGGAATCTGCGTATCGAGCCAGGTGGTCAAACTCTCGATGGTACTCCACCACGGTCCGAGTACCCTGCTTCAGCTGTAAGAACCGCTCCTCCAAATCATCCCTAGCCGACTGTGGAACGAAATGCTCCAGCAGTGCGGCCCTGAACTCCTCCCAAGTAACCTCCGCAACCTCCCTATCAGCAAATGTCGTGTCCAACAGCGTCTTCCACCACCTCTTTGCATGGGACTCCAGGCAGGAGACAACCAGAGCCACCCTCTCCTCCCATGGACACCGAATCCCGGTCAGCATCTCGTACATGATATCTAGCCATTCCTCCGTCCGAACAGCCGACTCTGTCCCCAGATAGGACGGGGGAGAAAGACCCCGGAAGATGCTGAGCCAGTTGGCCCCCAGATTGGGCTGCGGGACCGGAACCTGCTGGGCCCTGAAGGCCTCCAGAATGGCAGTCAGGGTCTGTCCCATGTCTGACTGAAGGAAAGGGGTGGGGACCGGTGGAGGTGGTGCAACTCCCTGAGTCTGCTGAACTCCGCCCTGTGGCGTAGGCTGTGCTGGAGGCTGCGCAACGAAAACACATGCTGAGAAAAACGTTCAAATATTACCTAAAGGTGGACAAATTATATGTGATCCCCATATGGGCACACCACTGCTTCCGCTGCTTAGTTTGTCCCCAAACTAAACTCGAGTGGGGGTGACCTAGGGTTTGTGGACTGCGACTTCCTTCTGATCGATGTTTGCTCTGATACCACTTGTAAGACCCCCCTTTTTTTTCAACCACCGGGGTCTTAGGCCCAGAACCGCCGCTTTGCGGAGACTCCTTCACGTCCTGAAGGATCATCACCACAAGGCGCCGATTCTGCCGGCCAATTCGATCACAGAAAGTAGCACAATATAACAGTAAGAGTAATCAGTCCACAATAATAAAATCACATATATAAATAATAAAGCTCCACGAAGGGAGTGTCCACAAAAACATCAGAGTACTATAAATACGGGCTTATGCCCGGTACAAAATGTCCTCACTACAAGTCTCTCATGCGGAAGCGAAACAGAATCTACTCAAGGTCGAGACTCACGGTCCCGGCTGTGTGAACTCCGGAGCTAGACTGCCCCATCTCTAGGCGCACCGATCTCTGGGGCTGCTCCTCCATGCTGGGCTCCACGATCCCCTAAATGATGCGGTTCGAAAACCGTTAGTCATAAAGACTAAGCCCTATCATCCCCTACCCCTTCCCCCATGGCTCCTAGGTACCGAGCGGAGAGGAAGAAAGGGAAGGACATGAAGGTAGAGATTAAACATGAAACAGATGGCAGTGGAAACTAATCTAGCAAGTTGTGTTAGGTGAGCAGTTAATAAATTGTTATAATAGGTCTAGCAGTAAGAAAAGCAATTATAAGAATTTAAACCTTCACTTATGCGGGAACACATAAGCAAAAGGGATCTTTTGCAAGGCTCCCATCGTATAGAGTGTCCCATACCACTTATACGTTGGGGTGTCGGTTATCAAACAGCAATGGTTGTTATATATTGAAATTAACCTTTGATTTATAAACTTGCCCACACAAGCTTATAGACCAAGGGGTCGTTTTGCAGGTCCTAACGTATAAGCGTCCCATACCACTTATACTTTAGGTGTCAGGGTTAAATGAATCGATTATGCTATGACATGCTAGTGGGTATGATGAAACATGCAAGTGCAATGCACACACCCGACTCTGTGCACACAGACCTTTAGTTCCCCCTTTCGGAGCCGTTACCTCCCAGGATACCTCCGTAGTGGCAGACGGAAGCGGTGGGTTGGGCCTCGCCCACCTCAAACCCAGTAAAAGCACCACTGGTCTGACCTATCGTACGCCTCAATGCTTGGTGCACTAAGCGGACGCCTGCGTACTCTTGCCGGCTGGCGCACCGGACTTCTGTTGGCGAAGTGCTAACCACCTCGCCGAGTCAACGATATCGGTGTCGGTGCAATCGAACTCCCCGATATCGAAAGACTCACCACCTTAACTTTTCCTATCTTATGCACATGCAAGTTTAATCGCAAACAATCAGAACCGAGCCGAAGCTCCCCGGACCAAACGTCCGTCTCCACCCAACCGAGCCGAAGCTCCCCGGACCAACCCGTCCGTCTCCAGACCAACCGAGCCGAAGCTCCCCGGACCATCCCGTCCGTCTCCAAACCAACCGAGCCGAAGCTCTCATCAATCTTCCTGTGCCAACAATGTTTGTGAAAGGTGCAATCCTAGTTACTAAGTTACTCTCGCCAGTTTATTATTACAGTTTACGTTAGCCCAGGACTGCCCCCGGTATACCCCGTGAAGGGCTCTCAAGGGGCACTAGGAACCAAGACGGTGCATTACGGCCCGAAGTTCCCTTTCGCAAGGCACTTATTATTATTGGTTGTCTACCCTTTTACCCGATTTCCTTCTCGTATTACATTAGACTATCCTAGGGTGATTTTAAACCTTCCACTCCTCGGGGAAGACGATCTTTCGTCGAACCCGAACACCTCTTAACTCTAGCTATCACCACTACTCACTACTCTTTATATCTTCCTATTGTAATTTCTTCCACAATTGTTCACCCAGACAAAATGTTTAAACCTCAAAGACTTTCTCAGATCGTGTCCTATTGCATCTCACAACCTGCTATATGCAGACCGACCTAGGCTACATGTCGAACCGGTTATGCAATGATCCATTACTCATCCAAATGCCCTAATCTATTTACTGGAGACTTATCTTGGTATAAATAACCTAAATCCAGAAAATGGAAATTTTCCTAATTTATTTGGCATTTAATTAAATTCCTCGAAAATCTCAAGGGCCACCGGTTTGAACATGAACTATCCTAATTATTCATGCAAGATGTCCAGCAAATTTATGATAATTAGTAGGCTATCTCAGAAGGCTAAATCCTAAGTATCATAATTTTCTATCATCAAAATGACCTGAAAAACTATTTGGAAATAATCTCTAATTTCTATAGTTTATGAATCAAGTACAGAAAATATTCTTCCAAAAATTCTTAATAATTTATGACATGAAGATTAAGGCCTAAAATTTGCACTGGCTAAGTTTCATAAATTTCCAGCAAGTGTTCTATCCATAATAAATTTTTAAACATAAAAGCCCTTTCTATCATTTGTGAATAAAGTACTAGATTTACTCAACATAAAATTCTATAAAAATTCAGGGATCAATGTTCTACTAGTCAAGATCTAAATCCAGAATTTTAACTGATTATAATTAATGTAAAGCCTCCAAATAATTGAAACAACAAATTGGGCTAATAATTCTTTAACACATGAAGTATAATATATATTAATCACAAAATTCCAGAAAAATTACCATAAGTCTAATACATCCTAAAACTCCCTCCTCCCGAGTTTCATAATTTTTGGATTAGATTTAGTGCTTAAAATAATTAAATTACATGTTTATCCTATTCCAAAATCTCAACTTTCGAGGTACCTAACTACCTCCAATTCCTTCACTATTTCAACCAGAGGGTTTTCATCATATCCTCCCCCTCTCCTCCAAATTTCAAGGGCATACAAGAGCTTTTGCTCCTATGTCCTTCACAAACCTCAAACTCCCACCCGTTGGAGTTGAGCCAATCTCTTAGGGTAAAATCCACCCTAAGCCACACCATGTTACCCAAGAGGGTAGACATAGACTCAACAAATCAGTGGCCAACAACTTCAGCCTCTTTTGAGGAGATTTGTCCACTCCATCTCCAATTGTACTTTTCCCCAAAGTACCCCTCACCAAGACCTATCTAGGACTTAATAATTCCCTATTCAAAACTCGACCAATCGAGTTGAAATTTTGCACAGATCTTAATATTTATGCCAGGGACCACCACCCAAAATTTGGGGGAGTTTGGGCTTAATTTCATCTCCTAATTAATTTTATATTGTTTATTAAATTTTTACAAAAACTTTAGGCAAAAGTTCTCCAAAAATTCTCATTTTTGGACTGCCTCTCGATATACATATTATAGACCTCCAGTCCAAATTTCAAGTCATTTGGACATGTTATGAACCGTGGGCAACCATTTTAATTTCTGGTTAACCTAGGTCTTGATCCCACCAAAATGAGTGCTGTGTTCAAACCACTCACCCAAATTGAATAAAATCAATTTTAAATTAAAGTAGACCCCGAGGGCTACAACTTTTGTGTCTGGTCATTTTTCCTAAATCGGCCTCTAAGTGCCTCGTTTTGCAGCTTCAAAAATACATTCAAATAATCTATTTTCATTAAGTAAAATATAACAACCTATGTATTATAATATTAATTCCACTGTTCATCTTCTTCATGAACCCGAACAGACACAGGAAAATATTTTTCCTGTAAGCATTCAGTGATCCGTCGCCGGCCGTTCGGTCACTTCCCTGGCCAGCCACCACCACCACCACCTCCGTTGAGGCAATGGCTAGCGGTCGGCGGTGGTTTGGCCGCCGGAGGTGGCGGTTTCCGGCGAACTCAAAATACATTTTTCATGGTTTTTCCATGAAAACGAGAGATGGATCCGGCTCCGTTGAGCGCGAACCTCCTTTCTAAGAATCCTAAGATCTACCCATGAAAGAGAAGGAGCAGAGGAGGACCTTGTTCGCGGTTTGAAGGCGAGAAGAGCGACGGGGTGCCATGGCGCGGTGGTGGCGTTTGCTGAACTTCTCCTACAGCAAGAACAAGGGTCTGATCCGATTACTTGAGCGTGTAACCTTCTCCTCCGGTTCCAGGTTGGCTTTTATAAGTCAGAAAAGTGGGAAGGTGAATGGTTTAAGCCATTATGGCCATGAAGTTCCCTCCCCTTAATGCTTCGGTTATGATGCAGGGTTAAGAAACGGCGGAAACTGAACAGGTATGTCCAGCTGGCGGTTTTCTATTGGACCACCTTTTCCTCATTTATTATATAATTTCAGAAGGAAAACGGCCGGTAGTTACTCCTGGTGTAACTTCCCACACCAGCATTTATTACCACGCGGGTTGGAATAATTTCGGGCCTGACCCGTTGTTTCGGTCAATGTCACGGGCGTGATACATAAGTCACGGGCGTGACAGGCCCGGGTAGCCCATTCTGGGTTCGACGATCGTCGAACTGAGATCGACGATCGTCGAGGGAAGGTCACGGGCGTGACACCTCGGGTCACGGGCGTGACAGACCCAAACGGCAGATTGTGGGTCGACGATCGTCGAATTGAGATCGACGATCGTCGAAGGCTGGTCACGCCCTAGGTCACGGGCGTGACCTCTAGGTCACGGGCGTGACATGCCCGAACGGCAAATTTTGAGGTCGACGACCGTCGAATTGAGTTCGACGATCGTCGAAGGCTGGTCACGCCCTAGGTCACGGGCGTGACACTCATGTCACGGGCGTGACATGCCCGGGCCGCAAGCTCGACGATCGTCTCACGGCGATCGACGATCGTCGATGGGGTCACGCCCATAGTCACGGGCGTGACATCTTGGTCACGGGCATGACATACCCAGACAGCGCGTTCGACGATCGTCTCGTGGAGATCGACGATCGTCGAAGTAGACACGCCCAGGTCACGGGCGTGACGGGACGGTCACGGGCGTGACCAACCCGTGACCCGCAATATTGGTCGCTTTATTTCCAATTTTGGGCTTCCTAGGGTTCCGTCACGACCAATCTGACTCCTAGGGGTCTAGCCGGAAATGGGATGTTACAAATAACGCCTGCCCGGGCGAAATAACCTGCATAACGCTTGCCCGTGCGAAATAACGCACGCCCGGGAGAAATATTGTGTGCCCGGGAAAAATAAGGCGCGCCCTACCGAAATAAGACGCGTTCGGGCGAAATAACGCGCACCCGGGCGAAATAACGCGTGGACGTGCGAAATAACGCGCGCCCGGGCGAAATAACGTGCACCCGGGCGAAATAACGTACGGACGGGCGAAATAACATGCGGACAGGCAAAATAACGCGCGGACGGGCGAAATAACACGCGCCCAGGCGAAATAACGCGCGCCCGGGTGAATTAACGCGCACCCGGGAAAATTAACGCGCGCCCGGGTACCATAACGCACGCTCGGGAGAAATAACGCGTGCCCGGGCAAAATAACGCGTGCCCATGCGAAATAACGCACTCCCGGGAGAAATAACGGGCGCCCAGGAGAAATAACGCCCGCCAGGGCGAAATAATGCACGCTCGAGCGAAATAACGCGCGCCGGGGCGAAATAACGCGCGCCCGGGAGAAATAACGCGCGCCCGGGCGAAATAACGCACGCCCGGGCGAAATAACCCGCTCCCGGGCGAAATAACGCGCGCCCAGTTTAAATAACGTGTGCCCGGGCAAAATAACGCGTGATCGGGCAAAATAATGCACGCCCGGGCGAAAGAACGCATGCCCGGGCGAAAGAACGCACGCCCGGGCGAAATAACGCCCGCCCGGGATAAATATCGCGCGCCCGAACTTATGCGCGCCCAGGAGAAATAAAGCGCGCCCGAGCGATTTAACGTGTGCTAAGGCGAAATAACGCGCGCACGGGCGAAATAACGCGCGCCCGGGAAAAATAATGTGCGCCAGGGCGAAATAACACGCACCGGGGCAAAATAACGTATGGCGGGGCAAAATAACGCGCGATGCGGCGAAAAAACACGTGCTCGGGAAAAATAACGTGCGCCCGAGCAAAATAACGCCTGCCCGGGCAAAATAACGCGCGCCCAGGAGAAATAACGCGCGCCCGATCGAATTAACGTGCGTCCGGGAGAATTAACGCGCGCCCGGGAGAAAAAACGGGCGCCCGGGCGGGATAACGCGCGCCCGGGCGATATAACAAGTGCCCGGATGACAAAACACCCGCCCCGACAAAATAACGCATGCCCGAGCGAAATAACGTGCGCCCGGGCGAATCAACGTGCTCCCGGGTGACATAACGCACGGTCGGGCGAGATAACGCGCGTCCGGGCGAGATAACATGCGCTCGAGCGAAATAATGCGAGCCTGGGCGAAATAACGTGCGCCCGGGCAAAATAACGCGTGCCCGGGCGAAATAACGCCCGCTCAAGCAAAATAATGCGCGGTCGGGCGAAATAACGCGAGTCCGGCTGAAATAATGCCCGCACGGGTGAAATAACGCTCTCCCGGGCGAAATAACCTGTTCTTGGCAAAATAACGTGCGCTCGGGCAAAATAATGCACTCCAGGGCCAAATAACGCGCGCTCGGGCAAAATAACACAATCCCGGGCCAAATAGCGCGCGGGGTGACGAAATAACGCCTGCTCGGGCGAAATACCGCGTGGCCGGGCAAAATAACGCGCGCGCGTGCGAAATAATGCATGCCCGGGAGAAATAACGCGTGCCCGGGCAAAATAAGGTGCGCCCTGCCGAAATAACGCGTGTTCGGGCAAAATAACGTGCGCCCAAGCGAAATAATGCCCGGTCTTGCGAAATAACGTGCGCCCCGGCGAAATAACGCGCGCCCGAGCAAAATAATGTGTGTCCGGGCGCTACTTAATTTCTTAAATAAGTAGCAGAGTGTTACGGGTCAAGTGAAGGAACGCCAGACCGTCCTCGATTCCAAAGGCTGGATGGCGTTGAGTGCGTCGAGTGCACTCAACGCCATAAGCTGAACGGCGTTGAGTGCACTGACTGCACTCAACTCCATCTTTCTTAGGCTGGATGGCATTGAGTGCGTCGAGTGCACTCAATGCCATAAGATGAATGGCGTTGAGTGCACTGATTGCACTCAACGCCATCTTACTTGGGATGAATGGCATTGAGTGCACTCAACGCCATAAGCTGAACGACGTTGAGTGCACTGACTGCACTCAATGCCTTCTTGTTTAGGCTGTATGGAGTTGAGTGAGTGATGGCCGCAAAACAGAGACCGACTGTGGGTGGTTCGAAATGGTCTGATTCCGCGGGCCGAGTTAGAAGATCGAGTTTTCTAACGAGAGGAGGCAAGTGCACCTATCGCGTAGTACTCGGAATTCAGGAGAATACCGAGGTCGTATTATTCTCGGGGGCGCGTTGATTATATCTACTCTTCCAGGAGGACTATTATCTTACTATCAGTAAGGTGGGATTTTTTTTTGTTTAATTAAAATGGAAAGAAAGAGAGCAGTTTTTTACTAAGTTAGTTCGATGACGGGTTAAAGCTCGGCATCGAATCGGATTAAGATGAAAAAAATTCTTAACAATTGTTGAACTTTGTTTTTAAATTAATAAAAGAAACTTGGCTGTGGAGGTTCCAGAAATATGAGCGCACTTATCTCTTGGAATATTGCTCACCTGAACATTAAGACTATTCGACCGATCGTTAGACCGACGAAGGATTCCTCTTAATGCCCGCTTTACGCTAAGAACCCCGCTTGTAAGACCCCCATTTTTTTTTTCTTTTTCGACACCGGGGTCTTAGGCCCAGAACCGCCGCCTTGCGGTGATACCTTCTCACCCGGGAAGGTCGTCACTACAAGACGCCGATTCTGCCGGCCAAATCGATCTCTACTGTAGCATAAGTATAAAAGCAAGTCCACAGAAATCACATATATAGAAAAATAAACTCCACGAAGGGAGTGTCCACAGATAGTACATATAATGAAAATCTCGGGCTTATGCCCGGTACATCAAGTCCTCACTACAAATCACTCATCGCGGAAGCAAACTAATACAACTAATAGTGTTCGGGACTCACAGTCCCTGCTGTCTGGACTCCGGTACTAGACTGTCCGATCTCCAAGCGTGCCGACCTCGGGGGCTGCTCCTCCATGCTGGGCTCCGTGGTCCCCTAAATGAGTGGTTCGAAAACCGTTAGTCTAAAAGACTAAGTCCTATCGTCCCCCACCCCTTCCCCCATGGCTCCTAAGTACCTAGCGGGGAGAAGGAAAGGGAAGGACTTGAAGGTGGAGAATAGTCAAATTGCAGATGGCAGCGGAACTAAACTAACAGTGTAAGCATGATAATATACAAAATTAAATAAGTAACCTTAACTTATGTCAGTACACATAAGCTAAGGGATCTTTTGCAGGGCTCCTATCGTATAAAAAGTCCCATACTGATTTATACGTTAGGGTGTCGGTTCTACTAGCAGGCTTATAATACTGAAAGAGAACCTTGACTTATAAACACACTCGCACAAACTTATAGGCCAAGGGGTCGTTTTGTAAGGCCTAATGTATAGAACGTCCCATACCGCTTATACATTAGGTGTCAGGTTATATGCAATGGTTATGCTATGGAATGCAAATATGCTATGATGTGAACATGCAACTGCAACTCACCCACTCGACTCTGTGTACACAGACCTTTAGTTCCCCCTTTCGGAGCCGTTACCTCCCAGGATACCTCCGTAGTGGCAGACGGAAGCGGTGGGTTGGGCCTCGCCCACCTCTAAACCAGTAAAGCACTACCGGTCAGACCTATCGTACGCCTCAACGCTTGGTGCACTAAGCGGACGCCTGCGTACTCTTGCCGGCTGGCGCACCGAACTTCTGTTGGCGAAGTGCTAACCACACTTGCCTAGTCAACGATATTGGTGTCGGTGCATCGAACTCCCCAATATCGCAGACCCACCTCCTTAAACCTTTTATGCACATGCAATAGTTATGAGTCAAACAAACAACCGAGTCGAAGCTCACCGGGCAATCCCGTTCATCATAATCTATAACCGAGCCCAAGCTCCCCGGACTATCCCGTTCGTCACAATCTACCATCGAGCCAAAGCTCTCCGGACTATCCCGTCCGTCATAATCAACAACCGAGCCGAAGCTCGCCAGGCTACCATACCCAATACCACAACTACCGGGCTTATTGCCCAAGTAACCCATACTATCTCCCGGGACACTGGGGTGTGAAAGTGTGAAACCCTAAGTTTACTATTTACTTTATGCCTACGACTTAGGTTTTACCCATTTCATTTCCGTATTACAGTAAACTAAATCCAAGGTGATTTGACCTTCCACGCTATGGGGAAGACGATCTTTCGTCGATCCCAAACACCACCCAACATTTAGTCAAACTCATTCCTATCTCATCCAACCCTGAGTGATGAACTCATTCAACAAATTTTTGACTTATGTACCTGAGTTGTACTCCAGAT
Source organism: Platanthera zijinensis (assembly GCA_039513925.1). Lineage (NCBI taxonomy): Eukaryota > Viridiplantae > Streptophyta > Magnoliopsida > Asparagales > Orchidaceae > Platanthera > Platanthera zijinensis. The sequence continues at coordinate 94,021,184 of CM077093.1, read as the reverse complement.
TATTTCTGAAGAATTACTATATGCAGACCACCAAGGTTTAATGTCATGTAAAATGGGAAGTATGTTAAGTAATCATCCAATACTCATATAATAATTTATGGAGGTCCATTATGACCTGTATTGCCCAAATCCAGAGTTTTACAATTTTCCTATTTATCTAGGAATTTATTAAATATTTATAGTGGCCAAAGTCTCCAAGATTGAGCTGAAGGTACCAAATTTTGACAAGATAAAATCTCCCCAGATTTATATTATACTCTATATAATCATTTAACCTAAGATACAAAACCTCTTAGTTTTTCAGCAAGGTTCAGGCCACTGATTTTTATTTAAATGGTATATTGCAATAATTCATAAAAATAATAAACAGGGCAATATTATTTCTAAAAATTCAAGAATAACTCTAACATGATTGCAAGAACCCATAAATGCTCTGAGTCAAATATCATTAGTGATTAAGGAGTAATAAGCTTCAAACAAATTAATATACAGTTTTTTCCAAAATTGCTTAATGCAAACCACCATGTCAAACTTCATGTAAAATAGGAAGTACATCAAATAATAATCCAATACTCCTATAAAAATTAATGAAGGTCCATTATGACCTTTAAATCCTAAGTCCAGAGTTCCAAAATTTTCCTTACACATTTAATAATTTATTTAATTATTTTAATGTCTAAAATTTCCAATAATGAACATGAAGTACCATTTTCAGTCAAGATATCATTCTACAAATTTTATATGTTACTCAAAATAAGGATATAACTCATCTTCCAAAATATCTAATTCTTTTCAGTAAGGTTTTATCCTTAAATCAATATTTCATTTTAATCCTTGAAAATTCATTTAAGAAATATAAAATACTATATTACTTTCAAAAATTCAGAGAAAATTCAAGTATGATTCTAATAGCATGTATATGGTTTGGGCTAAATTTCATAATTCATTTATCAGTAAATAGACTTAATTAAATTATTGCATAATTCCATCATTTAATAAGCTTGTGAAGTAACTACCTCAAATAAGTGTCCAAGAATTTTTATAAAATTAATATAAGCTCATAATGATTCAAAACATCCTCTGCAAAAATTTCATGACCTCCCAAGGGTCAGAGGGAGCATAATAATTAATTTACTAAATTGAGGCATTCCTTGTGTTACAAATGAAGTGCTATAAATATTACTCCAAAATTTCTAAATAAATCACCAAAGCTTCTTAATATCCTTATGACCATCCTACAAAAATTTCATATCATTTTAAGGGGTTTAGCTAACCCATTCCTATCCCACCACATTTGTGCCCTAAACTAGGGTTAGGCTTTTGAGGGTCCTAAACCTTCCAAAATACCCTAATATTTTTACCAGAGGGTTATAGTTACCAAAATACCATCCCTACATAATTTCATAGCCATACAAGGTGTTTTGGCCATATGCCCTTCACAAGGTACAAAAGCCCTTCCTTAGGGTTTGCCCTAGGATCTTGGGCCAAACCAACTCCAATGCCCCCAATTTTTCTTTGGGAGGTGTATAATGTCATGCCAAACTAGTGTACCCAATTTGAACCTCTGTTGAGGTGAATTGGACATTTTAAGCCAAAATTACATTTTGGACCAAAATGCCCTTCTTAGGGCAAGGCTAGGGTTTGCTTGATTCCCATTCAAATCTCCTCCAAACTTATTGAAATTTTAACCAGAGGTTTATAATAACCTCATATACCTCCCACCAAAAATTTGGATGAATTTGGGGTTCATTTGACCCACAAATTAATTTACCCTAGCATAATTAAATTATTTACAAAACTATAGAAAAATTATTCCCAAAAATTCCCATTTTTGGGCACGGTCTAGATATATAGGGTGACTTCCTGCCAAAATTTCAGCTCATTTGGACCAAGGATGAAGTGTGGGCACTTAGTTTAATTACTGCCTAGTCATTTGTATAGACCCCACCAAAATGAGTGCCCTGGTCAAACCAGTCACCCAAATTGGTTCAAACCAATTTTGTTTGACAGTAGACCCATAGGGCAACATTTCTTGTGTTGACCATATTCTCTAAAAAAGGCTCTAGCTTTTTTTAATAATTAATACCAATAAATACAAATTCTGTGACAGGAAATGAAATAAAATTAAACTTAAGCTATAGTTTATTTATTCATCTGCACGAATCTTGGCGCATAATTGGACGGCATCCCGTCATCGTCCCCACGCGCCAACGGCCCAGATTCATCCCGCCTGGGCTGATTTCCAGCGGCTGCCGCCGTCGCTCTGGCCACCTCCCCGGCCTGCCACCGCCGCCGACACCTTCGTGGTGGTCGGGGCTATCTCTAGGCGACATCTAGGCCGCCGGGAAGCCCTATTCCGGCGAACCCGATAGGATGTAATTTAATGGAAAATCCATGATTTTCAAAATCCGATTGAGCTCAATTGAGCTCCAACCTTGGCCCTATGGATTCTAAGGATCTAACCATGCAAGAAGGAGTGGAGGAGGACCTGTGGTGGCGGCTGTAGCCGGGCTGATCGCCGGATTGGCATGGTGGTGGCCGGCAGTGGTCGGCTTGTTCAAAAATGCAGAATAGGGCTCGGCTTCTTCAGGAAACTTGTGGGAATTCATCCCTAGATTCCAGTGAACCTTTTAAAGATGAGAATTGGGGTGGTAGTTGGCTGCAAGCTTCATTGCCATTATTGGCTTCCTTGGTCAAAAATTTTGGCCATGGTAGGTAGGGGATGAAGCATGGATCACACCAGTCAAAGCTAGCTAGTTGAATTGGGTCTGCTTTCCTTGTCCTAGAGGAGTGAATGGAGGGGTTGGGGAGGGGGAGGATGAGCCCAAAAGTCCTCCTCCCTTTTCTTCCTTCTCTCTCTCTCTCTTCCATGGGTGACTTTCTCTCTCCTAGTCACCAAGCCTGAATTTTTTGGCTCCTACATGTCCCATGGCAGCCCACAAGTCCATTTGGTCACTTAAGTCATGGTTAGCCCAATTGAAATGGGCTTGAGCTTGAGTTAGCCCATTTGGGCTAACTTGACCCAAAGTTGGACTAGGGCCCACCTAGGTCAATTTGGTCCTTGAGATTTCTTTAATGGGTCCTTGGTGACCCATTAGCCTCCCCTAGGGTCAAGGTGGGGTTGGATTGGCCCTTGGAGTTCACTTTGCCCTTAACTAGGGCACTTTAACCATTTTAGGTCAAGGGTTGACTTTGGTCAACCTAGCCTTTATGATTGGTCCCAATGGGTCCTTGGTGACCTATTGGCCTCTCACTAGGGCAATGAGGGTATGGGTGGGGTCCCCTGGGCTAAGGGACTGCAATTAACCCTTGTGTAGGTCAATTTGACCTAATTAGGGTTAGAGTTGACTTTGGTCAACTTAGGTCCTTTGATTGCTCTCCATGGGTCCTTAGTGACCCATTGACCCCCTTCTAGGGTTATAAGGGTATGGGTGGGGTCTTGGAGTCTTGGTGAAGCCCCATGATCACCTTAAGCCAAGGTTTAGAAATCTGCTAAGTGCAGACCATAGTGGCCCTATCCACACCACCAGGTCCACTTGACTCCTTCTTGGGCTTCCTAGGGTTTTGTCATGACAAAACCACTCTTAGGGGTCTAGTTGGAAATGGGATGTTAGAAATCCTAATAAACAAAACAAAGATTTCGTCCCCGAAATCAAGGTTAAGCCTACGGGGACTCCTATCGGGAAGGAAGAGGCTTGTAACATCCCATGAGAGTTGAAAGGTTTACGTCATGACACCATGTTTGGTTATATGATGTTTAAAGGTGATAGTCAAATTTAAGACCAAATCCTCCAATTGGCAAAGTCTAGACCCCAATAAACAAAAGTTTAGCCCATATCCTTGAAATTTCAGTTCTACTAGTTTAAAATAGGAAGGTAAATTGAACATCTTGTGTCGTTGTGAGGAATACCTGACTGAAGAGTTCCGGGTATCTTTGTTGCATCAAGTCCTAGGGCTCCCATGTGTGCTCCTCTCTTCCATGATTTCTCCACAGGACCTTGACTAACGGAACCTTCTTGTGGCGTAAAACTCGTACCCCCTTGTCGTCAATCCGGACCGGTTCTAGGTGAACTGACCGATCAGATGCTATCAATCCATCTGTGGTTGTAACTTGCTGCTCTAGGCGTAGTAGAGCTCTCCTAAGAGAGGATTTATGGAATACGTCGTGCAGACTCGCCAGCTCCGATGGCAGTTCCAGCCTATATGCCAAGGGACCGATCCGTTCCTAGATCCTATAAGGCCCCATGTATCTTGGGCTGAGCTTCTTCCTCTGTCCACATACCCGAGTAACTCCATGCATGGGTCGGATCTTCAAGAACACCTGATCTCCTACCTGGAATTCCACCTGACGGTGCCGAGCGTCGTAATACTTAGCCTGCCGGCTCTGTGCTTCCAGCATCCTTCCCCGTGTCAATCTTACCTGAGCCTCAGTGTCCTCGACGAACTCTGAATCCAAAGCCTTAGGGTCCTCGTCCTGTATCCATGACAGAGGAGTCCTGCACTTTCGTCCATACAACGCTTCATATGGAGCCATTTTTATACTGGATTGGTAGCTGTTATTATACGAGAACTCGATCAGTGGTAATAACTTCTCCCATGGTTCACCGCGATCTAATATGCAGAGTCGTAGTAAGTCCTCCAGAGAACGGTTGGTCCGTTCTGTCTGTCCATCCGTCTGGGGATGAAAAGCCGTACCGAAGGTTAGTCGAGTGTCTAAGTAAGTTTGCACTGACCTCCACTCCCTGGATGTAAATCGTCCGTCCCAGTCTGACACAATTGACTTGGGGATGCCATGATAACGGACGAACTGTTCCACAAACTTCCGGACTAATGCACCCACCTAGTCATCCTTCCTGATTGGAATAAACCTTGCCACCTTTGTCAGTCGGTCGATGATCACCCATATCGAATCGTTCCCTGTCTTGGATCGAGGAAGTCCATGTATAAAGTCGATGGCGATATCATCGAACTTCCACTCTGGTACCGGGAGTGGCTGTAATAGTCCTGCGGGATTTCTGCACTCTGCTTTCACTAACTGACAAGCCTTGCAATGGGTCATTAAGTAGGTGATATCCTTCTTCATGCCAGGCCAGAACATAGTCTTCTTCAGATCTGCAGTCATCTTTGTAATTCCCGGGTGTACCGAATATCGACTGCAATGAGCCTCCATCATGATGTCCTCCCGGATCTGGCCTCCCTCTGTTATGTAGACCCGTCCTCTGAAGCACACTAAATCATCCCTCAGTGTGTAATCTCGCGCAGTGCCTGCTTCTAAGGCCCGGAATATTGGCTCTAGCTGGGTATCCTGCCTCTGTCCATCCTTGACCCGTTCTCGTATGTCATCTGTGGCGATTAATGACGACAGATATTCTCGGTATAACGCAGGGTGATCCTCAGATACCAGGGATACTTGCATCTTATCAAACATCTGTATTAACTCCAAGGCCATCAACGGTGTTCCTACTCCAGCGTTTGCGGTCTTTCGGCTCAATGCATCTGCTACCACATTCTCCTTTCCCGGGTGGTAGTGCATCTCGTACTGGTAGTCTGCCAAAAATTCCACCCATCATCTCTGTCTGATATTTAGCTCCTTCTGCGTGTCCACATACCTCAAATTTTTATGGTCGGAGTATATGTCGCAGTGGACACCGTACAGATAGTGACGCCAGACTTTTAGTGCAAAAATGACAGCTCCCATCTCTAAGTCATGGACTGGGTAGTTTTGTTCGTACTTCTTCAGCTGCCGAGAAGCGTAAGCTATCACATGGCTATTCTGCATAAGTACTGCACCCATGCCCTGGTAGGAGGCATCGGTGTAGACCTGGAATCCTTCTTTCCCTGAAGGGAGGGCAAGTATAGGATCCGAAGTGAGTCGCCCCTTTAGCTCTTGAAAAGCCTCTTCGCATCGTGGGGTCCAGATAAAGGGCACCTCCTTCCTTGTCAGAGATGTGAGTGGAAGGGCGATACGAGAGAATCCCTCTACAAATTTCCGGTAGTAACCGGCAAGTCCTAGGAAACTTCGTACATCTATGGCCGTCTTCAATTGTGGCCAGTCCCGAACCGCTTGGATCTTGGCCGGGTCCACTGCCAACCCAGCACCACTGATGATATGGCCTAGGAAGGCCACCTCCTTCAACCAAAACTGGCATTTGCTGATCTTCGCATAAAGTTTGTGCTCCCGTAGTCTCTCCAGGGTCAGCGTCAGATGTCGTGTGTGCTCCTCCTCTGTCCTTGAGTAAATGAGGATGTCATCGATAAACACAATGACAAACACATCTAAATATTCCTCGAACACCTGATTCATAAGTCTCATAAATGCCGACGGCGCATTTGTGAGCCCGAAAGGCATCACGGTAAATTCATATAGCCCGTATCTGCTACTGAAAGCAGTCTTCGGAATGTCCTCCTCCTGGATCCGTAACTGGTAGTAGCCCGACCTTAGATCCAATTTGGAAAAGAAATGCGAACCTTCTAGCTGGTCAAACAGCTCATCTATCCTTGGCAACGGATATGTGTTTCGGACTGTCAATCGGTTTAGTGCTCGGTAGTCGATGCACAGTCTCAGAGTTCCATCCTTCTTTTTAACGAACAAGACCGGGGCTCCCCAAGGCGAAGAGCTCGGTCGGACAAATCCAGCCTCCACCAGTTCTTGGAGTTGGCATCGAAACTCTGTCAATTCTTTCGGGGCCATCCGGTAAGGGACCCTAGCTGCCGGCTTAGCCCCCGGCACCAGCTGTATCCGGAAATCCTGCTCTCGGTGCGGGGGTAGCCCAGGCAGTTTTTCTGGGAATACGTCAGCAAAATCTCGCACCACCGGAATATCCGAGGTGGAGACCTTGGTCTCAGTCATTTCAAATATTACTTCATACACTTTTTCCTCCTGTAAGTGAGCCTTGACGGCTTGCACAGATGACAGTATGAGAGGGGGAATAGATTTAATACCTTCAATGACGAGGTAGGAATCCCCATGTCTCACAGTGACTCTCTTGGATGTGCAGTCAATTTGAGCATGATTCCAGTTCAACCACGTCATCCCTAAGATCAAATCAGAGATTGGCATCTTTATGATCGTTGCTGGAGCTTCAAATATCCTTCCGCCGATCTCCGCCTCCATGTTGTAGTGGGCAGAGGTGAACAACTCTGATCCGCCGGGTAATCGTATCTTCATCATCAGACCCGTGAATCGTTCCACGCCTTCCAATCCTTTTATGAAGGCCTCCGATACAAATGAGTGCGAAGCACCCGTATCAAATAGCGTATAAGCGGGTTTGCCGCTGATGAAAACTATTCCTGTGGTTTTGAAAAAAGAAATTAAATGTCTTAGAAACTAGCTATGGTTTTTTTTCCTAGATTGTCACTTCCATATAAAATTTAACTTCATGAGGAAATAACTATAAATAAGGAAAATTTTCAGGCGTACCAGTGATTACTTGCTCCGGGTTCCGGGGCTGAGCCAGATCCAGTGCATAAATTTGCTCCCTCTGCTGCCTACGATCTGTACCCTGGAAACCACGTCCTCGACCACGTCCTCGTCCACCAAACTGCTGGGCATGCGGGGCAACCTGTGGTGCTGATAGAGGTGCTTCCCTCATGGGGCAGTTTCTCCGAATATGCCCTATCTGATGGTAGTTGTAGCACTCTGGTGGGGGAAATGCCATGCCCCCGGGTCTTGGTGCCTCCCTCATCTGAAGAGGTTGAGGAGCCATTACCACCGGCTCGCTCGGCTCCTGACTCACTTCCTTACGAGGCTGGTCCTCTGTCCTTCTTCCACCTGGTATAGCACCTTGCCGCTGATCATTTCGGGCTCTCCGGCCCTGATCCTCCGCTTGCCGCTTCCGGCCCCGAGTGGTGTGCCAATCGGCCTCAATCCTCTTTGCCATCTCCAAAATCCGGGAGATAGGCCCGTCAGATACAAACAACAAAGCCTCCCTCAAGTCCTCCCGCAGGACCTTATAGAATCTCTTGATGTATCCCGCTTCGTCCAGCTGGTAAGAATCTGCATATCGAGCCAAATGGTCGAACTCCCGATGGTACTCCACCACTGTCCGGGTGCCCTGCTTCAGCTGTAAGAACCGCTCCTCCAACTCATCCCTGGCCGACTGCGGAACAAAATGCTCCAGCAGCGCGGTCCTAAACTCTTCCCAGGTAACTTCCGCAACCTCCCTATCAGCAAATCTTGTGTCCAGCAGCGTCTTCCACCACCTCTTGGCATGGGACTCAAGGCAGGAGACAACTAAGGCCACCCTCTCCTCCCAGGGACACCGTATCCCAGTCAGCATTTCGTACATAATATCTAGCCATTCTTCTGTCCGTACGGCAGATTTTGTCCCCAACTAGGATGGAGGAGAGAGTCCTCGAAAGATGCTCAGCAAATTGGCCCCCGGGTTTGGCTGCGGAGCCGGAACCTGCTGAGCCCTGAAAGCATCTAGAATGGCCGTCAACGTTTGACCCATCTCCGAGTGTAGGAATGGAGTGGGGACCGGGGAAGGTGGTGCAACAGTCGGAGTCTGCTGAACTTCGCCTTGTGGTGTTGGCTGCGCTGGGGGCTGCGTAATAGAAGTCAAATATAAGAAGTCTCACAGATTTAACTAAAAGTGGACAATTTTCATGTGATTTCCCATATGGGCCCACCACTACTTCCGCTGCTTAGTTTGTCCCCAAACTAAACTCGAGCGGGGGTGTCCCAGGGTTATTGGACTGCTACCTTTCTGATCGAGGTTTCCTCTGATACCACAGGTCGGAGGATCGAAACCTCCCTCTGATACCCTTGTAAGACCCCCATTTTTTTTCTTTTTCGACACCGGGGTCTTAGGCCCAGGACCGCCGCCTTGCGGTGATACCTTCTCACCCGGGATGGTCGTCACTACAAGACGCCGATTCTGCCGGCCAAATCGATCTCTACTGTAGCATAAGTATAAAAGCAAGTCCACAGAAATCACATATATAGAAAAATAAACTCCACGAAGGAAGTGTCCACAGATAGTACATATAATGAAAATCTCGGGCTTATGCCCGGTACATCAAGTCCTCACTACAAATCACTCATCGCGGAAGCAAACTAATACAACTACTAGTGTTCGGGACTCACAGTCCCTGCTGTCTAGACTCCGGTACTAGACTGTCCGATCTCCAAGCGTGCCGACCTCGGGGGCTGCTCCTCCATGCTGGGCTCCGTGGTCCCCTAAATGAGTGGTTCGAAAACCGTTAGTCTAAAAGACTAAGTCCTATCATCCCCCACCCCTTCCCCCATGGCTCCTAAGTACCTAGCGGGGAGAAGGAAAGGGAAGGACTTGAAGGTGGAGAATAGTCAAATTGCAGATGGCAGCGGAACTAAACTAACAGTGTAAGCATGATAATATACAAAATTAAATAAGTAACCTTAACTTATGTCAGTATACATAAGCTAAGGGATCTTTTGCAGGGCTCCTATCGTATAAAAAGTCTCATACTGATTTATACGTTAGGGTGTCGGTTCTACTAGCAGGCTTATAATATTGAAAGAGAACCTTGACTTATAAGCATGCTCGCACGAACTTATAGTCCAAGGGGTCGTTTTGCAAGGCCTAATGTATAGAACGTCCCATACCGCTTATACATTAGGTGTCAGGTTATATGTAATGGTTATGCTATGGAATGCAAATATTCTATGATGTGAACATGCAAGTGCAACTCACCCACTCGACTCTGTGTACACAGACCTTTAGTTCCCCCTTTCGGAGCCGTTACCTCCCAGGATACCTCCGTAGTGGCAGACGGAAGCGGTGGGTTGGGCCTCGCCCACCTCTAAACCAGTAAAGCACTACCGGTCAGACCTATCGTACGCGTCAACGCTTGGTGCACTAAGCGGACGCCTGCGTACTCTTGCCGGCTGGCGCACCGGACTTCTGTTGGCGAAGTGCTAACCACACTTGCCGAGCCAACGATATTGGTGTCGGTGCATCGAACTCCCCAATATCGCAGACCCACCACCTTAAACCTTTTATGCACATGCAATAGTTATGAGTCAAACAAACAACCGAGCCGAAGCTCACCGGACAATCCCGTTCATCATAATCTATAACCGAGCCCAAGCTCCCCGGACTATCCCGTCCGTCACAATCTACCATCGAGCCAAAGCTCTCCGGACTATCCCGTCCATCATAATCAACAACCGAGCCGAAGCTCGCCAGGCTACCACACCCAATACCACAACTACCGGGCTTATTGCCCAAGTAACCCATACTATCTCCCGGGACACTGGGGTGTGAAAGTGTGAAACCCTAAGTTTACTATTTACTTTATGCCTACGACTTAGGTTTTACCCATTTCATTTCCGTATTACAGTAAACTAAATCCAAGGTGATTTGACCTTCCACGCTATGGGGAAGACGATCTTTCGTCGATCCCAAACACCACCCAACATTTAGTCAAACTCATTCCTATCTCATCCAACCCTGAGTGATGAACTCATTCAACAAATTTTTGACTTATGTACCTAACTTGTACTCCAGATTATTTCTGAAAAATTACTATATGCAGACCACCAAGGTTTAATGTCATGTAAAATGGGAAGTATGTCAAGTAATCATCCAATACTCCTATAATAATTTATGGAGGTCCATTATGACCTTTATTGCCCAAATCCAGAGTTTTACAATTTTCCTATTCATCTAGGAATTTATTAAATATTTATAGTGGCCAAAGTCTACAAGATTGAGTTGAAGGTACCAAATTTTGACAAGATAAAATCTCCCCAGATTTATAATATACTCCATATAATCATTTAACCTAAGATACAAAACCTCTTAGTTTTTCAGCAAGGTTCAGGCCACTGATTTTTATTTAAATGGTATATTGCAATAATTCATAAAAATAATAAACAGGGCAATATTATTTCTAAAAATTCAAGAATAACTCTAACATGATTTCAAGAACCCATAAATGCTCTGAGTCAAATATCATCAGTGATTAAGGAGTAATAAGCTTCAAACAAATTAATATACAGTTTTTTCCAAAATTGCTAAATGCAGACCACCATGTCAAACTTCATGTAAAATAGGAAGTACATCAAATAATCATCCAATACTCCTATAAAAAATTAATGAAGGTCCATTATGACCTTTAAATCCTAAGTCTAGAGTTCCAAAATTTTCCTTACTTATTTAATAATTTATTTAATTATTTTAATTTCTAAAATTTCCAATAATGAACATGAAGTACCATTTTCAGTCAAGATATCATTCTACAAATTTTATATGTTACTCAAAATAAGGATATAACTCATCTTCCAAAATATCTAATTCTTTTCAGTAAGGTTTTATCCTTAAATCAATATTTCATTTTAATCCTTGAAAATGCATTTAAGAAATATAAAATACTATATTACTTTCAAAAATTCAGAGAAAATTCAAGTATGATTCTAATGGTATGTATATGGTTTGGGCTAAATTTCATAATTCATTTATCAGTAAATGGACTTAATTAAATTATTGCTTAATTCCATCATTTAATAAGCTTGTGAAGTAACTACCTCAAATAAGTGTCCAAGAATTTTTATAAAATTAATATAAGCTCATAATGATTTAAAACATCCTCTTCCAAAATTTCATGACCTTCCAAGGGTTAGAGGGAACATAATATTTAATTTACTAAATTGAGGCATTCCTTGTGTTACAAATGAAGTGCTATAAATATTACTCCAAAATTTCTAAATAAATCACCAAAGCTTCTTAATATCCTTATGACCATCCTACCAAAATTTCATATCATTTTAAGGGGTTTAGCTAACCCATTCCTATCCCACCACATTTGTGCCCAAAAACAGGGTTAGGCTTTTGAGGGTCCTAAACCTTCCAAAATACCCTAATATTTTAACCAGAGGGCTATAGTTACCAAAATACCATCCCTACAAAATTTCATAGCCATTAAAGGTGTTTTGGCCATATGCCCTTCACAAGGTACAAAAGCCCTTCCTTAGGGTTTGACCTAGGATCTTGGGCCAAACCAACTCCAATGCCCCCAATTTTTCATTGGGAGGTGTATAATGTCATGCCAAACCAGTGTACCAAATTTGAACCTCTGTTGAGGTGAATTGGACATTATAAGCCAAAATTACATTTTGGACCAAAATGCCCTTCTTAGGGCAAGGCTAGGGTTTGCTTGATTCCCATTCAAATCTCCTCCAAACTTAATGAAATTTTAACCAGAGGTTTATAATAACCTCATATACCTCCCACCAAAATTTGGATGAATTTGGGGTTCATTTGATCCACAAATTAATTTACCCTAGCATAATTAAATTATTTACAAAACTATAGGAACATTATTCCCAAAAATTCCCATTTTTGGTCAGGGACTATCTATAGGGTAGGGTGACTCACTGCCAAAATTTCAGCTCATTTGGACTAAGGATGAAGTGTGGGTACTTAGTTTAATTACTGCCTAGTCATTTGTATAGACCCCACCAAAATGAGTACCCTGCTCAAACCAGTCACCCAAATTTGTTCAATCCAATTTTGTTTGAAGGTAGACCCATATGGCTACATTTGTTATGTTGACTATTTTCTCTGAAAAAGGCTCTAACTATTTTTAATAATTAATACCAATAAATACAAATTCGGTGACAGGAAATGAAATAAAATTAAACTTAAGCTATAGTTTATTTATTCATCTGCACGAATCTAGGCGCATAATTGGACGGCATCCCGTCATCGTCCCCACGTGCCAACGTCCCAAATTCATCCCGCCTGGGCTGATTTCCAGCGGCTGTCGCCGTCGCTCCGGCCACCTCCCCGGCCTGCCACCGCCGCCGACACCTTCGTGGTGGTCGGGGCTATCTCCAGGCGGCGTCTAGGCCGCCGGGAAGCCCTATTCTGGCGAACCCGATAGGATGTAATTTCATGGAAAATCCATGATTTTCAAAATCCGATTGGGCTCAATTGAGCTCCAACCTTGGCCCTATGGATTCTAAGGATCTACCCATGCAAGAAGGAGTGGAGGAGGACCTGTGGTGGCGGCTGTAGCCGGGCTGATCGCTGGATTGGCATGGTGGTGGTCGGCGGTGGTCGGCTTGTTCAAAAATGCATAATAGGGCTCGGCTTCTTCAGGAAACTGGTGGGAATTCATCCCTAGATTCCAGTGAACCTTTTAAAGAGGAGAATTGGGGTGGTAGTTGGCTGCAAGCTTCATTGCCATTATTGGCTTCCTTGGTCAAAGATTTCAGCCATGGTAGGTAGGGGATGAAGCATGGATCACACCAATCAAAGCTAGCTGGTTGAATTGGGGCTGCTTTCCTTGTCCTAGAGGAGTGAATGGAGGGGTTGGGGAGGGGGAGGATGAGCCCAAAAGTCCTCCTCCCTTTTCTTCCTTCTCTCTCTCTCCCTTCCATGGGTGACTTTCTCTCTCCTAGTCACCAAGCCTGAATTTTTTGGCTCCTACATGTCCCATGGCAGCCCACAAGTCCATTTGGTCACTTAAGTCATGGTTAGCCCAATTGAAATGGGCTTGAGCTTGAGTTAGCCCATTTGGGCTAACTTGACCCAAAGTTGGACTAGGGCCCACCTAGGTCAATTTGGTCCTTGAGATTTCTTTAATGGGTCCTTGGTGACCCATTAGCCTCCCCTAGGGTCAAGGTGGGGTTGGATTGGCCCTTGGAGGTCACTTGGCCCTTAACTAGGGCACTTTGACCATTTTAGGTCAAGGGTTGACTTTGGTCAACCTAACCTTTATGATTGGTCCCAATGGGTCCTTGGTGACCTATTGGCCTCTCACTAGGGCTATGAGGGTATGGGTGGGGTCCACTGGGCTAAGGGACTGCAATTAACCCTTGTGTAGGTCAATTTGACCCAATTAGGGTTAGAGTTGACTTTGGTCAACTTAGGTCCTTTGATTGCTCTCCATGGGTCCTTAGTGATCCATTGACCCCCTTCTAGGGTTATAAGGGTATGGGTGGGGTCTTGGAGTCTTGGTGAAGCCCCATGATCACCTTAAGCCAAGGTTTAGAAATCTGCTAAGTGCAGACCATAGTGGCCCTATCCACACCACCAGGTCCACTTGACTCCTTCTTGGGCTTCCTAGGGTTTTGTCATGACAAAACCACTCTTAGGGGTCTAGTTGGAAATGGGATCTTACATCGCTATTGGGTGGGGAACCCAATACGGTAGAACTATGCTCGTCCTCTTTCGAGGGTATGTACGCAATTCTATTTACCCAAGGGGGATCGGTCCATACATGCGGCCTCTCGGCATTGCGTATGGTTAATGGAAATAGAGCGCACACATCGATTATGTGGTCCTATGCGTCGTTAACCCGGGGCAAACCTTGAGTCCTTTAATTAACATAAAAATAAAGTTCTTTAATTATTTCAAATCATTTTATATGTCCCAATGCTCTTCGATGCCGAAGGCTAAAAGATATTATCCACTCATCGGTATGGGGACGACTTTCTGGTTTTTAGTGAAACGTGAGTTTGAAATTAAGCACTAAACAATTATAAGAGAAAACATAAAAAAACAGGACATTTAGATAAATTGAAGGAAAGCTAATTGATGTAGGCACTCACGCACACTTCAAAAACATAAAGAAAGTAAGTAAAGCAAGTCCAACTCGAATGAGTTGGGGGAAATAAATGCAAGTACAAGTCCTACTCAAAACTGAGTAGGCGGTAAATTAAAGCAATGCGCCATTTAACTCTTAACCAGTACGCGGAAATAAATGCATAAATAAAAAGAAACTAAGTTACAAAAAATGAAAATTACAAGTCCAACTCAAATGAGTGGGCGGTAAATTAAAGCAGAGCGCCGTTTAAATCTTAACGAGTAGGCGGAAATAAATGCACACACGCACACACTCTACATAATTGAATAAAGCATAAAAGAAAGCATGAAAAGTTAGCCTCAAACACTCACACACTCAACATAAATGAAAAAAAGCAAAAAAATTGCGAGTCCCGGCTCAAATGAGTGGGCGGGAGAATGAAAGCTATAAAACTATCCTCATACACTCACACACACTAACATGAAATTAAAGGAGCATAATGAAAATCTACCCTCATACACTCACACACACATCAAAATAACACAAATGAAAGTTCTTTAAAAATTAAAATGATAACTTTTCTACCCTTAGAACTTGCCAGAAACAATTAAAAAGATGAAATAAAAATTGTTTGAAACAAAAGTTTTTGAAAACAAAGTTGAAAGAAAAATTGTTGAAAAATTAAAAAGTTTACATTTTCATCCATAGGATTTTGTAGAAATGATTAAAAAGCGAAAATAAAAATTAAAGGACCAAAACAGGTTTCACAATCCTAAAGCAAAGCTAAGTAAAAAAAAACAAAAACACTTTAAAACCACTTTTACAACTTCATAGGAATGAAAATATAAGTCTTTAGAAAGTTTTCAATACAACTTTGATTCTTTAAAAAGAAGACTTAAACTAAATTTTGCCATTATAACGGCTCAATTCTTTGAAAAAGTCTAAAATTAAACCTAACATTACAACATATTGCATGAAAAATTAAAACTAGTTACACTCATACACACACACACACTAACATGAAGATGAACATTACGATCACTTAAAAGCATGGAAATCTACAAGTTACACTAAATTTATGGAGAGGTAGACTAAGTAAAACAAGAGGATAAAAAGGAGAAGAAAAGTGAAGCACCCAAATACACATTCATTCCATGTAGAGAGAGAAAGAGGAAAAACATTTTTTATTTTCATAATTTAAGCTATTACAAACTATTACAAAGAAAAAAGAAAAGCTAAAACAAACATATGAAGGGAGAGAGAGAAAGTCTCCTTACATGAAGATGAAAGTGCACCAAGGGCAGCCCACAAAAGACACTAAATTTGGCTCAAAAACGTGAACCCTTGGGCATTACAAAAAACTTTTATTTATAGGAAACATTTCGGGTGTGACACGCCCTTATAAGGGCGTATCAGGGGGCGTGTAAGTCAAAGCCTTGTTTGACTTGGCGAGTTTGGCTGGCTGGCTTCGTTCTGGAAGGTTGGGGAGGTGACACGTCATCGTAATGTGCGTGACCGAAGGGCGTGACTGTCATGTTTGGCTGAATCGATCTGTCGATTTGACGGCAAAGTTGACTTCGGGAGCTCCACGTGACAGTCACGGGCGTGACGGGGGCATGACAAGCGGGCATTGAGTTGCGTTGAGTGGCACTGAGAGGTGAACAGTGACGGCGTTGAGTGGCATTGAGAGGTGAACAGTAAAAGCGTTGAGTGGCTTCGAGAGGTGAACAGTGAAAGCGTTGAGTGGCGTTGAGTGGCCACGACTTTGAGTGCCTGACCCGAGCGTGTCAGGTCTTTGACACGGGCGTGTCAGGTCAAAATTTTTGACTTTTTTGGAAATTTTCTTAAATGCAAAATAAACTAAGTTAGAAGAAAATTTTACAAATATGAGCAATTTATTGAAGTATATTGACATAAAACAAAGGAAATAAGTAAAAAATGACTTAACTAATATACCTAAAAATAGGTATAAATATAACTTATCAAATACCCCCATACTTAAGCTTTTGTTATTCCAGAGCAAAAGTTTGAGGTGAACTTATAAGGAATAATAAAAAACTCTAAGTTCTGATACCGCTAAATTAATTATAAGAGAGATCAAATTAAATATACGGGTATAAGAGTTAAGTCCTAAAATCATTTAGATGATTTAAACAGGACAAAAGATTTGGCCAAAAGACTTCTTGATGTAATCAAATAGAAAGCAGTAATTGTATTGGTTAGATTAACAGAAAATAGTTTGGAATTATATGAACTTTAGCTTATAAGAGTTTTACCGGAAATAATGCAATTTACGAATTATGCTCTCAAAAAGATTTTTGAATTAATTCTAGAGTCATGAAATTGGATAAGGGGGTTGATGTTGGTTTATGAAGGTGCTTGGATTTTGAGGCGAGGTAATTTTTTCTCGAACCTCCAATTTTTTTTTTTTGATTTGGATTTGGATGTTATAGGAAAACAAAATCTTGTTTTCCCTTACATGAAATTTTCTTTTTTCTTCTTCATAATAAGAATTAACCCAATGTATATGTGTAGGAGTAATGAATTTTATCCCCTTACTCCGTAACATATAATCTTTTAATTTATTGGGTGCCTATGTTTACGGCACGAAATCTTATTCCCATTGACATAGGATCTTTTTTTTGGGGGAATTTTTTTTATCATACCAAGTAGGTTATGATAAGTAAGGGGAGAAAAGAGAACTAGATTGTTAATTGAAAAAATTTTGAGAGCAACCTTTATAAATTGTACGTTCCAATTTTTCAGAAAGCTAAAAGCAAGCATAATTGAATTCTATAGTCGTTATTTTCTAACATGATACACATGCTCCTATATATGAAAAATTAGAAGTAGTGCCTAAAGCGAGTCCCCTATTTTTAACAAAGTATAATAAATTCTTTAAAACTTAACCCCGACTATTTAGATTTTCCAATATATAATTAACAAATGAATAGTGAACAAAGAATTGATCAAATTCGCATATAAATAAACTCAAAAAAAAAGTTTTGGATAGCAGGAAACTTAAGAATGATATATTTGTTTCATAAGTTATAATTTTTTTTTTGAATTTTTGAAGTTATTATCTTTTTTTTGTATTTTTGTATTTATATCTTTAATATATACATATTAAATAAAAAAAATGCGAAAATAAATTTTTTTGGATTTTTAATTTTTGCGAATTTTTTTGTATTTTTAAGTTTTGTGAATTTTTTTTGTATTTTTAAGTTTTGTGAATTTTTTTTTTATTTTAAAGAAAATTTTCATACTATTTAAAAAAATTTGGGAGAAAAACAAAAAAATATTTACAAGGATGAGAGGGAAAAAGGGAGAGGGGAAAGAGAAAGAATATTTACAAAAAGTACTTATAAAAATTATTTACAAAAAAAAATTACAAGAATATTTACAAAAATATAAACTAGATTGCCGCAAGATGACTCGTAATGTGGATGGCTCGATGAGCCGGATCTCGCGGACCGAGTTAAAAATAAATCAAAGTTTCAAAAATTAAACTTCAAAATTTTTTTTTTGTGATTTTTGTGTTTTATATATATTATTATTATTATTTTTGAAGTTTTGTTATTATGTTTTTTTTTGTAAGTGAAAAAAGAAAGAACGAAAAATACGAAAACACCCCCATACTTAGTTCCAACATTGTCCCCAATGTTGTATGCTAAGCATGACGAACAAGACAGCAGGTATATGTACAAAAAATGAAAAAGAGGGGGGGGGGGCAGAAAACGTCCCTGATCCGTGCTCGGGGAAGCCCATTAGAACCCCTACAGTTATTAGAAAAATAGAAAACATGATAAATAAAGACGTAAAAAAAATAAGCGTGGGGTGCCTCCCAGGAGCGCTTTGTTTATAGTTGCGTAGCTTGACTATAGTGGCGGGTTTATAAGTCGAGGAGGGATATGGTTTCGCTATATTCGATCACTGGGTTTCCCGCTATGTAAGTCTTTAACCGATGACCGTTTACTTTAAACGAGCCTTTTTCTGGGTGGGAGACGAGTCCAGTCCCATATGGAAAACTTCTTCTACTAAGAAGTGACCGGACCAACAGCATTTGAGTTTGCCACGAAAAAGTTTAAGACGAGAATTGTAAAGAAGGACTAGATCGCCCGGAGAAAAATTTTTGGGGGTTTTAATTTTTTGATCATGGTATAACTTAGAACGCTCCTTATAGAATTTATTGCTCTCGTAAGCGTTCGCACGCCATTCATCGAGCTCGTTTAGTTGCAATTTTCTATTATGAGCGGCTAAGTTAGCGTCAAGGTTTAAGAGTTTTAATGCCCAAAGTGCGCGGTGCTCCAGTTCTACGGGTAAATGGCATGCTTTGCCATAGACTAATCGAAACGGAGTACAACCGGTAGCGGTTTTGCACGCCGTACGATACGCCCATAACGCGTCGTCAAGCTTAACAAACCAATCTTTCCTATTAAGTGAAACGGTTTTTTCTAAAATGCATTTTATTTCTCGATTTACTACCTCAACTTGGCCACTTGTTTGCGGGTGGTAGGGGTGGCAAGTTTGTGCGTGACTCCGTATTTAGCAAACGTCTTAGCCATTAGAGCATTACAGAAATGCGTTACCCTATCACTAACAATAGCGCGAGGCGTGCCGAAGCGAGAAAATAATTTTTTTAGAAATATAACGACGACTCGCGCATCGTTTGTGGGGAGAGCTTGCGCTTCCGCCCACCTTGATACGTAGTCGACTGCCACTAAAATATACATATTTTTATAAGAAGGAGGTAGGGGGCCTACAAAATCTATGCCCCACAAATCGAAAACTTCGCATTCTAAAAACATATTTTGGGGCATCTCGTCTCAACGTGAGATGTTACCCGATCGCTGACAGCTATCGCATGCACGCACAAAATTGTGCGCGTCTTTGAAGAGAGTGGGCCAAAAGTAGCCCGCCTCTAGCTCCTTCCTAGCGGTCCGGTTGGCTTGATAGTGCCCCCCGGCTGGACCCTTTTGGCAGTGCCTCAACATTTGCGTGCACTCCACACCCGCGACGCACCTTCGGACCGCTTTGTCCGTGCAGATACGGAAAAGAAATGGGTCCTCCCAAAAGAAATTTTTCAAGTCGGAAAAGAATTTCTTCTTTTGCTGACTTGAGAATTCTTTTGGAAGTACCCGCGCGACTAAGTATTTCGCAAAATCTGCGAACCAAGGCGAAGATGACGAACACGAACGAATGGCAAGAAGGCGTTCCTCGGGGAATCTGTCATTTATTTCAGATTCGACGAGCGCTTCTGCACCCGGATTTTCTAAACGGGAGAGGTGGTCTACCGCTAGATTTTCCGCGCCCTTCCTATCCCGGATTTCCAAGTAAAATTCTTGAAGGAGGAGAATCGATCAAAGAAGGCGGGGTTTCGCGTAGGTTTTGGCTAATACTTAAGGGCGGAGTGATCGGTAAAAACGATAACTTTAGAAAGCGTTAAATACGAGCGAAACTTATCGAATGCGAAAACGATGGCTAAGAGTTCTTTTTCCATCGTCATGTAATTCACTTGTGCGGAAGTGAGCGTCTTGCTAGTGTAATAAATAGGATGAAAATGTTTTTCTATGCGTTGGCCAAGAACGGCGCCTAAGGCAATATCACTAGCGTCGCACATGATTTCGAACGGAAGGGACCAATTAGGGGCCACTAGAATTGGAGAATTGATAATTTTTAGTTTTATAACAGAGACCGACTGTGGGTGGTTCGAAATGGTTAGATTTTGCGGGCCGAGTTAGAATATCGAGTTTTCTAACGAGAGGAGGCAAGTGCACCTATCGCGTAGGACTCGGTATTCAGGAGAATATCGAGGTCGTATTATTCTCGGGGGCGCGTTGATTATATCTACTCTTCCAGGAGGACTATTATCTTACTATTAGTAAGGTGGGATTTTTTTGTTTAATTAAAAAGGAAAGAAAGAGAGCAGTTTTTTTACTAAGTTAGTTCGATGACGGGTTAACGCTCGGCATCGAATTGGATTAAGACTAAAATAATTCTTAACAATTATTGAACTTTGTTTTTAAATTAATAAAAGGCACTTAGCCGTGGAGGTTCCAGAAATATGAGCGCACTTATCTCTAGGAATATTGCTTACCTGAACATTAAGACTATTCGACCGATCGTTAGACCGACGAAGGATTCCTCTTAATGCCCGCTTTATGCTAAGAACCCCGCTATTGGGTGGGGAACCCAATACGGTAGAACTACGCTTGTCCTCTTTCGAGGGTATGTACACAATTCTATTTACCCAAGGGGGATCGGTCCATACGTGCGGCCTCTCGGCATTGCGTATGGATAACGGAAATAGAGCCCACACATCGATTATGTGGTCCTATGCATCGTTAACCCGGGGCAAACCTTAAGTCCTTTAATTAAAATAAAAATAAAGTTCTTTAATTATTGCAAATCATTTTATATGTCCCAATGCTCTTCGATGCCGAAGGCTAAAAGAGATTATCCACTCATCGGTATGGGGACGGCTTTATGGTTTTTAGTGAAACGTGAGTTTGAAATTAAGCACTAAACAATTATAAGAGAAAACATGAAAAAAACAGGACATTTAGATAAATTGAAGGAAAGCTAATTGATGCAGGCACTCACGCACACTTCAAAACCATAAAGAAAGTAAATAAAGCAAGTCCTACTCGAATGAGTAGGGGGAAATAAATGCAAGTACAAGTCCTACTCAAAACTGAGTAGGCGGTAAATTAAAGCAATGCGCCATTTAACTCTTAACGAGTACGCGGAAATAAATGCATAAATAAAAAGAAACTAAGTTACAAAAAATGAAAATTACAAGTCCCACTAAAATGAGTGGGCGGTAAATTAAAGCAGAGCGTCGTTTAACTCTTAACGAGTAGGCGGAAAAAAATGCACACATGCACACACTCTACATAATTGAATAAAGCATAAAAGAAAGCATGAAAAATTAGTCTAAAACACTCACACACTGTACATAATTGAAAAAAAGCAATAAAATTGCGAGTCCCGGCTCAAATGAGTGGGCGGGAGAATGAAAGCGATAAAACTATCATCATACACTCACACACACTAACATGAAATTAAAGGAGCATAATGAAAATCTACCCTCATACACTCACACACACATCAAAATAACACAAAATGAAAGTTCTTTAAAAATTAAAATGATAACTTTTCTACCCTTAGAACTTGCTAGAAATAATTAAAAAGATTAAATAAAAATTGTTTGAAACAAAAGTTTTTGAAAACAATGTTGAAATCAAAGTTGTTTAAAAATTAAAACGTTTACATTTTCATCCATAGGATTTCGTAGAAATGATTAAAAAGTGAAAAGAATAATTAAAGGACCAAAACAGGTTTTACAATCCTAAAGCAAAGCTAAGTAAAAAAACAAAAACACTTTAAAACCACTTTTACAACTTCATAGGAATGAAAATATAAGCCTTTAGAAAGTTTTCAATACAACTTTGATTCTTTAAAAAGAAGACTTAAACTAAATTTTGCCATTATAACGGCTCAATTCTTTGATAAAAGCGTAAAATAAAACCTAACATTACAACATATTGCATGAAAAATTAAAACTAGTTACACTCACACACACACTAACATGAAGATGAATATTACAATCACTTAAAAGCATGGAAAACTACAAGTTACACTAAATTTATGGAGAGGTATACTAAGTAAAACAAGAGGATAAAAAGGAGAAGAAAAGTGAAGCACCCAAATACACATTCATTCCATGTATAAAGAGAGAAAGAGGAAAAACGCTTTTTATTTTCATAATTTAAGCTATTACCAACTATTACAAAGCAAAAAGAAAAGCTAAAACAAACATATGAAGGGAGAGAGAGAAAGTCTCCTTACATGAAGATGAAAGTGCACCAAGGGCAGCCCACAAAAGACACTAAATTTGGCTCAAAAAAGTGAACCCTTGGGCATTACAGAAAACTATTATTTATAGGAAAAATTTCGGGTGTGACACGCCCTCGTCAAGGGCGTGTAAAGGGGCGTGTCAGTAAGAGCCATGTTTGACTTTGAGAGTTTGGCTGGCTGGCTTCATTCTGGAAGGTTGGGGAGGTGACACGTCATCGTCACGGGCATGACCATCATGTCACGGGCGTGACCGAAGGGCGTGACTGTCATGTTTTGCTGAATCGATCCGTCGATTTGACGGCAAAGTTGACTTCGGGAGCTCCACGTGGCAGTTACAGGCGTGACGGGGGCGTGACAAGCTGGCGTTGAGTGGCGTTGAGTGGCGGAGGCGTTGAGTGGCACTGAGAGGTGAGCAGTGACGGCATTGAGTGGCATTGAGTGGCCACGGCATTGAGTGGCGTTGAGTGGCCACGACGTTGAGTGGCGTCTAGGAGGTGAACAGTAAAAGCGTTGAGTGGCGTCGAGAGGTGAACAGTGAAAGCGTTGAGTGGCGTTGAGTGGCCACGACTTTGATTGCCTAACACGGGCGTGTCAGGTCTTTTACACGGGCGTGTCAGGTCAAAAATTTTGACTTTTTTGGAAATTTTCTGAAATGAAAAATAAACTAAGTTAGAAGTAAATTTTACAAATATGAACAATTTATTGAAGTAAATTGACTGAAAACAAAGGAAATAAGTAAAAAATGACTTAACTAATATACCTAAGAATAGGTATAAATAAAACTTATCAGTGAGCTGAGCTCACTAAATGCCGTCGGCTGGATGGCGTTGAGTGAGCTGAGCTCACTCAACGCCGTCAGCTGGATGGCGTTGAGTGAGCTAATCTCACTCAACGCCGTAGGCTGGATTGCGTTGAGTGAGCTGAGGTCACACAACGCCATTTTACTTTGAATTTTTTTCGCGCTTTTGGTTTGTCTGCTGGTTCAGCTGAACCAGACCATTTCGGGAAGCGGGCCAGGATGTCTTAAATTAGTCGTTCCTCTATTAACACCTAATTAAGTCTTATTTAAAAAAGGTATAAAGGTGGTGGGTCTTCGGTATTGGAGGGTCGATGCAGTGACTCCAATACATTGACTCGACAAGTGTGGTTTAGCACTTTGCCATAAAAGTCCGGTGCACAAGCCGGTAAGAGTACGCATGAGTCCGCTTTGTGCACCAGTGTTGAGGCGTACGATAAGTCTGACCAGTAGTGCAATTACTGGTTTAGAGGTGGGCAAGGCCCAACCCACCGCTTTTGACTGCCACTACAGAGGTATCCTGGGAGGTTCTGCTCCAGAAAGGGGGAACTAAAGGTCTGTATATACAGAGCCGAGTCGGTAAGTTGCACTTGCATGATCACATCATGGCATAATTTCCTATCATAGCATAACCATTGCATATAACCCTGTCACCTATTGTATAAAGTGGTATAGGATGTTTTATACCATAGGACCTGCAAAACGACCCCTTAGCTTATAGGCTTGCGTGAGCATGCTTATAAGTTTTGGTTATTTTCCTATGATAAATATTGTTCGCTTGTAAACCGACACCCCATCGTATAAATTGGTATGGGACTTTTTATACGATGGGAGCCTTGAAAAAGATCCCTTAGCTTATGTGCTCTCATATAAGTTAAGGTTACTTTCATATTTTCACTTACTGCCATTATACTCATAGAATTGCTAGCATAGGTTCGCCGTCATCGGTTACTTGATTATTCCCCACTATCTTGTCCTCTTCTTTCTTCCTCCCCGCTCGGTGCCTAGGAGCCATGGGGGAAGGGGCGGGGGATGATATGGCTTAGTATTATAGACTAACAATTTTCGGACAACATCATTTAGGGGATCATGGAGCCCAACATGGAGGAGCAGCCCCGCAGGTCGACACGCTTGGAGATGGGGCAGTCTAGCACCGGAGTACAGACAGCTGGGACTGTGTGTCCCGATCTTTAGTAGTGTTCTGTTTTGCTTCCATGATGAGTGACTCTGTAGTGAGGATTTTGATTTACCGGGCATAAGCCCTTATTTCAGTACTTTTCTTACTGTTATTATATCTATGGACACTCCCTTTATGGAGACTATTTACTCTGATATGTGATTTTCAATAGACTGGTGTTTACTCTACTTTTCTACTGTTGTGATCGAATCGGTCGGCAGGATCGGCGTTTTGTAGTGACGACCTTCTCGGGTGTGAAGGTGTCACCGCAAAGCGGCAGTTCTGGGCCTAAGACCCCGGGGTTTGAAAAGAAAAAAGTGGGTCTTATGTAAGACCCCATTTTTTTTTCTTTTTAAACCACCTGGGTCTTATGCCAAGAATTATCGCTTTGCGGTGGCACCGACACTCGGGGATGTCGCCACTACAAAACGCAAATTCTGCCGGCCTTTTTCAATCACAACAGAGAGAGAAGTAAAAATAACATGTCCACATAATCATATATGAAAGAAAATCACAGCAAGTCCATCAATACATAGAAAGTAGAGTACTGCGAAAGACCAGTACAGATGAAATAAAAACGGGCTTAAGCCCGGTACATCAGATCCTCACTACATATCACTCGCGGAAGCTATAATATAGTACTAAACACTCACGGAGCTGGTCACAGGTGCTTCGGAACTAGACTGGCCCACCTTCATGCGCACCGTACTCCGCTGGTGCTAGTCCCTGGGCTATTGGTCCCTATCTCCCATCTGGAGCTCCTGTAATTTTGTGGTTCGAAAACCATTAGTCATAAATACTAAGTCCTATCATCCCCTACCCCTCCCCCCACGGCTGCTAGGCACCGAGCGGAGAGGAGGAAAGGGAAGCTACAATGGTGGAGAAAAAGCAAGGCGGGTGACAACGGAACTAGTCTAGCAGTAAATATATATTGTATAAGCAGCTAAGTATGAAAGGTACATCTAGCAGTTCTAAAATAGTGAGCAGTAAGGTAAACATTTAGCAAATCAATATATAAATGAAAGGACAAGTAGAAATTAAATATGTAACCTTAACTTATATGAATTCCCATACAAACTTATAAGTTAAGGGGTCTTCTGCAAGGCTCCCATCGTATAAAAAGTCTCATACCGATTTACACATTGGGGTGTCGGTTGTATGCAACTATGAGTGTAGTGATATGTTATGCCATGATTCATGCAAGTGCAACTCACGCACACGACTCTATGCGCACAGACCTTTAGTTCCCCCTGTTCGGGTAGCTAGCTTCACTCCTAGGAACCTCTGTAGTGGCAAACGGAGACAGTGGGTAAGGCCCCCTACTCTTAGGCAGGTATCCACACTACCGGGCCTAGCCCTTCCGTACGCCCATAGAATAACACAACCTAGAGTATTTACATACTAGTGCTGTATGTATCCACCAGACTTTCTTTGGCTAAGTGTCCCACGCCGCCGAGTTTACGTACAGACGTTGGTGTGAACGACAGTCAAATACCGAAGACCCGCCACCTTATTCTGTATTTAAACCCTCGAGCCCTCGGCTCCCCGGACTGTCCCGTCCGTGCATCTACCTTCAGAAGCTACCGACTGAAAAACAATTAAACAAACCTATTCAACCTCCCTAACTACAGTGGTGTGTGAATGTGAAACTCTAGTTATACTAGTTTCTCTTTTAGTTAATTATTCCTACGGTTTACGTTAGCCCAGGAATGCCCCAGCATACCCCGTGAAGGCTCTCAAAGGGCACTAGGAACTATGATGGTAGCTGAAGCCCATCGTTCCCTTTCGCAAGGCACTTACTTTTATTGGTTAATACCCATTACCCGATCCCTTTTAAATTACTTTGGATCTAACCCTAGTGTATTAAGACTCTTCCGCTCCTACTGGGGAGGACGATCTTTCGCCGATCCCGAGCACCTCTTATGACTAGACAACCTACCACCCTATCCCTGTCTTTACCACTAAGGGTACATTCTTATTCATTCCTAGTCATCTTGCTAATACTCCAATCCCCAAGATCATTTTGCACCTTAATATAACTTATGCAGTTTCAACTAAACGCAGACCATTCTAAGCTATATGAGATGCACAAAGGGAGGTACTCAAAATTGTCTTCCAAAACTCCTATAAAATTTACTGGAGGTCTATCATGTCCTACTTAGTCTAAAATCAGAGATTCATAATTTACCTAATTTAATCTATATTTAATTATTTTCTTCCAAAACTAAAATATGGAGATTTTGAACATGAACTACACTTTTCAGGTGTGTATAAGGCTCCACAAAATTATGACAAATATTAAACAGCAAATTAACAGCAAATCAAAATCTCATATAATTTTTGCAAGGTTTAAATCATTATACTTAATTTTGGAATATTTTATATATCATAAATTAAAGGGGCAAGCAATGCATTTAAGCTTCCAAAAATTATGCAAAAATTCCAGTATGACAATTTATACCCTACAAATATCCTGACAAAGTTTCATAATTTTACAGCCATAAATGAGCTCTAAATAAATTATTTACCAAAATTTCCCTTTTTTATACTTGTAAAAGAAGTACGAAAAATAATGTTCCAAAATTCTCAATTAAATTTTTAGGGGTTCATACTAACTTTAAAACTACACTACCCAAGTTTCACCACAGTTCAGTGAGTTTTAATAACTTTTTCTATCACTATAAGATTTGTGCCCTAAACTAGGGTTAGGGTTTGAAAAACTTATTCACTTTAAAATCCATTTAGAATTCTGCCATAGGATTCTAGCTACCCTAGAATCCTCTCCACCAAGTTTCAAATCATATCAAGGTCATTTGACCACCTACCCTTCACAAACCACCAAGAACCATCCTTAGGGTTTGGCCTTGGGTCCTAGGGCAAATCTACCCCAATCCACACCATATTCCATGGGGGATGCTAGAAATCATGCCTAGTCAGTGGTCAAAATCTAAGCCTCTGTTGAGCTGATTTGACCACTCAAATCACAAAGTGCACTTTTGACCTAAAAACCCCTTAATAGGGCAATGCTTAGGTTTGTTCATTTCCATTCTAAAACATCTCCAAATGAGATGAAAACTTATACAGGGCCTCATGATGAAGCCAGGGACCACTGACCTAAATTTGGGAGGGTTTGGAAGTCATTAGGCCACCTAATTAATTTATATAAGGATTATTAATTTTTTCAAAAAACTATAGAAAATTATTCTCCAAAAATTCTTATTTTATGATATGTCCTAGGTATGTCTAATAGTAGCTCATTCCCATCATTTCAAGTTATTTGAATGTCTGGATTGATGTGGGCATCCAAATAAATCTCAGGACAACCCTATGGATAGACCTCATTAAAATGAGTGTTGTGGTCTAACCAGGACTCCAAATTGAGTGAAATCAATTTTAAATTAAACTACACATCCAGGGCTACATTTTATATGTTGACCACTTTTTCTGTAGATGGGTCTAAGTATTTTTAACAATTAAATATATACTCTGCAATTATAATCACAGAAAAACAATAAATAGAATAAAATTCTTGCACGAATCTTGAAGCAGCATCCAAGGGCTGCTGCTCATCTTCAAGCTCCAGCCAAGGGACGGGATTAGCCCGACCTGGAGCTCATTCCAGACGTTGCCGCCGGCCATCCAGCCTCCTCCCTGGCCGGCCACCGCCACCACCACCACCGTTGAGGTGGTGGCCATCGCCGGGCGGTGACACGGCCGCCGGAGAGGTGCTTTCCAGTGAACCCGAGAGCTATATTCTTGCAGGAAAAGGCCAGGAAGAGAAGCTCTTCCTGATCGGGCTCAGTTGAGCCCGATTTTTAATCCTAAGGAAAGCTATGATCTACCCGTAGAGAGAGAGGAGGGGAGGACCTTGTTCGCGGGCTGGAGGCATGCAGACCGACGGAAAGCCATTTTCGATGGTGGCGCTGCTCGACTTCTGCAAAAACACGGTGGGAGGGATCAAAATCTTCAGGTAAGGGCTGGGAAACATTCCTCTTGGGCCACTGATGGTGTTTAAAGGCTTGGTTTAGGAGGGGAGAGGCCAAAACTTCAATGACCATTAATGCCATTGAAAGCTTGGCTCGGCCATGGAGGAGGTGGGGTGAACCTGGCTTAATCTAGCCAAGTAACAAATCCAGCCATTAAAGAGGAGGGGAAGGGGGCCATGGCATCAAGTGCCATTATTGGCCGTGAAAGCCGGTGCTCGGCCTTGGCTGAAGATTTCTGTATGTTCATAACCGTCGGCCACGTGGCCTACCTCCATTTGACCGGTCAATATTTTTAAATAAGACTTAATTAGGTGTTAATAGAAGAAACGGCTAATTAACAACTCCTGGCCCACTTCTCGAAACGGCCCGGTTCAACTAAACCAGCAGCCAAGCCAAAACTTTCAGAAAAAATTCTAAGTAAAATGGCGTTGAGTGAGCTCAGCTCACTCAACGCCATCCAGCCTATGGCGTTGAGTGAGCTCAGCTCACTCAACGCCATCCAGCCTATGGCGTTGAGTGAGCTCAGCTCACTCAACGCCATCCCGCCTACGGCATTGAGTGAGCTCAGCTCACTCAAGGCCATCCAGACTACGGCATTGAGTGAGCTCAGCTCACCCAACGCCATACAGACTACGGCATTGAGTGAGCTCAGCTCACTCAACGCCATCCAGACTATGGTGTTGAGTGAGCTCAGCTCACTCAACGCCATCCAGTCTACACAGGATGGCGTTGAGTGCAGTCAGTGAACTCAACGCCGTTTAGCTTATGGCGTTGAGTGCACTCGACGCACTCAACGCCATCCAGCTTGAAAGATGGCGTTGAGTGCAATCAGTGCACTCAATGCCATTCTGCTTATGGCATTGAGTGCACTCGACTCACTCAACGCCACCCAGCCTTTGGCATTGAGTGCACTCGACGCACTCAACGCCAAAGCCCAAATCGTATTTTAGGAAACTTTCTGACCTACTATTTGCTGACCAAGGTGATTTCCACCTTGAGCCCGGGTCACTAGGCCTTCTTGGGCTTCCTAGGGTTTTTTCATGACTTAGTCATGACTAAATCTCTCCTAGGGGTCTGGTCGGAAAGTGGATGGTACATCTTACAAGTGGTATCAGAGAGAAACCTCAATCGGAAAAGTAACAGTCCACAACCCCTGGGTCACCCCCGCACGAGTTTAGTTTGGGGACAAACTATGAAGCGGAAGCAGTGGTGTGCCCATAAGGGGGATCACAGGTAAATTGTCCACTTTCAGTTAGTTTAAGTCGATTACTTACAATGGCTTTTGTTACGTAGCCTCTAACATAGCGTACACACAGGGTGGAGTCCAGCAGACTCCGAATGTTGCACCACCTCCCCTGATCCCCACTCGATTCCTACAGTCAGAGATGGGGCAGACCCTGACAACTATTCTGGATGCTTTCAGTGCCCAACAGGCTCCGGCTCCACAGCCAGACCCTGGGGCCAATTGGCTGAGTATTTTCCGAGGACTTTCTCCCCCATCCTACTTGGGGACAGAGTTGGCCGTTTGAACAGAGGAGTGGCTTGACATCATGTTTGAGATGCTGATTGGGATACAGTGCCCTAGGGAGGAGAGGGTGCCTTTGGTTGTCTCTTGCTTGGAGTCTCATGCTAATATATGGTGGAAGACATCGCTTGACACGAAGTTTGCTGATAGGGAGGTTGTGGAGATTGCTTGGGGAGAGTTCAGGGCCGCATTACTGGAGCATTTTGTTCCGCAGTCGGCCAGAGACGAGCTGGAAGAATGATTTTTATAGTTGATACAAGGTACCTAGACGGTGGTGGAGTACCACCGGTTGTTCAACTATGTGGCCCGATTCACAGATTCTTTTCAGTTTGATGAGGCAGGATACACCAAGAGGTTCTATAAGGTCCTGAGAGAGGATCTGAGGGAAGCTCTGTTGTTTGTGTCCGACGCGCCTATTCCTCAAATATTGGAGATGCCCAAGAGGATTGAGGCAGATTGGCATACTACTCGAGGCAGGAAGCCACAAACTGAAAATCAGGACCGGGGAGCCAGAGAGGATCAGCGATGGGGCTGCATCACTGATGGGAGAGATGGGAGAAGAGCAGAGCACCAACCTAGTCAGTAGGTTAGACAGGAGCAGAGGGAACCAGTATTGGTGGCTACTCTGCCTCTCCAGATGTGGGAGATACAGTGACCTGGGGGTATGGCATATCCCCAGCCAGAATACTTCAACTGCCATCAGATAAGGCATTTTTGGAGAAAATACCCCATGAGGAGGGCACCCCTACCAGGACAACCGGCTGCCCTGCCTGCTCAGTATTTTGGAGGCCGAGGATGTGGCCGAGGACGTGGATACTAGGGTGGAGATCGCAGGCAGGACAGGGAGCAAGTTTATGCGTTGGATCTAGCTCAACCCCGGAACCCGGAGTAATTAATAACAGGTACGCCAGAAAGTTTTAAGTTTTTCTTATCTGAACACCTAAATTTATGGATATAGAATTAATAATCTAGAAAAGAAAACTATAACTAGATGCTAAGACATATAACCCCCCCCCCCCCAGGCATTGTTTTCATCAGCAGCATGCCTGCATATACACTATTTGATATGGGTGTGTCACACTCGTTCGTATCAAAGGCCTTTATTGAAGGGTTGGAAGGCGTGGAGAGATTCATAGTCTTGATGATGAGGATCTATAACATGGAGGCAGAGATCGGCGGGAAGGAATTCGAAGCACCAGTAACAATCCTAAGGATGCAAGCTTACGACCTGATCCTGGGCAAGATATGGTTGCATTGGAACCATGCCAAGATTGACTGCCTGTTAAAGAGGATCACTATGAGGCATGGGGATTCCCACGTCATCATTGATGGTATCAGACCTATTCTCCCTCTCTTGTTGTTATCTGTGCAAGCCATCAAGGCCCACTTACAGGGGGAGGAAGTCAATGAAGTGTTGTTCGAAATGGCTGAGGCCAAGGATTCCATCTCTGATATCCTGGTGGTGTGGGATTTTGCTGATATATTCCCAGAGAAGCTTCCAGGGCTACCCCTGCACCAGGGATAGGATTTACGGATACAGCTGGTGTCAGGGGCCAAGCCAGCATCTAGAGCCCCTTACCTGATGGCCCCGAAGGTGTTGACAGAATTTCGAAGCCAGCTGCAGGAGCAAGTGGAAGCCGAATTTGTCTGGCTGAGCTCTTCACCATGGGGAGCCACAACGTTGTTCGTCAAGAAGAAGGACGGGACACTTAGATTGTGCATCAACTATTGAGCGATGAACGAGCTGACAGTCCGGAATACCTATCCATTGCCAAGGACAGATGAGCTGTTTGATCAGCTGGAGGGGGTGCATTTCTTTTCAAAGTTGGATTTGAGGTCGGGCTACTACCAGTTGCTGATCCGGGAGGACGAAATTCCGAAGACATCCTTCAGTAGCAGATATGGGCTGTTCGAGTTTACAGTGATGCCCTTCGGGCTCACGAATGCACCGTCGACGTTCATGAGCCTCATGAACCGGGTGTTCGAGGCATATCTGGATGTGTTTGTCATTGTGTTTATTGATGACATCCTCATCTACTCGAGGACAGAGGAGGAGCACACTCGACATCTGATGCTGACCCTAGAGAGACTGTAGGAGCACCAACTATATGCAAAGTTCAGCAAATGCCAGTTCTGGTTGAAGGAGGTGGCTTTCATAGGACATATCAATAGTGGATCTGTCTTGGCAGTTGACCCGGCCAAGATTCAGGCAGTTCGGGATTGGCCGCAGCTAAAGGAAGCCACAGACGTGCGGAGTTTTCTGGGACTTGCTGGTTATTCCCGAAAGTTCGTGGAGGGATTTTCTAGTATTTCCCTTCCACTCATGTCCCTGACAAAGAAAGATGTGCCCTTTGTCTGGACCCCGCAGTGCGAGGCGGCTTTCCAGGAGCTGAAGGATCGACTTACCTCGGCTCCTATTCTTGCCCTTCCTTCGGTTAAAGAAGGATTCCAAGTCTATACCGACGCTTCCTACCAGGGCATGGGAGCAGTGCTGATGCAGAATGGTCATGTGATAGCATGCGCTTCACGACAACTAAAGAATCATGAGCAGAACTACCCTATTCATGACTTAGAGATGGGGGCGGTCGTATTTGCTCTGAAAGTTTGGCAGCATTATCTGTACTGTGTCCGCTGCGACATATACTCTGATCACAAAAATTTGAAGTATGTGGACACGCAGAAGGAGCTGAATATCAGACAGAGGCGATGGGTGGAATTTCTAGCAGATTACAAGTATGAGATGCATTACCACCCAGGGAAGGCTAATGTGGTAGTCGATGCGCTTAGTCAAAGAGCCGCCACCTCCGAAGCGGAGCCCAAGATTATGTCCATGGAGCTGGTGTAGAGATTAGAGTATATGCACATCACGCTGGTGTCGTCTGATGACCCCAAGCTTTATGGGTAGTATGTAGCCGTGATGAGCGCTACTGATGACATTCGAGACTGAGTAAGAGATGGGTAGAGGCAGTATGCCAAGCTGGAGCCGATATTTCGGGCCTTGGAGGCAGGTAGTGCTGGGGATTATGCATTGAGAGATGACTTGGTGTGCTTTATAGGACGGGTTTATATACCAGAGGGAGGCCGAGTCCGAGAGGATATCATGATGGAGGCCCACTACAGTCGGTATTCGGTACACCCGGGAGTTATGAAGATTACTGTGGATCTAAAGAAGACCATGTACTGGTCGGGCATGAAGATGTATATCACCTACTTTGTGACCCACTGCGAGACATGCCAGCTGGTGAAGGCGGAGTGCAGAAACCCCGCAGGTTTGTTGCAACCACTCCTAGTGTCGGAGTGGAAATTCGAGGACATCGTGATGGACTTCATACACGGGCTTCCTAGATCATGGACAAGGAATGATTCGATCTAGGTAATTGTCGACCGGCTGACGAAGGTAGCCAGATTTATCCCGATCAGGAAGGATGACTCGGTTTGTGTGTTGGTTCGGAAATTTGTTGAGCAATTTGTCCGTTATCATGGCATACCCAGGACGATTGTATCGGATCGGGATGGACAGTTTATGTCCAGGGAGTGGAGATCGGTACAGACTTACTTGGGTACTCGGCTAACATTCAGTATAGCTTTTCACCCCCAGACTGATGGGCAGACGGAACGCACCAATCGAACTTTGGAAGATCTGCTGCGACTATGCATTTTGTATTGCGAAGAGCCCGTGGAGAAGCTATTACCACTGATCGAGTTCTCATATAATAATAGCTACGAGTCCAGCATTAAGATGACACCTTATATGGCCCTATATGGATGAAGGTGCCGGACCCCACTATCATGGATTCAGGATGAGGATCCGCAGGCACTCGGCTCGGAGTTTGTGGAGGATACTGATGCTCAGGTTAGGTTTATATGGGACAGGATGCTAGAAGCCCAGAGCAGACAAGCTAAGTACTACGATGCCCGGCATCGTTAGGTAGAGTTCTAAGTGGGGGACCGGGTATTCTTGAAGATCCTACCAATACACGGAGTTTAACGGGTGTGGGGTCAAAAGAAGAAGCTCAGCCCTAGATATACTAGCCATTACAGGATCCTGGAATAGATCGAGCCCCTAACATACAGGCTGGAGTTTCCACCGGAGCTGGCGGGTCTGCATGACGTATTCCATGTATCCTCTCTTAGGAGGGCCTTACAACGCCTGGAGCAGCAGATTACGGCCACAGATGGGTTGGTTGCATCTGATCGGTCAGTTCACCTGGAACAGGTCCAGATTGATGACAAGGGGATACGAGTCTTGCATTGCAAGAAGGTTCCATTGGTCTAGGTCCTGTGGAGAAATATTGGGCGAGAGGAGCATACATGGGAGCCACAGGATCTGATGCAACAAAAGTATCCAGAGCTTTTCAGTCAGGTATACCTCACAACCTCTCGGGATGTTACAATGTACTTTTCATATTTGAACCAGGTAGGCTTAACTAGAATTTCGAGGACAAAATTTATTTTTTATATATTGGGAATTGTAAAATCTCATTTTCGACCAGACCCATAAGAGAGGTTTTATTATGACCAAGTCATGACAAAACCCTAGGAAGGCCAAGTGACCCGGGCTCAAGGTGAAAATCACCTTGGTCTGCAAATAGTAGGTCAGAAATTTACTTAAAACAGGATTTAGGCTCGGGAGTTGAGTGTGTCGAGTGCACTCAACACCATAGGCCATATGGAATTGAGTGCGTCGAGTGCACTCAATGCCAAAGGCTGGATGACGTTGAGTGCGTCGAGTGCACTCAATGCCATAAGTTGAATGGCGTTGAGTGCACTGACAGCACTCAATGCCATCTTTCTTAGGCTAGATGGTGTTGAGTGCGTCGAGTGCACTCAACGCCATAAGATGAACGGCGTTGATTGCACTGATTACACTCAACTCCATCTTACTTGGGATGAATGGCATTGAGTGCATCAAGTGCACTCAACTCCATAAGCTGAACGACGTTGAGTGCACTGACTGCAATCTTGTTTAGGTTGTATGGCGTTGAGTGAGCTGAGCTCATTCAACGTCGTCGGCTGGATGGCGTTGAGTGAGATGAGCTCACTCAATGTCGTAGGCTGGATGGTGTTGAGTGAGCTGAGCTCACTCAACGCCGTAGGCTTGATGGCATTGAGTGAGTTGAGCTCACACAACGCCATTTTACTTAGAATTTTTCTGGCGCTTTTGGTTTGTCTGCTGGTTCAGCTGAACCGGACCGTTTTGGGAAGCGGGCCAGGATGTCTTAAATTAGTCATTCCTCTATTAAAACCTAATTAAGTCTTATTTAAAAAATATTTACCGGTCAAATGGAGGTAGGCCACGTGGCCAGCGGTTATGAAAATGAAGAAGGCTTCAGCCATGGCCGAGAACCGGCTTTCATGGCCAGTAATGGCACTTGATGCCTTGGCCTCCTTCCCCTCCTCTTTTATGGCTGGATTCAACTCCTCTAGGAAAGATGAGGAGTTTCCAGCCGTTTCCTGGCCACCAAGGGGTTGGTTCAGCCCCGTCCTCCTAACCCGAGCCTAGCCATTAATGGCTTTAATGGCCATTAATAATCCAGTCTCTCCCCTCCTCAACCGAGCCTTTAAACACCATTAGTGGCCCCAGAGGAATGTTTCCCAGCCTTTACAAAAATATTTCGAGCCCTCCCACCGTGCTGTTGCAGAAGCCGAGGGGTGCCGCCTTAAAAGATGGTTTCCCGACGATCTTCTCAACTTCAGGTCGCCGACAAGGTCCTCCTCCTCTCCTTACCTCATGGGTAGATCTTAGGGCTAAGTAGGTTTAAGGTTCATGCTCAATTGATCCCGATCCAAACTTGGATTTCTCTGGTTTTACGGGAGAAATGAACTTCTCGGGTTCGCCGGAAAGGCCCCTCCAGCGGCTGTGCCGCCTCCAGTCGATGTCCACCACCTCAACGGAGGTATTGGTGACGGTGGTCGGCTAGGGAGGTGGCTGGGTGGCCGGCTGTAGCGGCTGGAAGGTGCTCCAGGCTCGGTCTATCTCAGCCGTTGGCTGGAGGTAGATGATGAGCCCCAGCCGCTGGATTTGCGCCAAGATCCGTGCTGGATCAAATGAAAATATTTCATATTATATAATTTTTTGTCACCTTTATTATAGTATTTTGAATTAAATATTAAAAATAGTTAGGTGCCTCTGATGAAAAAGTACAAAACATAAAAGTTGTAGACCTTGGGGTTAACTTTAATCCAAAATATATTTGAACCATTTTGGACCTCTGGTTGGACCAGGGAACCTGTTTTTGTGGGACCTATACCTAGGGCTATCCTAAGATTCAAATAGGTGCCCACTCTTCATCCATTGTCCAAATGATCTGAAATTTTGGCAGGGGGTCAACCTTAGCTATACCTTGGTCTGCCCAAAAATGGGAATTTTTGGAGATACTTTGTCTATGGTTTTTATTTTTATTTAATAATACTAGGGTATTTTAATTAAGTGGTCTAATTACCTCCAAACCCTCCCAAATTTTGGTTAGTGGTCTGTGGCATCATGATCTGTCTCTATATAAAATTTCACCTCATTTAGAGGTGTTTTGGATAGGTAATGACCTAACCCTAATTCTATCTTAATGAAGGGTTCTTAAGTAAAAAGTATACTTTGGCTTTGTGTGGCCAAATCATCTCAACAGGGGCTGAGATTTTTACCCCTAACTTGGCATGGCCATTATCACCCTCATAGGGATTATTGGGTGGTCTAGGGTAGTTTTGCCCTAGGATCCAAACTCAAACCCTAAGGAGGGGCTTTTGAGGGTTGTGAAGGGTATGGGGGCAAATGCCCTTGTGTGATCTTGTAACTTGGTGGAAATAATGATTGAGTAGCCTAAGTACTCTGGTATGAACCTTAGAGGAATTGGAGGAAAATAGACATCTCAAGACCCTAACCCTAGCTTAGGGCATAATCACCGTTTGTGTAGAATAAGCCACCAAAACTTACTAAAATGGTGTCAAACTTAGGTAGCATGGATTTTAGGTTAGATAGAACCTTTAGTGAATTCATTGGAATTTTATGAGCAATATTTTTGGCACCTCACTTGTTAAGAATGATTTAGCCCTGAATGATATTTCTTTTATTAAGATCACTCTGTTCAGCAAAATTCTTTGAAACTTGGCAGGAGATATTTTAGGTCAAGATGATGATCCCTGAATTTTATTATAAATTTTAGATGGTTATTTTCAGTACTTTCTTCACAAGCTTCAAAATGGGCATTCATGGTCAAAAAATTATTTTAGAGCTATTTTCATATTGCAAAAATTATGAAATTACGCCACTTTTGCTTTTAGTTCAATAACTATTTGGATAAATTAATTCATGATTTTTAGAAGACTATTTGCAGTACTTACTTTACAAATCTGTCATTTTGGGACTTTAATGTTTAATTTATCCAGAGTTTATTTCTTACAAAAAGTCATGAACTTTGTCAAAATTATTGCTAGGATAGTAGTTGCATAAGAAAATTAATTCACTATTTTTGGATGATTATTTGTTGTACTTACTTCATTATTGAAGGGAAATAGGATATTTTACCAAAATAGTTTTAGGGTCCTTTAGATACTGGAAAAAAATGATTATATTTTAGATTTATAGTATTGAGTTATCCTAATATTTTTCATAATATTGTTAAGCATCATTCATGATTATATAGGATACTTCATGTTCAAACTGGTAGTACCTTGATCTTTTAGAAAAATTTAATAAATGTCGGATTAATTAGGAAAATTATAAATTTCTAGATTTAGCCTATTTAGGTCATGATAGACCCCCATTAATTATCTTGAGGCATTTGGATGATTATTTGTAGTGCTACCCAGTATGGGCATCATATCACTAAGTATGGTGTGCGATTAGTAAAAGAACAGCAATTAGGTGATGTGGGTGCGTAGGCCTAAGATTTGGAATTCTAACAGTCTGCTGGTTTTGGATAAGTAATTTGAGTCACCTTTGGAAGTTAGGTTGATTAAGGTGTGGAGTCTGTTTGTGTTAGGCGGCGTTCGGGATCGACGAAAGATCGTCTTTCCCAAAGGGAGGAAGAGTCAAATAACTCTAGGTTTAGTACAGCGTAATATAAAAAGGGAATGGGAAAAGGGAGCAACCCATAATAATAAGTGTCTTGTGAAAGGGAACGATGAGCTTCAGCTATCATCATAGTTCCTAGTGCCCTTTGAGAACCCTTCACCAGGTATACCGGGGGAAGTCTTGGGCTAACCTAAACTATAGGCAAACTAACTTACAAGAGTAACTAGCATAATTAGGGATTCACTTTCACTCACCTTGATGTCATGGGATAGTCCGGTGAGCTTTGGCTCGGTTGTTGGTTGTGACGGACGGGATTGTCCGGTAAGCTTTGGCTCGGTTGTTAGTTGTGACGGACGGGATAGTTTGGTGATCTTTGGCTCGGTAGGTTGTTAGATTCACAACTATTGCATGTGCATAAAATGGATAAAGGTGGTGGGTGTTCGGTATTGGAGGGTCGATGCACCGACGCCAATATGTCGACTCGGAAGGTGTGGTTTAGCACTTCGCCATAAAAGTCATGTGTGCCAGCCGGTAAGAGTACGCAGGAGTTTGCTTTGTGCACCAGCATTGAGGTGAATGATAGGTCTGACTGATAGTTCAATTACTGGTATAGAGGTGGGCGAGGCCCAACCCACCGCTTCCGTCTGCCACTACGGAGGTATCCTGGGAGGTTCGGCTCCAGAAAGTGGGAACAAAAGGTCCGTGTACACAGAGTCGAGTGGGTGAGTTGCACTTGCATGATCACATCATGGCATAATTACCTGTCATAGCATAACCATTGCATATTACCCTCTCATCTATTGTATAAAGTGGTATGGGACACTTTATACCATAGGACCTGCAAAATGACCCCTTAGCTTATAGTCTTGCATGAGCATGCTTATAAGTTATGATTATTTTCCTATGATAAATATTGTTCGCTTGTAAACCGACACCCCATCGTATAAATTTGTATGAGACTTTTTATACGATGAGAGCCTTGCAAAAGATCCCTTAGATTATGTGCTCTCATATAAGTTGTAACATCCCATTTCAAACTAGACCCCTGGGAGTGGTTTTGTCTTCTTAGAACCTTAGGAAGCCCAGGAATTGAAGTTTGTCGACCAAGATTTTGAGTCAAGGGGTGTTCACGCCCGTGACCGACCCATCACGCCCGTGACATAGGGCGTGACCCCCTTCGACAATCGTCGACCTCAGGAAGACTATCGTCGAGCTCAGAAATTTCAACTTAGGTAAGACACGCCCGTGACTGATCCTTGACGCCCGATACCTTTGAATGGCGTTGAGTGAGCTAAGCTCACTCAACGCCGTGGTCTGGATGGTGTTGAGTGAGCTTAGCTCACTCAAAGACATAAGCGAAATGGCATTGAGTGCATTGAGTGCACTCAACGCCATAAGTTGAATGGCGTTGAGTGCACTGACTGCACTCAACACCATCTGGTGTCGGCAGGTTGGCGTTGAGTGAGCTGAGCTCACTCAACGCCGTAGACAAGATGGCGTTGAGTTAGCTTAGCTCACTCAACGCCGTAATCTGTCAGGCGGGATGGCGTTGAGTGCGGTGGGTGCACTCAACGCCATAAGTTGAACGGCGTTGAGTGCACTGACCGCACTCAACGCCATTTGGTGCTGTCTGGATGGCGTTGAGTGAGCTAAGCTCACTAAACGCAATAACCTGGACGGCATTGAGTGAGCTAAGCTCACTCAAAGCCATAAGCTGGACGGCATTGAGTGAGCTAAGCTCACTCAAAGCCATAATCTGGACGGCATTGAGTGAGCTAAACTCACTCAATGCCATAACCTTGACGGCGTTGAGTGAGCTAAGCTCACTCAAAGTCATAACCTGGACGGCGTTGAGTGAGCTAAGCTCACTCAAAGCCATAATATGGACGGCGTTGAGTGAGCTAAGCTCACTCAACGCCATAATCATGATGGCATTGAGTGAGCTAAGCTCACTCAACACAATTGTTTAAAAGGGGCTTATTCTGGATGGCGTTGAGTGAGCAGAGTTCACTCAACGCAATAATCCGGATGGCGTTGAGTGAGCTGAGCTCACTCAACGAAAAAAATTTGGGAGGTCATTCTGATGGCGTTGAGTGAGCAGAGCTCACTCAACGCCGTATCTGGGATGGCGTTGAGTGAGCAGAGCTCACTCAACGCCTTAGCTTTAATGGCGTTGAGTGAGTTGAGCTCACTCAACGTCGTAGCTTGGATGGCATTGAGTGAGCTAAGCTCACTAAACGCCATTGTACTTAGAATTTTTTGGCAGATTTTGGCTGGGTGCTGGTTCAGTTGAACCGGGTAATTTTTAGGAAGTGGGCCGTTTTCTCTTATTAAGACATAGTTAAGCCTTAATTTAAATCAATTCTGACTGGTCAACTGGAGGTAGGCCACGTGGCCGTCGGTTTTGAAATGCAGAATAGTTTCGGTCATGGCCGAGAACCTGCTCTCATGGCAATCAATGGCACTTGATGCCATGGCCTTCCCTCTTCCCCTTGAAACGGCTAGATTCAACTCCTCTCAGGGAGAGGAGGAGTTTAAAGCCCTCCTCCAGCTGTTACAAGCCATTTCAGCTCCCCTCCACCATGGACGAGCTTGCTCTTGAAGAGGCAATAATGGCTGGACCGTTTCTACCCCCTCCCGCAGCCTTGTTCTCCTATAAAAGACTCCCTAGAATTTGATAGGAAGGTTTCACCCTTGCCTGTTAAAGCTAGAGCTCATTACCTTGCTGTAGAAGAATTCTGGCGACACCACCACTGCGCCAAGGGCATCCCGATGATCGGCTCGACTCCAAACTGCGAATAAGGTCCTCCTCTACTCCTTCTTCTATGGGTAGATCTTAGAAATTACTTAGGAGAGATGTCGAGCTCAAAGGAGAAATATTGAGTGAGCTTTTCCATGGTTTTTCAAAAATAAAGGGTGGTCGAGTTCGCCGGAAACCGCCTCTCCGGCGGCCGTGCCGCCGCCCGACGGTAGCCCTCACCTCAACAAAGGTGGTGGTGGTGGTCGGCCAGGGAGATGGCTGGGTGGCCGGGAAATAGTTTTAGAAAAGCTACAGGTTTTAAGCATTTTAGGTGCTGGTTCGGGCTTTTAGAGAATATGAACAGTAGCTTATAATACTAAATTATTATATTTATGTATAAAGGTAGTGATTTATCAATCTCTCTTTTATGCTATTTAATGAGGTACTTAGAGGCTTTTTATGTAGAAGTGACCAACATGAAATCTGTAGCCCTATGGGTCTACTATATTTCAAAATTAATTTGGGTCAATTTGGTCAACTGGTATGGCCAGGGCACCACTTTTGGTGGAATCTAGACCTTGAGCTAGGCAAAGACAAAAAGGTGTGCCCACCTTTCATCCTTTTTCCAAATGCTCTGAACTTTGGGCAGGGAGTCTATCCTAACTATACCTAGGACTTATCCAAAAATCAGAATTTTTGGAGAATGTTTTTTTATAGTTTTTGTAAAAATTTAATAATTCATGTATAATTTAATTAGGTGTCTTAAACACCTCAAACTCCCCCCAAATTTAGGTGGGAGGTTTTAGTGGGAATGTTAGAGCTCTGGTAAAAATTCCACGTCATTTGAATGTGTTTTGATTAAGTTTTAACTCGACCCTAGGTTGGCCCTTTTAGGGTTAATTAGGTCAATTCATTCCTTTTGGGATTTGAGTGATTAAACAACTTCAACAGAGGCTGATATTTTGTTAACTGTCTGTTTAGGGCATGACACACCGTCCAAGGGAGTTTGGGGTGGTTTGGGATAGGGTAGGCCTAGAACCCTAGGGTAGGTCCTTTAATGGGGACTTGGTAAGTTGTGAAGGTCATGAGGTCAAATAACCTTGGATTGACTTGAAAGTTGGTGAAGAGGACCATAAGGGTACTAAAGTCTTCTGGAAAAAATTTTGGGGTATTTGGAGACCGTTAGCCCACCTAAAACCCTAACCCTAGTTTAGGTCACCAACCTTAATTTGAACTATTATGCTATCAACTGAATTTCAAATCAAGTAAAATTTGGGTAGGGTGATTTTATGGTCTAAATGGACATAATATAATTTTGTTGAGATTTTTGGGTTAAATTATACAGTACTTCATTCACAACCCTAGTTGTGACTTAGATATTTATTTTGATGATTCTGGAATTTCTATTCACTGTAATGTTATGACATCTTGGATTAGGACATATTATAGCATGTTATACCTTCTGTATTTTTCTTGGAAGTTTCATATGATTATTTTTGATACTTGCTTCTTTTACGTACCAATTGTGATATGTAGTCAAAAATACAAACTATCCCTATTTATTATTTGGAAAATTATGAAATTTGGTCAGTGTTATTTTATACCATGATAGTCATCCTGTAAATTTCTCTGTATTTTTAGATAATTATAAATAGTACCTACTTTTTAAGCTAGGAAAATTAGTGTTTTACATTAAAATAAATTCAGAGCCCAAATATTAGAGAAAAATTATGGGACTTAGTTTCTGAGGGTTTTAGGTCACCATAAAGTTTCTAAAATTTTTTGGGATTTTTGGATATTTATTTATAGTACTTGCTTCACAATATGGTAAAAGTTGCCTAAAATGGTAAATTATGAAATGTAGGCCTAAACACCTCTGAAATTTCTCAAAATTTTAAATTACTGCTTAACTGCCTCATAGGATTTTTACTAATTTTATGGTGATTTATATTTGGCTCATTAGTGCACTTCATGTTCATACTAGGGCATTGGGAAGCTGAGAATAAATAAATTAAATGCCAAATGAAATAGGAAAATTATTATTTTCTGGATTTAGACTAACTATGTCATGGTAGACCTCCAGTAAATATTATAGGAGAATCGGAAGAAAATTTGGAGTACCACCCCTTGCATACCTCATAAAGCTTAGGATGGTCTGCGTTTAGTAAAAACTGCAGAAGCTGAACTAGAGTGGATAACGAACTTTGGAGATGGAATTTTTGTAGTTTGCTGGTTTGGATAGGGTGAGTTAAATCGAGTTCATTATTGGAAGTCAAGATGGGTAGGGTGTGAGATTGACTAGCGATAAGTAGTGTTCCGGTTCGACGGAAGATCGTCCTCCCCGAGAAGAGGAAGAGTCAAAGTCATCCTAGGATTAGCCCATTGTAATATGAGAAGGGATTGGGTTAAGGGAACCAATCAATTATAATAAGTGCCTTGGAAAGGGAGCTTTGGGATTCACCCCATCATAGCTCCTAGTACCGCTGCGAGCCCTTCACCGAGTAAACCTCGGGAAGTCCAAGGTTAACCTTAAATCTTAGGAATAAAACGATCAAGAGTAACCCTATTAATAGTTGCACCTCACACCTACACTTGTACACTTAGCTAGAAGAATTGGCGTGGTATGGGACATTTTATACGATAGGCCCTGCAAAACGACCCCTTGGTCTATAGGGGTAATCCCTATAAATCAATGGTTATATTTCTTGTGCTTTTACTTACTTGCTACTCCTTGCTGTTTGATAACCGACACCCCAACGTATAAGTGGTATGGGACACTTTATACGATGGGAGCACTGCAAAAGATCCCTTGGCTTATGCGCTTCTGCATAAGTTAAGGTTACATTTCCTACTTTCTGCTTCTGTCATATTTACTATGGAATTTCTAGCATAGGTCCGCTGTCACTTGCTTTTTACTTAATCTCCACCTTCATGTCCTCCCCTTTCTTCCTCTCCGCTCGGTACCTAGGAGACATGGGGGAAGGGATAGGGGATGATAGGGCTTAGTCTTTTAGACTAACGGTTTTCGAACCACAACATTTTAGGTGTACCATATGGAAGGGGCACGGGTTCTGCAGTTTCTGACAGAGTTGACCCCGCGACCGTGTTACCATTGTCACCAGCCGGGACATATACGGGTCAAATGCCCCTTGATGGGCAGGATCCCACCAGCTCAACAGCCAGGATGCCGAAGACATAGACGCAGACGTGGATTGCGAGGCGGCGACTGCAGGCCGAAAAGGAAGAAGCACTCAGAGATGCAGCACCAGCAGAGTACGGAGTCGGTGGAGATGGTAAAAGTCACACTAGTGTCAACTACCTTCACCTATGGGGGGATAGGTGATTTACAGTCGTCTTGCGGAATTAAAAATTTACCTGCATAATAAAACAAAACAAGCACAGCACAGAAACACACATGCAGTTATAGTGGTTCCCTGATTTGGGTACGTCCACTTTCCCCCTTCGACCTATCTCCCAACAAGGGACGACTCGGTCACTTCACCAACCAGATTGAAATCCAATCCTCACACTATGGAAGGAACCCTTCCACCCGAAGGAGTCACTACTCCTCCACCACGGGTTGCACCCAACCCTTACAATGAGGAACCAAAGTTCCTTTACCACAAAAGTAAAAATAGAATGTATAAAATACATACTACGTTTGAAGCGCTTGGTGTCCCTCTTCGTTCGATAAAGAGTTCTTGAAGAAGACGAAGAGTCCATGACCTAAGCACTCCCTTGGAGAGTATCTCCCCGAGATCGGCGGCGGCAAGGATTGCGGCGGCGAGTCTTTCGAGATCAAAACTTCGTAACAAAGCTAGTAAGGTCTACCAACGATCTTTCTAGGATCGATCGTATCAATCGATTCGGAAGGGGAAAGTATTCCCATTCAACAAACCAAGAGACAAAGGATCTCAATAAGAAACGTGAGATGCGTTGCTTGACTAAGTTTCTATCGTCGGGAGATCAAGAAGAATCCACGACCAGCGGCGGCGACAAGCTTTCGAGCGATGATGGCGGCGGAAAGGAATCCGCGATCTGTTAGGTCAAGTCGGCGGCTCTTTTTCTTTTGTGTGTTCGGGATAGATGTCGTGATGTTCATAATACGCAAGTATTTATATTTTAGATCATCCCTTTAAGACCGTTGTGGGCCCCACCAGAAGAAACCCTAATTCCAGTTCAAACAGCGCCTGAGTTCATGGTCCGGTCCAGCGAGTCGACGGAAAATGCCTAAGGTAAATTCGGCGGGAATCATTGGTGATTCTCGACGAATCAGCGAGAATAACTTATGATTCCCGTCGAATTCTC
Source organism: Platanthera zijinensis (assembly GCA_039513925.1). Classification (NCBI taxonomy): domain Eukaryota; kingdom Viridiplantae; phylum Streptophyta; class Magnoliopsida; order Asparagales; family Orchidaceae; genus Platanthera; species Platanthera zijinensis. The sequence continues at coordinate 93,976,270 of CM077093.1, read as the reverse complement.
CTTGGAAGAATTCTATCTGGAAAGCAAGCCATCCAGAGAATCACGGCGAGAATCACAATCCATTCTCACCAAATCGGCGAGAATGCAGAGTCATTCTCGACGATTCTGACTTGGCAGAATTGTTGAAGGCGTTGAGTCATCCGGGTGATTCTCGCCGATTCTAACTTGGCAGAATTCTTGAAGGCGTTGAGTCATCTGGATGCCGTCGGCGGGAATCGGCGAGTGATTCTCGACGAATCGGCGAGAATCGTCGAATCGGCGAGAATCACTTAGAGATTCTCGTCGAATCTAACTTAGACGATTTTTCATCTTTCTTCCCGTGAGTTTCTTTGACCCATCCTTGCTCCTTGTCTGCTCTTGATTTGTCTCAGCCCTGTACTTGAAAAAAAGTACACTCCAATAGAGAGAGTACACGTAAGCCAACGCATTGATCTGCTCAACGAGGGATTACGTTGCGCAGACCCGTGTATATTGACTCACTGCACCCTGACATTGGTGTGTACTTAGCGTGGAATAACTACAAGCACATCTTGATATAAAATCATCAAATACATTATCTATTCACCTTAGCTTGTTCAGGGGCTTCTTAAAATCAGGTACATTGTGGATACAATACCTAACAATCTCCCCCTATTTGAAGAAGCCTAAACCCTACAAGCTAAGGTGAATTGGACATATGGGAATGAAATTCATAAACGAAGAATCCAATTGAGAGAGAAATTCATTACCAATTTCTTGAGAGAATACTTGGTACTTGGAGCCACCTTAGCCTTAGCCGAGAGGGTAATCTCCCCCTTTTCAGCTTGTGCAAATCTGGGACTTCACTTGGAGCCACATGCTACCCCTCAGATCTTGCATCCATGCACGAGCTTGAGTTCCTTGCTGATGCTCCCCCTTGATCAAAGAGCCTTGAGCTGTACAGTCTTCACTCTTCATAGTTCAGCATGCCGAGTTCAGTTTTGAAGAGACTGAACTTGGCCTTGTCTTGGGGCTTTGTGAAGATATCTGCAACCTGCTTATCCGTGGGGACATAGCAGAGAGATATGTCTTTGTTTTCTACATGCTCCCGAATGAAGTGATAGCGCACTTCAATATGCTTCGTTCTGCTGTGCGACACAGGATTTTCCGCAATTGCTATTGCGCTTGAGGTGTCGCAATACATTGGAACTTTGCTGAACTGCAAGTCATAATCTTTGAGCTGATTTCTGATCCATATAAGTTGTGCTCAACAGCTGCCTGCTGAGATGTACTCAGATTCAGCTGTGGAGGTTGCGACACAATTCTGCTTCTTGATGTTCCATGAAATAAGCCTTCTTCCGAGGAATTGACACGTCCCGGAAGTGCTTTTCCTATCATCCCTGCTTCCTGCAAAGTCAGCATCTAAAAAGCCTATCAGCTCGACATCATTGTTTCTTGGGTACCACAAACCAATATTTGGTGTACCTTTAAGGTATCTAAGAATCCGCTTTGCAACGACATAATAAGATTCCTTAGTGTTCAACTGATATCTGGCACAAATGCATGTGGAAAACATAATATCCGGTCTACTAGTAGTAAGATAGAGTAGGGATCAAATTATGCTTTTGTACTTGGTTTCATCAAAAGGTTTCCCTTTCTCATCCTTGTCCAGAGACACAGTGGATCCCATTGGAGTCCTCATAGAGGTTGCACTCTCCATTCCGAATTTCTTGAGTTCATTTGTGAACTTCGCCTGAGAGATGAAAATCCCATCCTCAGACTGTTTCACCTTAAGTCCCAAGAAATACTTAAGCTCTCCCATACTACTCATTTCAAACTTCCCTTGCATAAGTTTGGAAAACTTCTTGCAATGGTTCTTATCCGTTGACCCGAATATTATGTCATTGACATAGATGTGCACCAGCAAAATCTTGCCTTTGACTTCCCTAAGAAACAATGTTTTATCTATTTTTCCTCTCGAGAACTTGTTCTCAAGAAGAAAACTAGACAGAGTCTCATACCAAGCTCGAGGAGCTTGTTTCAAGCCATATAACGCTTTACTAAGAAAATAAACATGATTGGGGAATAAAGGATTAACAAAACCTGGGGGTTATGCGACATATACTTCCTCTTTTAAGTTTTTATTGAGGAATGCAGATTTCACATCCATCTGATAGATAGTGAATCCTTTGTGCGAAGCATACGCCAGGAACAATCTGATCGCCTCGAGCCTTGCCACTGGTGCAAAGGTCTTGTCGAAGTCAATCCCCTCCTCCTGTCTGTAACCATGAGCCACAAGCCTGGCCTTATTCTTTATGATGACACCGTGTTCATCTAGTTTGTTTCTGAAGATCAACTTGGTGCCGATAACATTCTGGTTCTTTGGTCTGGGAATAAGCGTCCAGACGTTGCATCTTTCAAATTGATGCAGTTCATCTTGCATGGCCAATATCCATACTGTATTTTTGTTCGCCTCGTCAAACTTCTTTGGCTTAACCTGTGACAGGAAACTAAGGTGCAAAATCTCGTTAATTGTACATATTCGAGTTCTGACACTGTCACGAGGATCTCCGATGATCTGATCTCTAGGATGATCCCTCACATGTCGGAGCTCTAGGAGTCTGGCATCTGGAGCTGTGACATCTTCTCGGGCTTCTCTCTCTTCCGAAAGATTTTCTCCATCCTGCTCGTCAACTTCTCCAGCTGACGTCAAGGTGGAAACCTTGACGTACTTAGGAGTTGCATCTTTAGCGGTCTCATCGAGACTTAGCTGTTCAAGTCTTGCACCTGCATCTTCAAGAATGCCACTGGAAGAATTGCTGTTAAGCAAGCTTCCTTCATCAAATACAACATTAATGGATTCCTCTACCACTAAGGTTTTCTTATTAAAAACCATATATGCCCGACTATGGCTACTATAGCCCATGAATATTCCTTCGAAGCATTTTTCACCAAATTTAGTACGTGGGTACTTCCTGTTATTGAGCACATAGCATCTGCAGCCAAAGATCCTTAAGTAGGACATGCTTGGTTTCCTGCGTTTCAGTAGCTCATAAGGCATCTTACGATGATTTTTGTTGATCAATGCCCGGTTTTGTACATGACAAGCCGTATTCACAGCCTCTGCCCAAAAATATTCTGGGAGAGAAGCTTCATTCAACATTGTCGTGCCAGCTTCAATGAGCGATCTATTTCTCCTCTCCGCAACTCCATTTTGCTGAGGAGTATGCGGGGGGGGGGGGGGGGGGAACTCATGAAATATACCATGTTCTTCACAAAATTCTGTCATAGCCCCAGACTCGAATTCTGTTCCATGGTCACTTCTGATTTTGACCACTTAGCAGTTAAGTTCATTCTGAATTTGCTTGACAAAACTCGTGAAGATGTCAAACATATCTTACTTTCGTTTTAAGAAGAACACCCATGTAAATCGAGAGTGATCATCAACAATCACTAGTGTATAGGACAAGCCTCCCAAGCTATGAACTTGCACTGGACCAAACAAGTCCATATGCAGAAGATAAAGACATCTGGAAGAGTCTTTGTCTGCAATACCCTTAAAGGTAGCCCGAGTCTATTTGCCCTTCTGGCACGCAGGACAGGGGTTATCTTTGATGCACTTAATAATGGGAGCATCCCTTACTAAATTTTTAAAAAATAACATATTAATCATCTTGAAATTAATATGTGTCAATCTCTTGTGCCATTGTTCACAAAGAGATGCACTGCCTTTTGCAACTAGGCACATGGGGGTAGAAGAATCTATGCTAAGAAAATCTAAACAAAATATATTTCTGCTCCTAATGCCAGCTAATACCGTCTCCGAGGCAGCACACGATATTATCAAGCATTTATCCTTGTAGAACTTAACGTCATAACCTTAATCACACAACTGACTTATCCTGATCAGGTTATGATTTAACCCTTCAACATAAGACACATCGGTGATAGAGATTATACCGTTGGAAATCATACCGTAACCTCTGGTGACTCCTCGATTTGATCCTCCAAAGATGACTTTGGGTCCATTTTCGACTGGAGAGTAATCACGCAGCAGGCTTCTTGTCCCAGTCATATGCCGGGAGAATCCACTGTCCAAGTACCATATAGGAGTTCTGGTGGCCTTTGGACACACCTTCAAAACAGAATCAATTTCACTTAGGAACCCAATCGAACTTGGGTCCTTGATTCCTTGTTAGCATACTACCCCTCGGATGGTTAACCCTACGAGTGGTCGGTCTCGCATTGCTAACATGAGGAGTCACGTTATATCTCGGATTAAACCAGCTATCCACGACAAAGTGACCAACTTTTCCACAGCACCAACAATCAAATCTGTTGTACCTTTTCCTAGGCTCCTGCTTCACCCTGGGAACGGTGGGTCCAGCCGGGGCCTTGGATCTTGAGGTGGAGCCATCATGATGACAACAGTCACATGATTTCTTCACCTCCTGTTCCTTCAGTATAACAGGCTTGACTTTTGGTGCATGCTTCCTATTATGGCCGCTATGGAAGTGGCCATAATCCTCCACTTGGATTTCCTCATAAGGTGCCTTGAAGACACTCTCGCCAAAGTTGCGGGGGAAGGCCCAACCATCATACCGGCTCTTGGGCTTTTCAACCGAGGGCCGGAAGAAGTGGCCATAGGTTGACTCAAAGTCCTTTTCATTGCAGGGAAAGCCAGGCTTCCTGAATACAACCGGGTTTAGTGGGGTCTTTCCCTTTTCAGCAGCAGAGGCCTTCTTAGCAGCCTTATTTTTCCTCTGATTTTTGTTTCTCATGGATGATTTACCAGGCACACCCACATGCCCCAAGCCAGCCCCCTTAGCCTGAGCAGAGAAGGTATCAACCAGTGGAAGAACAATCTTTGGCATAGAGAAGCTTTGGACAATATTCTTTTCTGCCGCAAGTTGTTCTTCCAACTTTTTGATTTCTTCCTGTTTAAGGTCAAGGAAACTTAAAGACTTTGAGTGCTTAGATATCCGGTCCAGGTGCTCCTGTCAGAGAGAAATCAAGCTAGTGATCTCTTCCCTTAGGTAGACACCCTCGATCTTAAGGAATTTGACTTCCTTTTTCTGAGCCCTCAATCTCTCGCGGCATTCCTCGAAGGTGTTGAGCAGAAGCTCATACTTTTCGAGGAGCTCAGCTTCTCGGGCAGATGGGTTTTCCTCGAGATCATCATCAGGAGACTCATAGTCAGAGTAAAAGAGGAGGGTACGAGCTTTTACCTTCCCAGTGAATGGGGGGCATTCTCTTTCTGAGTCAGCGCGACCCACTAGCCTGAAGTAGGCTTCCTCAACATCACCTGAGTCTGAGGAATCAGATTCACTCAGTGTATTTGGCTTCTTAGCGATGTAGCTTCTCTCCTTCTTTTTATCTCTCGAGGTTCTGTGCTCCTCTCCCTTTCCCTTCTCTCTCTTGCCTTGATGGCAGTCAGCCATGACGTGTCCTGGCTTATTGCACCAAAAATAAATGATGTCAGTATGACGATGTTTGTTCTGTTTTGATTCATACCTGTCGAAAGAATAATTCTTCTTCTGATTTCTAGAGGAGGAGACTTCTTTCTTTCTTTGATTCCTCATTTTGAGGAACTTCTTGAATTCTCGGGTGATGAGGGAGAAGTCTTCTTCAGACAGCTCTGAGCCGGAGGAGCATGGCTCGGAGTCTTCCTCCTATCCTTTTTTAACGAACGGGACGAGGCAGCACCCTTGCCTTTCCTGGAGTGAATGGCTTTTAGGGCCACAGTCTTTTCTTTTGCTGCGGCTTTCTCGACTTCTTATTCTACTTTCCTCGTGTTCAGCTGAAGCTCATAGGACATAAGCTTCCCAAATAGTATCTGAGGATCAGTTTCTGCTTATTTGCCAAACTCTCGGATGGTGCAGATCTTCGTGTCCCATTCCTTAGTAAGGGACCAAAGGAATTTATCATTCAGTTCACCATCAGTGAACACTCTTCTATATCCCTTTAGGGCATTGACGATCTTGTGGAAATTCTCGAAGGTAACTCCTATCTCTTCCTTGGGCCCTTGCTTGAAGGCCTCATATTTCTGGTTCAGGAGGGATCTCCGATCATCCCTCACTTCATCTGTTCCCTCCATCAGAATAATCAGGCAGTGCAAGATTTCCTTGGTCTTCCTGCAGTTGCAGAAGTTCTGCATCATGGAGTCATCGACTGCGCTGACCAGAATGTTCTGCGCCTTCTTGTTAAGTCCGACCAGCACCATCTCGTCCTTGTCAATTTCAGAAAACTTCTTTGGCACCATTTTTGTCGGATCAATGGTGGAGGCCTTTGTGGGAATATAAGGTCCCTCCTCCACGATCATGAAGAGTCGGGGATCGACTGCTTCCATGTAAAATCTAATCCTTTCCTTCCATATAGGAAATTTTAGCCTGGTGCACACTGGGATCTTGCCTGAGTACTCGAGTCCGTCCATAGTAGTATCTGCCTTCTTCTAGACACTAGTGGCAGGAACTTACTCAAGGTGTTAACCTTTTTGATTAGCAACCTCCCTCTGATACCACTTAAAAGTCACACTAGTGTCAACTACCTTCACCTATGGGGGATAGGTGATTTGCAGTCGTCTTGCGGAATTAAGAATTTACCTACACAATAAAATAAAACAAGCACAACACAGAAACACACAAGCAGTTATAGTGGTTCCCAGGTTTGGGTACGTCCACTTTACCCCTTCGACCTATCTCCCAACAAGGGACGACTCGGTCACTTCACCAACCGGATTAAAATCCAATCCTCACACTATGGAAGGAACCCTTCCACCCGAAGGAGTCACTACTCCTCCACCATGGGTTTCACCCAACCCTTACAATGAGGGACCAAAGTTCCTTTACAATAAAAGTAAAAATAGAATGTATAAAATACAAACTACGTTTGAAGCGCTTGGTGTCCCTCTTCGTTCGATGAAGCGTTTTTGAAGAAGACGAAGAGTCCATGACCTAAGCATTCTCTTGGAGAGGATCTACCCGAGATCGGCGGCGGCAAGGATTGCGGCGGCGATGCTTTCGAGATCCAAACTTCGTAACAAAGCTAGCAAGGTCTACCAACGATCTTTCTTGGATCGATCGACTCAATCGATTCGGAAGGGGAAAGTATTCCCGTTCAACAAACCAAGAGACAAAGGATCTCAAGAAGAAACGTGAGATGCGTTGCTTGGCTAAGTTTCTATCGCCGGGAGATCAAGAAGAATCCACGACCAGCGGCGGCGACAAGCTTTCGAGCGGCGACGGCGGCGGAAAGGAATCTGCGATCTGTTAGGTCAAGTTGGCGGCTCTTTTTCTTTTGAGTGTTCGTGATGGATGTCGTGATGTTCATAATACGCAAGTATTTATACTGTAGATCGTCCCTTTAAGACCATTGTGGGCCCCACCATAAGAAACCCTAATTCCGGTTCAAACAGCGCCTGAGTTCATGGTCCGGTCCAGCGAGTCAACGGAAAATGCCTAAGGCAAATTCGGTGGGAATCATTGGTGATTCTCGACGAATCGGCGAGAATCACTTATGATTCCCGTCGAATTCTCCTTGGAAGAATTCTCTCTGAAAAGCAAGCCATCCAGAGAAAATCGGCGAGAATCACAATCCATTCTCGCCGAATCTAACTTAGACGATTTTTCGTCTTTCTTCCCGTGAGTTGCTTTGACCCATCCTTGCTCCTTGTCTGCTCTTGATCTGTCTCAGCCCTGTACTTGAAAATAAGTACACTCCAATAGAGAGAGTACACGTAAGACAACACACTAATCTGCTTAACGAGGGATTACGTTGCGCAGACCCGTGCATATTGACCAACTGCACCCTGACATTGGTGTGTACTTAGTGTTGAATAACTGCGAGCACATCTTGATAGAAAATCATCAAATACATAATCTATTCACCTTAGCTTGTTTAGGGGCTTCTTCAAATCAGGTACATTGTGGATACAATACCCAACAGATTGGCCAGTCTAGCCTGGGTGCTCTCGGTTAAGTAACAGTTACGGTGACGCTTAGTTTGAGTTTTGCTTCCGCGAGTGACTTGTAGTGAGGATTACATGTACTGGGCACAAGCCCTACTTTTGTACTCTGATTATTATTATTATTATTGTGGACTCTCCCTTCGTGGAGATTTATTTATATACATGTGATTATGATGGACTAGTTTTTATATTTACTTATGCTGCTGTTCTGCGATCGATCTGGCCGGCAGGATTGGCGTTTTGTAGTGACGATCTTCCCGGGCGTGATGGTGTCACCGCAAAGCGGCAGTTCTAGGCCTAAGACCCCGGTGTTTAAAAGAAAAAAATGGGGTCTTACAAGTGGTATCAGAGGGAAACCTCGATCGGAAAAGTAGCAGTCCACTAACCCTGGGTCACCCCCGCTCGAGTTTAGTTTGGGGACAAACTAAGCAGCGGAAGAAGTGGTGTGTACATAAGGAAAATCACATGTGAAAGTCCACTTCATCATTAATTGGAATTCCTCTTTGTAGCCTGCGGCAAACCCTGCCCCCAGCAAGGAACACCTCCGGCTGTGAAGATCTCATCTTATAATCCTCTTACCAACGAGTTAGACTCAACCAACTAGGACTCGTGACTAACCATTACAATTTATAGTATGCCCTAGTTCAAAATAGACCTTGGATATGAATTTGGTTAATGTAAGGAAATACCCAAAGAGAATAAAGGAGGAGTTTAGCACGAGAATGACTACCTAAGACGTAAACTCAGGTGTCCCAACTATCCCAATCAAGGATCATTAAAAGCGGTAGACTACTTTAAGGAGAATTGAGAACAATAATACATTAGCAGAATGGTAAAAGACAAGTAGTCTTAACCCTCAATACCGGTAATAAAATTACCTGGAGGCAACCACCGAGACAAACACGGAGGGTCAGATAGGAATTCAAGTTCGAAAGATACCCATTTAGGATTGAGAACATTTTGACCCGGACAAGGTTATCGTAAATGTGACTCAGAGAGTTTAAAGTATGGAGTATATTAACGAGTTTCAGGGTGGAACCCCAAGTCGAAGATTGATGCCCTAGGGACTGTGCACCCAGCTAGGACAGATGTAATAGGGTAATATCAAAGATAGTTAGCCCAAGATAGGTATGGGCTTATCTTTTGTTTATTGGGGGCTAAACTTTTGTTTATTGGGCAAACTAGTATTGGCTTGGGTTCCCTTGGACCTAGTTTAGGGAAAGTGGCGTAACAAACATAGTGAGATGTAATTCGATATAATTCGACGATATTCGGGCGAACATAAGATTTTGTAAAAAAAAAAAACTTGTTTGGAATGATGACCCATATCGTTACCAAGACAATGACATGGTAATAAGACGGAATAATTACGAGAATGAACTATTATCACGTGAAATTAGATGACGGGTAACAAGATTCGGGATATCTGAGAAGGTAAAGATTTAATCGCAATGTTATATCATCAGAAGGATGATGTATCTCAAAACATGTACCCCCGAAGTGGAAATTTGAGGACATCGCGATGGATCTTATTCATGGACTTCCCCGATTACGGACGGGAAACGTCTCGAATTGGGTCATCGTCGATCGATTGACGAAGGTGGCCAGATTCATTCCGATCAAGAAGGATGACTCTGTGGGGGTACTAGTGCGGAGATTTATGGAGCAGTTTGTTCGATACCACGGGGTGCCCAAGATGATCGTGTCGGATCGGGATGGCCGGTTCACTTCCAGGGAATGGAGATCCGTGCAGGCTTACTTAGGCACGCGATTGACCTTCAGCACCGCATTCCATCCCCAGACGGATGGGCAGACGTAACGCACCAATCGGACGCTGGAAGATCTTCTGAGGCTATGCATTGTGGACCACGGGGAACCATGGGAGAAGCTCCTACCCTCGATCAAGTTCTCCTATAACAACAGCTACCAGTCCAGCATCAGGATGGCGCCTTACGAAGTCTTGTATGAAAGGAGATGAAGGACCCCGCTTTCTTGAATTCAGGACGAGGATCCGAAGGCATTGGGATCGGATTTTGTCGAAGACGCTGAGGCTCAGGTGAGACTAATCAGAGACAGGATGTTAGAAGTGCAGAGCAGACAGGATAAGTATTATGATGCCCGGCATCGTCAGGTGGAGTTTCAAGTGGGGGAATCGAGTGTTTTTGAAGATTCGGCCCATGCATGATGTTTTACGGGCGCGTGGTCGGAGGATGAAGCTTAGCCCTAGGTATATTGGCCCTTACAGGATCCTGGAGCGGATCGGGGCCCTAGCTTACAGGCTGGAGTTACCACCAGAGCTGGCAGCTCTGCACGATGTATTCCACGTTTCTTCATTTAGGAGGGCTCTACTGTTCCCGGAGCAACAGATTTTGACCACAAATGGACCGGTAGCTTCCGATCGGTCAGTTCACTTTGAGCCGATCGGGATCGATGACACGGCAGTGTGGGTCTTGCGACGGAAGAAGGTTCCATTAATCAAGGTTCTGTGGAACAATCATGAGCAGGAGGAGCATACATGGGAGCTACAGGACTTGATGCGGCAAAAATACCCGGAACTTTTTGGTCAGGTATACCTCACAACCCCTCTGGACAATTAATTTGCGTTCATTTTTTAAACTAATAGGACTGAAATTTAGAGGGTAAGGGCTAATCTTTTGTTTATTGGGGTATATACCTAGTCAATTGGACGAATTGGTATTAGAATCAAAACTGCACACAACAAACCTAACGTAGAGATGGAAATCTTTCAACTCTCATGGGATGTTACAAGCCTTTCTTCCGATAGGAGTCCCGTAGGCTTAACCTTGATTTCGGGGACGAAATCTTTGTTTTGTTTATTAGGATTTGTAACATCCCATTTCAAACTAGACCCCTGGGAGTGGTTTTGTCTTAACAGAACCTTAGGAAGCCCGTGAATTGATGTTTGTCGACCAAGATTTTGAGTCAAGGGGTGGTCACGCCCGTGACCGGCCCGTCACGCCCGTGACATAGGGCGTGACCCCCTTCGACGATCGTCGACCTCTGGAAGATGATCGTCGAGCTCAAAAATTGCAACTTAGGTCAGACACGTCCGTGACCGATCCGTCACGCCCGTGACCTTGGAATGGCATTGAGTGAGCTAAGCTCACTCAACACCGTGGTCTTGATGCGTTGAGTGAGCTTAGCTCACTCAAAGCCATAAGCGGGATGGCATTGAGTGCATTGAGTGCACTCAACGCCTTTAGTTGAATGGCGTTGAGTGCACTGACTGCACTTAACGCCATCTGGTGTCAGCAGGTTGGCATTGAGTGAGCTGAGCTCACTAAATGCCATAGACTGGATGTCGTTGAGTGAGCTTAGCTCACTCAACGCCGTAATCTGTCAGGCGGGATGGCGTTGAGTGCGGTGAGTGCACTCAACGCCATAAGTTGAATGGCATTGAGTGCTATGACCGCACTCAATGCCATTTGGTGCTGTCTGGATGGCATTGAGTGAGCAGAGCTCACTCAACGCCATAATCTGGACGGCATTAAGTGAGCTAAGCTCACTCAACGCCATAACCTGGACGGCTGTCACAACCCGCATTTTCTCCGGAAGAACAATTATCAAAGTATGAGAAAACGCGCGTCGTGATGCCACGTCAGGCAGGGGATAACTGCCGACGATTAGACAAACTGAAACTATTACTATAAAACATTCATAAGTTTAATGATTGGAAAGCTGTTTATATTTATAAGGGTCGTATCCCTCGGCTCAGTGGTTCATTAGCCCACTTAGAAGAAAGCACAATTTACGCTGCGGAAAATACCTTGATTCAATTAGATTTACATTCTACATGAGTGCAAACGTCCACGAAGGACATCCCATGGTATGCAAGGTTCTAGATTTAGTATAAGTAAGGATACCTTTTACGCTAGTTGTAAAGTACTTCTTTTAAGTTTAAAGATATGAGGTTTATGTCATGCTATTAGTAAAGTTTAATACTCAAAATAACTAACTTGCATCCTAGCATAAAATGTTCCCAAGAGATAAGTAACAGCTCCAAATTGGATAACCAAACAACATGGAAGAGTAAACAGTAGTCTGAGAAAAACAACCACCGAAGGGCACCAACAAACTAACACGAACCCCTCGGTGTACACAAATGTCTGAGTCAACAAAGCAACTAACAATCTCACCTAAAGTGAGAGAAACACTCCTGCAAAATGGTCAACCAAAATACAGCTCCAACTAGCTGTTCGGACGACCGCAACCTGGACCTGAGGCATTCAAAGATAGAATACCTCAACACAAATGAAACAATGCAAGTGGCAAAAAGAGATAAAAACTCAAAGTTAATAAAAGATCGACAAACAGGGAAGAATCAACCCTCAGCAAGCAAGCTGTCAAACTCTGCAACAAGTCAGTAAATGAACGAAATTATAGCAAACAAAACATCAACAAAAGCTGAAGAAAAAATACACCAAGTGTCATAAGGAAACAACCCGCTTCAGCTAGACCTGCTGAAGCAAAGCAAGAAATTGCCAACCAGCCAACATCCATCACGAGGATAAGAGTAATAGCCCAAGGATCAACGTAGGAAAATCATTAACACTTAGTGATCCTCGTCTCGGAGGAGTGGGTGACTTCAAAGGCATTTAATTTGCTTGTAACGACCTTGCAAGCTAAGTGGCACAACGTCGCCCGGCCCACTAGCAACCCATAGAGGACCCATGGCGCTCTAGTGGTGTAGTCGGAATCTACAAGACCTGTCACAGAAACCAACACCCACAGAACACCTCACAAAGACCTCGACATCACTGCGTGCTAGCAAGGCGATACAACTGACCGTTCCATCCGCATTAACTTCTATCAATGTCTCCTGGTCACACTATCCAAGGATTGGGGTCAACAACCCAAAACAGGCCCCAAGGACCTCACTCAGGGAAAACAAGGAATGGCAGACAATTCCTTCGAAATTCGTCGAGTATCACCATTGATACTCGACGGATTCGTCGAGGATTGTCGACGAAGCCGAAGGGAGTCATTGATTATCGCCGCGATACTCGACGATTTTCCCTAAATTCGTCGAGTATCGCGACAATACTCGACGATTTTGCCTGGGATTCTTGACGATCCTTACTCGACGATTTTGGCTAGCGAATCTCGATGACTCCAACCCGATACCCGCCGACTCTGCCCGGTGATACTCGCTGATTCTACCTAGTCAATCTCGCCGAATTTTACTTAGTAATCTTGGACAGCCAAACCACGGGTAACGAGGATAATTGACGGATTCGTCTCATAGTGCTGGAAAGATCGCATATCCGCCCTATAGTGTAAACCTACTCAAAATAAAGGGGAGAGAACAAAGATAAAGGGAAGAGCTGGAGAAAGCAAGGGAAGAAAATCCACTTGCCTCAAAACCCACGTAGAAGACGCCGCCCGTCCCGTCCGCTTCCAGATCCGGCCAGAAGGAGCACCGAGCAACGATTCCTGAAACTTTTGGGGACGAAATCAAGCCCAAACCCCTAACCCTAACCTTCAAAAGTCAAGGAAACGGACAAATCTTACCTCTACCATGAAGCTCTAGCCGAGAGCAGCCCGAAAATCCACTCGGTTGGGGAAAATGACCCCTCCTGCTCCGCACACCGCCGGCCGAAGGCCTCGCCGAGTCCGCCGCTTCCCAAATGTCGCGGAAACGAAACTGCCGTCGGGTTCGGGGAAGAAGAAGAGGATGCGGACCGGCCCAAACCCTATCTATCCTATTTATACCCTAATTAAAACATAATATATTATATAATATAAATATATATAATAACACACAATTTTAATACAATGCCCAACAAAAACGAACTCGGAAACACGCAAAACTCGCGCCGTAGCCAAAACCAACGCTACGAACGTGACGGTGAGGTCGAAATCCTAATCCGATGAGCCAAACTCAAGTAAGCACCTACCAAAGCCAAAACACAAGCGGCTCCGCCGAGTAACCAAAACAGACCCGGCCTGCTAGGAAATCTCGCCAACGGGCTATGATACAACCCTATAGTGAACTCAAAGAGCCAAATCATGCTCTAACAACGGCATACGCCAAACACGTGCAAAGGTAACGCTTCTAAGGATATCGGAAAAACCAGGGGCGTAACAGTGACACCCCCAAAAAGGAAGTTTCGTCCCGAAACTTAGATCACGAAGCGAAGAAAAGACAGAAGAAAAAGCACAATAGGAGAGTTCTAAAACGAGAATACTAACCTGAGAGGACTAGGAAAACAACTGAGGATGCGATATCCTCATCGCGTATTCCAACTCCCATGTTGCACTTCTAGCATCTTAGTTTCGCCAGAGAACTTTAACCATCGGAATTGTCTTTTTCCTTAGCACACGATCTTGCATTTCAAGAATACGGACATGTTCTTCGATATACGAGAGATTAGGCTGCAACTGGGGCACTGAGTCAAGAATATGACGATCACTTCGAACACACTTTCACAACTGGCTCACATGAAAGACGTCGTGAACGCCAGGGAAAGAATCAGACAAATCCAGTCTATACGCAGAAATCCCGATGCGCTCCTGAATCTGAAAAGGTCTCACATACCTGGGATCAAGCCTATGGTTCCTTCCAAACCTCTTAACACCTAGCATCAGAGAGACCTTCAGAAAAACCATGTACCCAACTGCAAATTCCATATCAACTCTGCGCTGATTGGCATACTTCTCGTACCTCTCCTGAGCCAACCTCAGCTTTTCACGAATATGCGTCACCAAAACGCTCATATCTTCCAACGCTTATTGACCGAGCAAGGGTTTTTCACCAACTTCTGCCCAAAATAAAGGGGTTCGACAACGCCTCCCAAATAACGATTCAAAGGGTTCCATCTGCAAGCTCTCCTGATAGCTGTAATTATACGCGAATTCCATCAATCTGAGACGCTTATCCCACGCTCCACCATGGTCTAGAATATAACATCGAATCATATCCTCCAAGATCTGGTTCACTCTCTCTGTCTGTCCATTCGTCTGAGGATGGTAAGCAGTAGAGTATCTAAGGTCTGTGCCTAAGGCTCCCTGCAAGCTCTGCCAGAAGCGAGACATGAATCGGGAGTCCCGATCCGACACGATGCTTGTAGGTAAACCAAGCAGTCTGATAACTTCATCCAAATATAATTCAGCTATCTTTTCTATGGAATAGTCAATCTTAAATGGCACAAAGTGGGCACACTTGGTTAACCTATCCACGATGACCCACACTACATCATGACCTCTGGGAGATCTAGGCAAACCGGTTATAAAATCCATGGATAGACTCTCCCATTTCCAACTTGGTATGTCCAAAGGCGTTAAATTACCACCCGACCTTCTATGATCTGCCTTGAAACGCTAGTAGGTGTAACATTCAGATACAAACTTTGCAATGTCGTTCTTCATACCTGACCACCAAACAATCTGCTTTAAATCTCTATACATTTTGGTGGAACCAGGATGATAAGCAACACTGCAACCATGCGCTTCTCTACAAATTCTCGCTCGGATGTCCCCAACAACGGGAATGCAGTATCTTCAACGATATCTTAAGGTACACGTGTATACGATGGAAAAGTCAGGTAATTCCCCTTTCTCAGTCCTACTGAGGAGGTGCTGCAAATCAGGATCGTCCTTCTGATGTAGCCTAGTGAGAGTAATCCACGAAGGCTCTTCCACCTCTAAGCTACTCGATAAAGCACTATTCCCTACTGTTATGTCCATGAGCAGAAATTCTTAGATACGGGATTGCACCGAGAGATTAAAGATATGAGCGGGATTCCGGCTTAACGCGTCTGCTACCACATTAGCTTTACCAGGATGATAGAGGATATCAACTTCGTAGTCTGCAATATACTCTAACCACCTACACTGGCGAGATTCAAATCCTTCTGAGTGAAAACATATTTTAAACTTTTACGATCTGAATAAACCTTGCACGACACTCCATATAGCAGATGTCTCCACAACTTTAAAGAATAAATGACAGCAGCAAATTCCAGGTCGTGGGTAGGGTAGTTCCTCTCATACATTTTCAATTGCCTCGATCCATACGCAATCACTTTACCGTCCTGCATCAATACGCAACCGAGTCCAACTCGCGAGGCGTCTACATGCACAGCATACTCTACTCCTTGCACCGGCAATGCCAATACTTGAGCAGAACACAGTCTTTTCTTGAGCTCCTGAAAAGCTTCTTCACAGGCCTCACTCCATACAAAGGCTGTGCTCTTTTGCGTAAGCCTGGTCAATGGCGCAGAGAGCACCGAAAATCCTTCCACAAACCTTCTGTAGTAACCTTCCAATCCTAGGAAACTCCTTATCTCTTTAGGCGATGAAGGTCTCCTCCAATCCAAGACCGCAATTATCTTTGCAGGATCCACTGAGATACCTTCCTTACTTACAATGTGTCCTAGCAATGACACCTGAGATAACCAGAACTCACACTTGCTAAGCTTCGCATACAGCTTGTGCTCCCTTAGAGTAGACAAGACTAAGCGCAAGTGCAAGGCGTGCTCATCTATATTTCTGGAATACACCAGTACATCGTCAATGAACACCACCACAAATTTATCTAGAAAATCCCTGAACACTCTGTTCATCATGTCCATAAAAGCTGATGGTGCGTTTGTTAATCCGAAAGACATTACCCGAAATTCAAAGTGTCCATAACGAGAACGAAAAGCAGTACGCGGGATGTCTGACTCTTGGATCCTTAACTGATGGTAACCTGAACGGAGGTCAATCTTCAAGAACACGGAACTACCTCGCAACTGATCGAACAAGTCATCGATCCTGGGTAGCGGGTATCTGTTTTTAATGGTTACTTTGTTTAGCTCACGGTAGTCGATTCATAACCTCATCGTTCCGTCCTTTTTCTTCACAAAGAGCACTGGTGCACCCTAGGGGGAAGAACTGGGTCTAATAAAGCCGCATTGCAACAACTCATCTAGCTGAGTGCGCAGCTCCTCTAACTTACGTGGCGCCATGCGGTATGGTGCCTTAGCAATAGGGCGAGTGCCTGGCTCAAGATCTATAACAAATTTCACTTGTCTCTCTAGAGGAAGTCCGGGAAGACTAATTGGAAAAACATCCGGAAACTCACTTACCACAGAAACGTCCTCAACCCGAGGCTCAACCGACGCAGCTTCCAAAGAAGAAATAGAAAAAAGAAGAATTACCGCCAGACTCTAGAAGTTTGCGAGCACATACCGCAGAAATGATCGAAGATTCTTGACGCGGCGATTCATACACACTCATTGGCTAGCAATCGCCACCTCTAAAGTCCATGCGCTTGTGCTTATACTGAATGACGGCATCATAGCTGGACAGCCAGTACATGCCTAAAATCACATAAAACTTAGCCAAATCTAGTACCTTCAGATCCGCAAAGACTAGAGAACCACTTAGGAAGATGGGGCATTTCTAGATACCCTGGCATGACATCACTAGCTCTCCTGAAGGAAGTTTGACGCTTAGGGAAGCATCTAATGAGTCGAGAGTCCAGCGGTGACGGTCTACAAAACACCTTGCCACAAAGGAGTGAGTAGGGCCCGAATCGAACAAAACTCACGCCCACTTACCGTTCACCTTAAAGTCACCTAAACATATAACTCGCTCAACTAAATTTTGGAAACTAAGAATCTACTAAGAGAGTAAACTACTAAACCAGAGACTAACCTGAGATCACTTGAGTCGAAGACTGGGCTTCCTCACTGGTTAGCACATTCAACTTTCCCTTCCCTTTGTCCACGTGTGGTACTGGCGGAGGTAGAGTCTGCAACGGAACTGCATTCAGCGTGGGCTGGCTCTGCGGGCAATTAGCTCTCTTGTGCCCCTTCTGTCCGCAGAGGAAACAAACTCCGGCCTTCTTGCGATAATGGGCCGCATCATGCCCACTCCACTTGTAATAAGAACA
The DNA here is from genome assembly GCA_039513925.1 of Platanthera zijinensis. Taxonomy (NCBI): domain Eukaryota; kingdom Viridiplantae; phylum Streptophyta; class Magnoliopsida; order Asparagales; family Orchidaceae; genus Platanthera; species Platanthera zijinensis. The sequence goes on along the minus strand of CM077093.1, from coordinate 93,958,445 downwards.
GACATGACTCCCCTTTGGAGCATCCTGGATCGCGTGAACCTGAGAGAACTTCTGCGCATCCAGTCTCTTAAAGCACCTCTTAAAGGGGTGACCTGGCGTACCACAGAAGCTACATGCTTCTTTCCTATCCTTCTTCGCCGCAGGGCAAGATGCCCTCACACTTCCCTCTTCATCATATTTTCTCTTATCCTTCTTTGCATGTGCTCCCCTATTCTTTGCATTTTTGATTGCCTCAACCTTCAAGGAAGCTTTAACCACTTCTGCAAAGGTCTCCGACTTGTACACGCTAACCAACTGTTGAATGTCATATCTTAGACCACCTAGGAAACGTTTTACGCTGCCTTCTTCGGATGCTACCAATGTTGGTGCAAAATGACTGAGCTTGCCAAACTCGACTTCGTACTCACCCACAGTAAGTTGCCTCTGCTTCAAGTGCAAAAAGTTGTTCATCGGGCGGTCCCGCTCGACCGATGGCAAAAACTTCTTCAGTAGCATACTTTTGAATGAGTCCCATGAACATCCATCAACAAGGTTCTCCTTCTCTTTAATCCACCAACTCTTTGCAAGACCTTTAAGTTGATTTGCCACAAACATCACCTTTTGGCTGGCGGAGATGCCGGAATAATAAAACATTTCCTTGATGGCGATGATCCAATCATCCAACGCCATGAAATCTGCTCTGCCGTCATACGAAGGAGGTCCTAGTCGCTGGAAGTGCGAAATAAAATTCATCTCTGGCGACAGCGTAGCTGGGGGAACTAGAGCGGCAGGGGGAGTAGGGATAGCTTGGACCTGGTCCACAACAGGTTCCAAGGCCCTAGTCTGTTGCCCGGCTACCACAATCAACAACGATTGTATCTGAGATTGCATATCCACTATCTGCCTTGTCAGGGCCTCATTACTCTATCGCAACCCTTCAATCACAGCTTCACTCTGAGCACCAGAAGACTCCCCTTCCGACTGGGGGTTCGATCTCGTCACAACGCGTCTAGGCGACATTCTACAGAACAAATGGATATCTAGTCAAAATTTGCCTAAGGCATCACAAACTGGGAGAAATTCCCCTCGAAACTAATTGGGCTAGAAATCTACCGACACAGGCAAAAGACTTAACGAGGACCTAGCTCACGACACCGAAGCTAGAAAACTCGAATACTCAAATTCAGATTTGAACTAGAACGAACAACCGACACTTACCATGCAACGGCCTTTCCCATAAGCTCAGAGGCTGCCGCACCCGATATGGGCCGCATAGCATGGCCGTAAACCAGCGCCGCTACAGGACAATAGCCCGATACACCCTCGATCAGAACTAGAGGAGGACAAACACTAACGCCTGCTGTTACCTTGCTCTGGGAGATCATGGAATGACGTTATGCTTCTAACTTGTGCCTATGATATGAATGAATGAATGTTTAGATTTCGTTTCAAATCATGAGTGTAAATATGTCATCATGCAGATCGTTAACTTGGCACGTGTGCTTATGCGATGATATGCTATGGATGTTGTGCTATGCATTCTAAGAAAAGGGCCTTAGTGCATGTTATGAGCGGCGTACACATACAATGTTATACATCCCATACTACATAATATTGTATATAATGAAGAAACTTAAACGTGCTAATGCGCATCCAAGTGATGGTGGTTATGCATCCCATACTACATAACCTTCACATGTTGCCACCTATGGTGGATCCATATACGAACACATATTATGCATCCCATACAATATAATATGCCCCGTATACTTCTTTTCATGCTATGATTGTAGTGCCCATGCTTCCATCAAGATCTACTGATGACATATCGGTGAGTGTATGCAATGAAATACTACTACCAGGGTTTTGCTCGGGGCAAAGTTGTTCGACTGACTTGCCAAACCAACTGACCATTTGCAAAACCTCCCTCTGATACCAACTGTCATAACCCGCATTTTCTCCGGAAGAACATGTATCAAAGTATGAGAAAACGGCGTCGTGATGCCACGTCAGGCAGGTGATAAATTTCGATGCTTAGGCAAACTGAAACTATTACTATAAAACATTCATAAGTTTAATGGTTGGAAAGCTGTTTATATTTATAAGGGCCATATCCCTCGGCTCAGTGGTTCATTAGCCCACTTAGAAGAAAACTTAATTTACGCTGCGGAAAATACTTTGATTCAATTAGATTAACATTCAACAAGAGTGCAAACGTCTACGAAGGACATCCCATGGTATGCAAGGTTCTAGATTTAGTATAAGTAAGGAAATACCTTTTACGCAAGTTGTAAAGTACTTCTTTTAAGTTTAAAGACATTAGGTGTATGTCTTGCTATTAGTAAGGTTTAATACTCAAAATAACTAACATGCATCCTAGCATAAAACGTTCCCAAGAGACAAGTAACAACTCCAAATTGGATAACAAAACAACATGGAAGAGTAAACAGTAGTCTGAGAAAAACAACCACCGAAGGGCGCTAACAAACTGACACGAACCCCTCGGTGTACACAAATGTCTGAGTCAACAAAGCAACTAACAATCTCACCTAAAGTGAGAGAAACTGTAACACCTCTACCCGTCAAGAAGAATATAATAGAGGGTCCGGCCGGGGCCCCACACCATATTCCACAAACAGGCGGAGACGCTACTAAATAATATCATAATCAACGCATCCTAACACAGAGCATTCTAGCGGAAGCTTCACGGTTGAATTCATGAACTCAAGATAAACAACATTGTCCACTACATAAGAATGTATAAATATACATCAAAAGAGTCTGGCCTTAAGGCCTTACAACAGTTTCTCTTAACAAGAGCGTGGTTTACATACATCGGCACGCAGGCCGGCCACACATGAACAAAAGAAACAAAACAATGCCTTCAAGGGCAGCAACGCAGCTTTGGGCTTCAGCCCGCTAAGTCCCGCTCGGACCAGCTCCTCCAGTACCTGTAAGAACCAATCCACCAAACGGTGGCAAAACAGGGCAACGGTCAGCATTCAGCTGACCAATTATAACGACCCTGCCCCTGGCACGGGGCAGCGGAATTCCATCCCTGCAAAGCATTCATCCAACATGATATATATAGCCATTCAAGCAAGACGTGCACGCCCGCACCGTCACATATCACAAACGTCGGCTCGACGGCCCGACGCTCCGTGCACTCAGGGCACATTCACACCGTTCAGAGGTCCCAGACATAACGGCGCACTATGAGCATTCTAGTCTGATCGGCTCACCGGCCGTCGACTCTCGCTATGTGATCCTAACAGGGTCTTAAGCACCCAAGGTTAGACAACCATAACGCGGGTACAGATCCACTTTTCCCGTTGCTCACATCGTCAGACTCACGCCTGGACTGACGCGGGTACAGTTTCACCTTGCCCGTTCCACCATTTCCTAGTTGCAGCCTCACAGCTCAACTTTCCATCAGTAGCACTCACGGCCACAAGAGAGTCCAACTCTCATAATTTCCTGGACTTCCTCCAGTACTTTTATCCATCATGCATACAAGCAATCATCACGGAGTCTTCTCCGATATGCAACCAAGCATCACCAATCCAGACCATGTCCAGATGGGCTTCACACAGCATGCCTAGATCCGTACTCCAATTCCGGACTCTAACAAGGGGGACTTCACATATCTACCCCAAGGGACGCCACAACCCACCGCACACTCGCGGGGAAGGGTTTTCCCTATGCAATGCAGGAATTAAGGACTTCACATGTCCAAGCAGGAAATCGTTACCCTAGGAGTTCGCTTCGGAGCCATGGAGAGAAAATTGAGACGGATGAAAGCCTTCGCAGCAGCGTTGCCTTCGCAAATCCGATCTCGGCTCGCGATTTGGACCACCGTAGCACCACCGGCAGCCGGACTCCACTTCCTCTTCTTCCTCCTTGCTCTCACCTCTCTCTTACTTTAGAAAGAGAAGATGAAAAGAAGAATGATCTTCTCCCCCCCCTTTTTCCCGGCCTTATCAGCCCAGGAATGAACTCCAGCCACAGGATCTAATTTAAAGAAAATGAAGGGCCACGATCTACTGAAAATTCCCCTGAAATTTGGCCGACACGGCCTGTGACACGCCCGTGTCACAGGCCGTGTACCCTTAAGCGGCACACGCGGCAGTCGCACCGCCTGAAATATTCGAGAACACGGGCATCGACACGCCCGTGTCGAACCTGACACGCCCGTGTCAGTCATGAGACACGCCCGTGTCTCCTGTTACACGGTACTCACCGATTTCCAAAACCAGTACACGGGTCGGAACACGGCAGCTGACACGCCCGTGTCCAGCCTCACACGCCCGTGTTCCCGGCCGTGTTCAAGGCCGTGTCCGGCTCTGACTTGAATAGGTCATTTTCGAAAATTAATTCGAACACGCCCTGGGACACGCCCGTGTCGAAGGCCGTGTCCCAGGCTCGACGATCGTCGACTCTCAAACGTCGACCAGCCTGAACACGCCCTGGGACACGCCCGTGTCCCAGGCCGTGTACACCCGACACGCCCTGGGACACGCCCGTGTCCCAGGCCGTGTCTAACAGCCTCCAACCCAAAATTGTGTACAAACATCTTTTTGAGATTTTTGGGGTGTTACAATCCTCCCCCCCTTAATAAAATTTCGTCCCGAAATTTGAAGATAATAGGGAGAAAATAACAAAACACTTATATGTGTCTATTACATATACAACGAGTGAACAAGCTACGAAAATAACTCGGGAAACTCGGCTCGCATGGTCTGCTCGCGCTCCCATGTTAGCTCTTCTCGGCCACAATTGTCCCACCGGACTTTGACCATCCCGATCACCTTGTTCCGCAACTGTTTCTCGGCTCGATCCTCTATCCGTATAGGCTTCACCTTTGTCGTTAGCCCATACTCAACTGGCACTCGATCATGTTCAACTATATGAGCTGGATCCTTGACTGCTTTGCGTAACACCGAGATGTGAAACACGTCATGCAATCCACTCAATTCTGATGAAAGAGCTAACCGATAGGCAGCTTCCCCAATTCGCTCCACCACTTCAAACGGACCAAGGTATCGCGGACTTAGCTTTTTCAATCGCCGGATCCGAGATACGCCTTTGAAGGGCTTAATCTTTAAATAGACCCATTCACCCACCGCGAACTCCACGTTCCGGTGCTTAGCATTATAATACTTGGCCTGCCGATCTTGGGCTATTAGGAGCTTCTCTCGAATAGAGCGTATTGTTGAGGTAGCATCCTCGACTTCCTTTTTGCCTAAAAGTTTAGTCTCGCCAGTTTCTACCCAAGCTAGCGGTGTACGACACTTACGACCATACAGCGCTTCAAATGGGGCCATGCCTATACTCGCTTGATAGCTATTATTATAGGCAAACTCCACCATAACAAGATGTTCTTCCCACTTCTTACCGAAGTCCAGGGCGCACATACGGAGCATATCCTCCATCGTTCTGTTGGTTCGTTCAGTTTGGCCATCCGTTTGCGGATGAAAGGCCGTACTGAATGCTAACTTCGTGCCCAACATCTGATGAACTAATCTCCAATCCTTTGAAGTAAAGCGCCCATCTCGGTCACTTACGATGCTCCGGGGAACACCGTGCAATCGAACTATCTGCTCCACATAGAGCTTTGCCAACGTTTCCACTGAATCGTCCCGCTTGTTTGGTATAAAGTGAGCCACCTTTGTCAACCGGTCTACAATCACCCAGATTGAGTCATGGCCACGCTGAGATCTCGGCAATCCGTGCACGAAATCCATAGAAATATCCTCAAATTTCCATTGCGGAACCGGCAACGACTTCAGGAAACCACTTGGCCGTTGACATTCTGCCTTTACCAAAGCACAAGTACGACATTTAGCCACATACGCAGCTATGTCCTTCTTTAAACCAGGCCACCAAAACAATTTCTTCATGTCTTTGTACATTTTTGTGCTCCCAGGGTGAATTGAATACTTTGTAAAGTGCGCTTCATATAGCAGCCCTTCACGCAATTTACCCGCACTAGGGACGCACAATCGGCCATCCTTCCGTAATAAGCCATCATCCCAGGAGAACTGATCACCCGATCCCTCCTTTGCATAGCGTTGAAGACTTTCATCCAACTCCGTTGCCCGCCGAACCCTGTCAGCAAGGTCATATTGAACTTCCAACCAGTTCATGCTTGCTTCAGTTGAAGAATTTCTTTCCACACAAGATATCTCCAAGGCTTCCAACTCTTGGACTAACCGCTCATCATGTATCCGCAACCAATTTGCCTGTACCGGAGCCCGACGACTCAAGGCATCAGCGACCACATTTCCCTTTCCGGGAACATAGTGAATGTCGAATGTAAAATCCCCAAGGAATTCCATCCACCTTCTTTGTCGCATATTCAACTCCTTTTGATCGAGCAGATACTTTAAACTTTTATGATCGGTATAAATGTCTACTTTCACGCCATATAGATAATGCCGCCACAACTTTAGCGAAAAGATCACCGCCGCCAACTCCAAATCATGGACGGGGTAATTACGCTCATGCACTTTCAATTGACGTGAACCATAAGCGATCACCTTGCCAAACTGCAGGAGAACGCAGCCTAAGCCGCTTCCTGACGCATCGCTGTATATTTCAAATCCATCTGTACCACATGGCGACATCAACACGGGCGCCGTGGTCAAACGACTTTTCAGCTCCTCAAAAGCTCGTGCGCACTCCGGCGTCCAAACGAACTTCTGATCCTTTCTCGTCAACGTAGTCAGAGGCAAAGCAATCCGGGAGAAGTTCCCCACGAACCTCCTATAGTAGCCCGCCAGTCCAAGGAAACTCCTGACTTCGGCCACTGAAGATAACACTGGCCAATCCCGAATGGCACTTATCTTAGCCGGATCCACCGCTATGCCCTCTCCACTTACCACATGGCCTAGAAAAGCCACCGACGAGAGCCAGAACTCACACTTTGAGAACTTGGCATACAGCTTATTCCTTCGCAAGGTATGCAATACTAACCGCAAATGGTTTGCATGATCTTCCTCCGATTGTGAATATACCAAAATATCATCAATAAACACAATCACAAACAGATCCAGGTATTCGTGGAACGTACGATGCATGAGATCCATGAATACCGAAGGCGCATTACATAAGCCGAACGGCATCACTGTGAACTCATAATGACCATAGCGTGTGCCAAACGCTGTCTTGGGAATGTCACCTTCCCTAATCCGCAACTGGTAATACCCGGACTTCAAATTCAACTTCGAATAGACGGTTGAGCCTGCTAGCTGATCGAACAAGTCATCGATCCGAGGAATTGGATACTTGTTTTTCTCCGTCAGTTTGTTCAGTTCGCGATAATCAATACATAGTCGCAAACCACCGTCTTTCTTTTTCACAAAAAGAACAGGCGCGCTCCAAGGTGACATACTTGGGCGTATATATCCCTGCTCCAACAACTCTTGCAACTGAACTTTCAGTTCGGCCATTTCTTTTGGTGCTACCCGATACGGCGAACGGGCCACGGGTTTTGCACCCGGCACCAGCTCGATAGCGAAGTCAATTTCCCTTTGGGGAGGTAACCCCGGAAGGTCCTTTGGAAACACATCCGCATATTCCGACACAATCGGCACTTCACTCACACTGGCCTTCGGCGCCACCGCCTCTATGAGTGTGAAGAACAACTCCGCACCCTTCCGAACTGCCTTAACAACTTGGAGAGCGGATAACAACATCCCACTCATCCCTTGCATACCAATAAACTTGGTCTCTCGTTCGGTATTTTGCCCAAGTGTGACCTCTTTTGAAGTGCAATCAATACAGGCACGCTGCTCAGAAAGCCAGTCCATACCAAAGATTATATCAAACTCTTTGATCGGCAATACTAGTGTTTCCACCTTGAACTCCCGACTTCCTATCTTGACCTCAAGACCGCAAGATCGATCCGCGCACATCAAACATCCGTTAGGCAACAACACCTTTACACTGTCTGTCTTGGTCCGGATAGGCACCCCGACACGCAAGACAAAATCCTCAGACAGAAACGAATGTGAAGCACCTGTGTCGAACAGTGCTCGCGCCGGATACTCTCGTATAAGGACAAACCCTATAACATGACAATTAAAACAAGCACAGCACACCAAAAGTACAAACATTAAAACTTAAGCGCACCTGTGACGACATCAGCCTGCTTAATGGCCTCCTGTTGTCCAAGGTTGAAGACCCTGGGCTGCGCGTGCGAGGCAGAAGACTCCACCACAGCCTTCCCCTTCTCCGCATAAGACGCTCCCGTCTTCTTATCACCCTTTGGAGGACCAAATCGGCATTCACGTGCGAAGTGTCCAACCTTCCCGCACGTAAAACAAGCACGAGCTCCATTCCCAGATGTGTCCGTCACAGTCGCAGAAGGAGCTTGTCCATAAGACTTAGACTTCTTATTCCATTTCCTTCGGTAGCCAAACTTGTCCGGACGCGGCGGCTTAAACTCCGGCTTCACAACCGCCAAGTTTCCCTTTGCTTGCCCCCGTTTCATGTCCGTCTCCAAAGAACGAGCCGTACAGACTAAGGCTTGGAATCCCTGACTCACAGAACTCGAGAGCAAATACCTTAGCTCATCTCGCAGTCCCGCATAAAACCGACTAGTCTTACGCTCTTCCTCGGCGAAGATCGAGCCCGCATATCTTCCCAACCGGGTGAACTCATGCAGGTAGTCATCCACACTTCGATCTCCCTGTGCTAACCGTTGGAACTCCATTTCCATCGACATCCTTTGCTGCATCGGCAGATGTTGTGCTAAGAACAACCGAGAGAATTCTTCCATTGTAATCTCTGCCAATTGCCTGCCGGCCAAGTGATGCAGTTCAATCTCATCCCACCACAATCGCGCCTCTCCTTCCAGTAGAAAAGTGGCTAACATCACTTTCTGTTCCTCCTCAACCCTGATAGCCCTCATAATCCTCTTAATTCTTGCAAGCCAATCCTCTGCTTGGGCCGGTGTACCCGCCCCATGAAACTGCGGAGGGTTAAAGCTCAAGAATTGCTTCCATTGTTGATCTGCTACCCGCGGATCAACTTCGGCTTCTACCGGTTCTTGCCGTACCCCAGCTTACGTTGGCACCACTGCAGGACGTGCTTGCCCCGCTTGCTGAGCATTCATCACAGCAAGTACCGTTTCCGTAATGAGACGGACTAACAAGCTGATACCAAATTGTAACACCTCTACCCGTCAAGAAGAATATAATAGAGGGTCCGGCCGGGGCCCCACACCATATTCCACAAACAGGCGGAGACGCTACTAAATAATATCATAATCAACGCATCCTAACACAGAGCATTCTAGCGGAAGCTTCACGGTTGAATTCATGAACTCAAGATAAACAACATTGTCCACTACATAAGAATGTATAAATATACATCAAAAGAGTCTGGCCTTAAGGCCTTACAACAGTTTCTCTTAACAAGAGCGTGGTTTACATACATCGGCACGCAGGCCGGCCACACATGAACAAAAGAAACAAAACAATGCCTTCAAGGGCAGCAACGCAGCTTTGGGCTTCAGCCCGCTAAGTCCCGCTCGGACCAGCTCCTCCAGTACCTGTAAGAACCAATCCACCAAACGGTGGCAAAACAGGGCAACGATCAGCATTCAGCTGACCAATTATAACGACCCTGCCCCTGGCACGGGGCAGCGGAATTCCATCCCTGCAAAGCATTCATCCAACATGATATATATAGCCATTCAAGCAAGACGTGCACGCCCGCACCGTCACATATCACAAACGTCGGCTCGACGGCCCGACGCTCCGTGCACTCAGGGCACATTCACACCGTTCAGAGGTCCCAGACATAACAGCGCACTATGAGCATTCTAGTCTGATCGGCTCACCGGCCGTCGACTCTCGCTATGTGATCCTAACAGGGTCTTAAGCACCCAAGGTTAGACAACCATAACGCGGGTACAGATCCACTTTTCCCGTTGCTCACATCGTCAGACTCACGCCTGGACTGACGCGGGTACAGTTTCACCTTGCCCGTTCCACCATTTCCTAGTTGCAGCCTCACAGCTCAACTTTCCATCAGTAGCACTCACGGCCACAAGAGAGTCTAACTCTCATAATTTCCTGGACTTCCTCCAGTACTTTTATCCATCATGCATACAAGCAATCATCACGGAGTCTTCTCCGATATGCAACCAAGCATCACCAATCCAGACCATGTCCAGATGGGCTTCACACAGCATGCCTAGATCCGTACTCCAATTCCGGACTCTAACAAGGGGGACTTCACATATCTACCCCAAGGGACGCCACAACCCACCGCACACTCGCGGGGAAGGGTTTTCCCTATGCAATGCAGGAATTAAGGACTTCACATGTCCAAGCAGGAAATCGTTACCCTAGGAGTTCGCTTTGGAGCCATGGAGAGAAAATTGAGACGGATGAAAGCCTTCGCAGCAGCGTTGCCTTCGCAAATCCGATCTCGGCTCGCGATTTGGACCACCGTAGCACCACCGGCAGCCGGACTCCACTTCCTCTTCTTCCTCCTTGCTCTCACCTCTCTCTTACTTTAGAAAGAGAAGATGAAAAGGAGAATGATCTTCTCCCCCCCCCTTTTTCCCGGCCTTATCAGCCCAGGAATGAACTCCAGCCACAGGATCTAATTTAAAGAAAATGAAGGGCCACGATCTACTGAAAATTCCCCTGAAATTTGGCCGACACGGCCTGTGACACGCCCGTTTCACAGGCCGTGTACCCTTAAGCGGCACATGCGGCAGTCGCACCGCCTGAAATATTCGAGAACACGGGCATCGACACGCCCGTGTCGAACCTGACACGCCCGTGTCAGTCATGAGACACGCCCGTGTCTCCTGTTACACGGTACTCACCGATTTCCAAAACCAGTACACGGGTCGGAACACGGCAGCTGACACGCCCGTGTCCAGCCTCACACGCCCGTGTTCCCGGCCGTGTTCAAGGCCGTGTCCGGCTCTGACTTGAATAGGTCATTTTCGAAAATTAATTCGAACACGCCCTGGGACACGCCCGTGTCGAAGGCCGTGTCCCAGGCTCGACGATCGTCGACTCTCAAACGTCGACCAGCCTGAACACGCCCTGGGACACGCCCGTGTCCCAGGCCGTGTACACCCGACACGCCCTGGGACACGCCCGTGTCCCAGGCCGTGTCTAACAGCCTCCAACCCAAAATTGTGTACAAACATCTTTTTGAGATTTTTGGGGTGTTACAGAAACACTCCTGCAAAATGGTCAACCAAAATGCAGCTCCAACTAGCTGCTCGGACGGTCGCAACCTGGACCTGAGGCATTTAAAGACAGAATACCTCATCACAAATGAAACAATGCAAGTGGCAAAAATAGATAAAAGCTCAAAGTTAATAAAAGATCGACAAATAGGGAAGAATCAACCCTCAGCAAGCAAGCTGTCAAACTCTGCAACAAGTCAGTAAATGAACGAAATTATAGCAAACAAAGCATCAACAAAAGCTGAAGAAAAATGCACCAAGTGCCATAAGGAAAAACCCCGCTTCGGCTCAACCTTCTGAAGCAAAGCAAGAAATGGCTAACCAGCCAACATCCATCACGAGGATAGGAGTAATAGCCCAAGGATCAACGTAGGAAAAAAATTAACACTTATTGATCCTCGTCTCGGAGGAGTGGGTGATTTCAAAGGCATTTAATTTACTTGTAACGACCTGGCAAGCTAAGTGGCACAGCGTCGCCTGGCCCACTAGCAACCCATGGAGGACCCATGGTGCTCTAGTGGTGTAGCCGGAATCTACAAGACCTGTCACGGAAACCAACACCCACAGAACACCTCACAAATACCTCGGCATCACTGCGTGCTAGCAAGGCGATACAACTGACCGTTCCATCCGCATCGACTTCTATCAACGTCTCCTGGTCACACTTTCCAAGGATTGGGGTCAACAACCCAAAACAGGCCCCCAAGGACCTCACTCAGCGAAAACAAGGAACGGCGGACAATTCCTTCGGAATTCGTCGAGTATCACAATTGATACTCGACGGATTCGTCGAGGATTGTCGACGAAGCCGAAGGGAGTCGTCGAGTATTCGCGCGATACTCGACGATTTTCCCTAAATTCGTCGAGTATCGCGAAAATACTCGACGATTTTGCCTGGGATTCTCGACGATCCTAACTCGACGATTTTGGCTACCGATTCTCGACGACTCCAACCCGATACCCGCCGAATCTACCTGGTGATACTCACTGATTCTACCTAGTCAATCTTGCCGAATTTTACTTAGTAATCTTGGACAGCCAAACCACGGGTAACGAGGATACTCGACGGATTCGTCTCGTAGTGCGGGAAAGATCGCATATCCGCCCTATAGCGTAAACCTACTCAAAATAAAGGGGAGAGAACAAAGATAAAGGGAAGAACCGGAGCAAGTAAGGGAAGAAAATCCACTTGCCTCAAAACCCACGAAGAAGACGCCGCCTGTCCCGGCCGCTTCAAGATCCGGCCACAAGGAGCACCGAGCAACGATTCCTGAAACTTTTGGGGATGAAATCAAGCCAAAACCCCTAACCCTAACCTTCAAAAGTCAAGGAAATGGACAAATCTTACCCATACCGCGATGCCCTTGCCGAGAGCAGCCCGAAAATCCACTCGGTTGGGGAAAACGACCCCTCCTGCTCTGTACACCGCTGGCCGAAGGCCTCGCCGAGCCCGCCGCTTCCCAAATGTCGCGGAAATGAAACTGCCATCGGGTTCGGGGAAGAAGAAGAGGATGCGGATCGGCCCAAACCCTATCTATTCTATTTATACCCTAATTAAAACATAATATATTATATAATATAAATATATATAATAACACACAATCTTCATACAACGCCTAACACAAACGAACTCGGAAACACGCGAAATTCGCGCCGTAGCCAAAACCAACGCTACGAACGTGACGGCGAGGTCTAAATCCTAATCTGATGAGCAAAACTCAAGTAAACACCTACCAAAGCCAAAACACAAGCGGCTCCGCCGAGTCACCAAAACAGACCCGACCTGCTAGGAAATCTCGCCAATAGGCTAATATACAACCCTACAGAGAACTCAAAGAGCCAAATCATGATCTAACAACGGCATACGCCAAACACGTGCAAAGGTAACGCTTCTAAGGATATCGGAAAAACCAGGGGCGTTACAACGGCGTTGAGTGAGCTAAGCTCACTCAAAGCCATAATCTGGACGGCGTTGAGTGAGCCAAGCTCACTCAACGCCATAATCTGGACGGCGTTGAGTGTGCTAAGCTCACTTAATGCCATCGTTTAAAAGGGGCTTATTCTGGATGGCATTGAGTGAGCAGAGCTCACTCAACGCCATAATCCAGATGGCGTTGAGTGAGCTGAGCTCACTCAACGCAAAAATTTGGGAGGTCATTTTGATGGCGTTGAGTGAGCAGAGCTCACTCAATACCATATCTGGGATGGCATTGAGTGAGCAGAGCTCACTCAACGCCGTAGCTTGGATAGTGTTGAGTGAGCTGAGCTCACTCAACGCCGTAGCATGGATGGCGTTGAGTGAGCTGAGCTCACTCAACGCCATTGTACTTAGAATTTTCTGGCAGATTTTGGCTTGGTGTTGGTTCAATTGAACCGGGCCGTTTCTAGGAAGTTGGTCGTTTTCTCTTATTAAGACTTAGTTAAGCCTTAATTTAAATCAATTCTGACTGGTCAACTGGAGGTATGCCACGTTACCGTCGGTTTTTAAATGCAGAATAGTTTCGGCCATGGCCGAGAACCTGCTCTCATGGCCATCAATGGCACTTGATGCTATGGCCTTCCCTCTTCCCCTTGAAATGGCTGGATTCAACTCCTCTCAGGGAGAGGAGGAGTTTCCAGCCCTCCTCCAGCTGTTACAAGCCGTTTCAGCTACCCTCCACCATGGCCGAGCTTGCTCTTGAAGAAGCAATAATGGCTGGACCATTTCTACCCCCTCCCGCAGCCTTGTTCTCCTATAAAAGACTCCTTAGACTTAGATAGGAAGGTTTCACCCTTTCCTGATAAAGCTAGAGCTCATTACCTTGCTGTAGAAGAATTACGGCGACGCTACCACCGCGCCAAGGGCATCCCGACGATTGGCTCGACTCAAAACCGCGAATAAGGTCCTCCTCTTCTCCTTCTTCTATGGGTAGATCTTAGAAATAACTTAGGAGAGATATCGAGCTCAAAGGAGCAAGATTTAGTGAGCTTTTCCATGGTTTTTCAAAAATAAAGGGTGGTCGGGTTCGCTGGAAACCGCCTCTCCGGCGGCCGTGCCGCCGCCCGACGGTAGCCCTCACCTCAATAGAGGTGGTGGTGGTTGTGGCCGGCCAGGGAGATGGCTGGGTGGCCGAGAAATAGCTTTAGAAAATCTACGGGTTTTAAGAATTTTAGGTGCTGGTTCGGGCTTTTAGAGAAGATGAACAGTAGCTTATAATACTAAATTATTATATTTATGTATAAAGGTAGTGATTTATCAAGCTCTCTTTTATGCTATTTAATGAGGTACTTAGAGGATTTTTATGTAGAAGTGACCAACATAAAATCTATAGCCCTATGGGTATACTATATTTCAAAATTAATTTGGGTCAATTTGGTCAACTGGTTTGGTTAGGGCACCTCTTTTGGTAGAATCTAGACCTGGAGCAGGCAGAGACAAAAAGGTGTGCCCACCTTTCATCCTTTGCCCAAATGCTCTGAAATTTGGGCAGCGAGTCTATCCTAACTATACCTAGGACTTATCCAAAAATCAGAATTCTTGGAGAATGTTTTTCTATAGTTTTTGTAAAAATTAAATAATTCATGTATAATTTAATTAGGTGTCTTAAACACCTCAAAATCCCTCCAAATTTGGGTGGGAGTTCTTAGGGGGAATGTTAGAGCTCTGGTAAAAATTCCACCTCATTTGGATGTGTTTTAATTAAGTTTTAACTTGACCCTAGGTTGGCCCTTATAGGGTTAATTAGGTCAATTCATTCCTTTTGGGATTTGAGTGATCAAACAACCTAAATAGAGGCTGATATTTTGTCCAATGGCTATTTAGGGAATGACACACCCTCCAAGGGAGTTTGGGGTGGTTTGGGATAGGGTAGCCCTAGAACCCTAGGGTAGGTCCCTTAATGGGGACTTCGTGAGTTGTGAAGGTCATGGGGTCAAATGACCTTGGATTGACTTCCAATTTGGTGAAGAGGACCATAACGGTACTAAAGTCCTCTGGTAAAAATTTTGTGGTATTTGGAGACCTTTAGCTTACCTAAAACCCTAACCCTAGTTTAGGTCACCAACCTTAATTTGAACTATTATGCTATCAACTGAACTTTAAATCAAGCAATATTTGGGTAGGGTGATTTTATGGTCCAAGTGGACATAATATAATTTTGTTGAGATTTTTGGGTTAACTTATACAGTACTTCATTCACAACCCTAGTTGTGCCATAAATATTTATTTTGATGATTCTGGAATTTCTGTTCACTGGAATTTTATGAAATCTTGGATTAGGGCATCTTATAGCATGTTATACCTTCTATATTATTCTTGGAAGTTTTATCTGATTATTTTGGGTACTTGCTTCTTTAACGTACCAATTGTGATATGTAGTCAAAAATACAAACAATGCCCATTTATTGCTTTGACAATTATGAAATATGGTTAGTGGGTGTTTTAGACCATGGTGGTCATCCTGTGAATTTATATGGATTTTTAGATAATTATAAATAGTACCTCCTTCTTTAAGCTAGGAAAATTAATGTTTTACATTAAAATAAATTCAGAGGCCAAATATTATAGAAAAATTATGGGACTTAGTTTCTGATGGTTTTATGTCATCATAAAGCTTTTTTAATTTTATTGGGATTTTTGGATATTTATTTACAGTAGTTTCTTCACAATATGGTAAAAGTGGCCTAAAATGGTAAATTAAGAAATGTTGTCCTAAACACCTATGAAATTTCTCAAAATTTGAAATTACTGCTTAAATGCCTCATAAGATTTTTACTGATTTTATGGTGATTTATATTTGGCTCATTAGTGCACTTCATGTTCATATTAGGGTATTGGGAAGCTGAGAATAAATAAATTAAATGCCAAATGAAATAGGAAAATTATTATTTTCTGGATTTAGACTAATTATGTCATGGTAGACCTCCAGTAAATATTATAGGAGATTCGGAAGAGAATTTGGAGTACCACCCCTTGCATACCTCATAAAGCTTAGGATGGTCTGCGTTTAGTAAAAACTGCAGAAGCTGAACTAGAGTGGATAATGAACTTGTGAGATGGAATTTTTGTAGTATGCTGGTTTGGATAGGGTGAGTTAAATCAAGTTCATTATTAGAAGTCAGGATGGGTAGGGTGTGAGATTGACTAGCGATAAGTAGTGTTCGGGTTCGACGGAAGATCATCCTCCCCGAGAAGAGGAAGAGTCAAAGTCATCCTAGGATTAGCCCACTGTAATATGAGAAGGGAATGGGTTAAGGGAACCAATCAATTATAATAAGTGCCGTGGAAAGGGAGCTTTGGGATTCACCCCATCATAGCTCCTTGTACCGCTCCGAGCCCTTCACCGAGTAAACCTCGGGAAGTCCAAGGTTAACCTTAAATCTTAGGAATAAAATGATCAAGAGTAACCCTAATAATAGTTGCACCTATCACCTACACTTGTACACTTAGGAATAAGAATTGGCATGGAATGGGTAGAGTAGGTCCGTTGTCTAATGGCCTACTAGTAATGACAATCGTTAGGTTTGTAATTTGGAAGTCCAGGGAGCGGGATGCTCGAGGACTTGGTATATGCTTGGTAGCCTAGAGAGCTGGAGGCTCGGTAACATGAGAACTTGTACAAATAGAACTGTCATGATTGCATGTGCATAAAAGTGGTGGGTCATCGGTACTAAACGATCGATCACACCGACGTCGGTACGTTGACTCGGCGGTGTGGGACACTTAGCCAAAGAAAGCCTGGTGGATATAGCCAGCACTAGTACACGGATACTCTAGGTTGTGTTCTTCTATGGGCATACGGAAGGGCAACGCCTGGTAGTGTGGTTACCCGCCTAGGAGTTGGGGGCCCAACCCACTGTCTCCGTTGGCCACCACGGAGGTTCTTGGGGGTGAAGCTAGCTGCCCGAACAGGGGGAACTAAAGGTCTGTGTGCATAGAGTCGTGTGGGTGTGTTGCACTTGCTTGTGTATTCCATAGCATATTTGCGTGTCATAGCATAAACATTGCCACCTATCATATAAGATTGTATGGGACGTTTTATACTATAGGCCCTACAAAATGACCCTTTGGTCTATAGGGGTAATCCCTATAAATCAATGGTTATATTTCTTGCGCTTTTACTTACTTTATACTCCTTGTTGTTTAATAACCGACACCCCAACGTATAAGTGGTATGGGACACTTTATACGATGGGAGCCCTGCAAAAGATCCCTTGGCTTATGCGCTTCCGCATAAGTTAAGGTTACATTTCCTACTTTCTGCTTCTATCATATTTACTATGGAATTGCTAGCATAGGTCCGTTGTCACCTGCTTTTGACTTAATCTCCACCTTTATGTCCTCCCCTTTCTTCCTCTCCGCTCGGTACCTAGGAGCCATGGGGGAAGGGGTAGGGGATGATAGGGCTTAGTCTTTTAGACTAACGATTTTCGAACAATAATATTTTAGGTGTACCATATGGAAGGGGCACGGGTTCTGCAGTTTCTGACAGAGTTGACCCCGAAACCGTGTTACCATTGTCACCAGTCGGGACATACACGGGTCAAATGCCCCTTGATGGGTAGGATCCCACCAGCTCAGCATCCAGGAGGCCGAAGACATCGACGCAGACATGGATTGCGAGGCGGCGACTGCAGGCCGAAAAGGAAGAAGCACCCAGAGATGCAGCACCAGCAGAGTACGGAGTCGATGGAGATGGGAAAGTCTAGCTTGGGTGCTCTCGGTTCAGTGACAGTTACAGTGACTCTTAGTTTCAGTTTTGCTTCCGCGAGTGACTTGTAGTGAGGATTACATGTACTGGGCACAAGCTCTCCTTTTGTAGTCTGATTATTATTATTATTGTGTACTCTCCCTTCGTGGAGATTTATTTATATACATGTGATTATGGTGGACTAGTTTTTATATTTACTTATGCTGTTGTTCTACGAACGATCTGGCTGGCAGGATCGGCATTTTGTAGTGACGACCTTCCCGGGCGTGATGGTGTCACCGCAAAACGGCGGTTCTGGGCCTAAGACCCCGGTGTTTAAAAGAAAAAAAATTGGGTCTTACATAAGTTAAGGTTTCTTTCATATTTTCACATACTGCCATTATACTCATAGAATTTCAAGCATAGGTTCGCCGTCATCTGTTACTTGATTATTCCCCACTATCTTGTCCTCTCATTTCTTCCTCCCCGCTTGGTGCCTAGGAACTATGCGGAAAGGGGCGGGGGATGATAGGGCTTAGTCTTATAGACTAACAGTTTTCGGACCACATCATTTAGGGGATCGTGGAGCCCAGTATGGAGGAGCAGCCCCAGAGGTCGACACGCTTGGAGATGGGGTAGTCTAGCACCGGAGTACAGATAGCTGGGACTGTGAGTCCTGATCTTTAGTAGTGTTCCGTTTTGCTTCCGCGATGAGTGACTCTGTAGTGAGGATTTTGATGTTCCGGGCATAAGCCCTCATTTCAGTACTTTTCTTACTGTTATTATATATGTGGACACTTCCTTCGTGGAGACTATTTACTCTGATATGTGATTTTTTGTGAACTGGTGTTTACTCTACTTTTCTACTGTTGTGATCGAATCGGGTGGCAGGATCTGCGTTTTGTAGTGACGACCTTCCCGAGAGTGAAGGTGTAACCGCAAATCGGCGGTTCTGGGCCTAAGACCACGGGGTTTGAAAAGAAAAGAAAAGGTGGTCTTACATAACGGGTGCTCGTGCTACATAACGCGCACCCGAACAAAATATCACGCGCCCTAGCTAAATAACGGGTGCCCGGGAAAAATAACGCTCGTGCGGGCGAAAGAACGCCCTCCTGGGCGAAAAAACGCATGCTCGGGCGATATAACGGTTGCTCGTGCTAAATAATGCGCGCTCGGGCTAAATAATGGTAGCTCGGGCGAAATAACATGCGTGAGGGAAAAATAATGCTTGCTCGAGTGAAATAATGGGCGACCGGGCAAAATAACACGCGGCCGGGCGAAATAACGCACGCCTGGGCAAAATAACGTGTGTCCGAGCGAAATAACGCGTGCTCGGGCGACATAACGCGCGCTCGGGTGAATTAAAGCACGCCCGAGCAAAATAACGTCAGACCCGGAAAATAACGCATGCCCCGACAAAATAACGTGCGCCCGGCCAAATTATGCGTGCCCAGCAAAATAAATTGCGCCTCGGGCGAAATAACGTGCGCATGGGCAAAATAACGCGTGATCGGGAGAAATAACCCATGCCCAGGTGAAATAACGTGCGCCCGGACAAAATAACCCATGCCCTGGTGAAATAATGCACGCCCGAGCGAAATAACGCGAGCCCAAGCAAAATAATTTGTGTCCGGGCAAATAACGCGCGTTGGAGCTAAATAAATCGTGCCCAAGAGCAATAACATGTAGACGAGCGAAATAACGCGTGGTCGGGCAAAATAACGAGCGCCCGTGATAAAAAACGCGCACCCGGGCATAATAACGCGCGCTCGGGCGTAATAACGTGCGCCCGGGCGATATAACGCGCGCCTGGGCGAAATAAAAGACCCCGGGAGAAATAACGCGCGCTCGGGCGAAATAAAACACACTTGGGAGAAATAACGCGCCCGGGGAGAAATAATACGCGCTCAGGAAAAATAATGCATACTCGAGCTACATAAATGCGTGAGGGAAAATTAATGCTTCCTCGAGCGAAATAACGTGTGCCCGAGCGAAATAATGTGTGACTGGTCGAAATAACGCGCGCCCGGGCGAAATAACACGCACCCCGGCGATTTAACGCATGCCCGGGTGAAATAACGCGCACCTGGGCGAAATAACGCATGCTCGGGCGAAATAACGCGCGCCCGGGAGAAATAACACGCTTCTGAGTGAAATAATGCGCGTCCGGGCGAAATAACGCGTGCCTGGGCGAAATATCGGACGCCGGGGCGAAAAAACACGCGCCAGGGAGAAATAACGTGCGCCAAGGGGAAATAACGCGTGCCCGGGCGAAATAACGCGTGCCCGGGCGAAATAACGCGCGCCAGGGCACAATTACGTTCGCCCGGGAGAAATAACGCGGGTCGAGGCGAATTAACGCGCGCCCAAGCGAAATAACGCGCGCTCCGGCGACATAACGCGTGCCCTGGCAACATAACACGTGCCCGGGCGACATAACGCGCGCCCGGGCAAAATAACGCGCGCCCGGGAGAAAAAACGCGTGCTCGGGCGAGAAAAAAACCCGCCCCGATGATATAACGCCCTCTTAGGAGAAATAACACGCGCCTGGACAAAATAATGCCCGGCTGGGCGAAATATCGCGCGCCCAGGCAAAATAAGGCGCGCCCTATCCAAATAACGCGCGCCCGGGCGAAATAACGCGCGCCAGGGAGAAATAATGCGTGCTCGGGCGAAATAATGCGTGTCCGGGAAAAATACCGCGCGCCCGGGCAAAATAACGCGCGCCTGGGTGAAATAATGCATGCACGGGCTAAATAACGCGAGGTCGTGCAAAATAACGCTCGCCCGTGCGAAATAACGCATGCCCGGAAGAAATAACGCTTGCCGAGGCGAAATAAGGTGCGCCTTGTTGAAATAACACGCTCTCGGGCGAAATAACGCGCGATTGGGATAAATAACGAGCGCCCGGGAGAACTAACGCGCGCCCGTGCGAAATAACGCGCGCCTGGGAAAAATAACGCGCGCCCAAGCAAAATAACGCGTGCCCGGGAGAAATAACATACGCCCGGGCAAAATATCTCGCGCCCGGGAAAAATAACGTGCCCCCGGGCGAAATAACACACGCCCGGGCGTAATAACGTGCCTCCGGGCGAAATAACGCACGCCCTGGAGAAATAACGCGTGCCCAAGCGAAATAACGCGTGTGGGCGAAATAATGCTTACTCGAGCGAAATAACATGCGCCTGAGCGAAATAACGCACGCTCGGGCTAAATAATGCACACTTGGGCTACATAAATGCATGAGGGAAAAATAATGGTTGCTCGAGCGAAATAACGTGCGCCCGAGTGAAATAACGCGCGACCGGGCGACATAACGCACGACCCGGTGAAAAAACGCGCGCCCCGGCATTTTAACGCCCGCCTAGGAGAAATAACACATGCCCGGGCGAAATAAAGCCCGACCGGGCAAAATAAGTCGCGCCCTGTCGAAATAACGCGCGCCTGGGCGAAATAACACGTGTGGGCGAAATAATGCTTACTCGAGCGAAATAACATGCGCCCGAGCGAAATAACGCATGCTCGGGCAAAATAATGCACACTCGGGCTACGTAAATGCGTGAGGGAAAAATTATGCTTGCTCGAGCGAAATAACGTGCGCCCGAGCAAAATAACGCGCAATCAGGCGAATAACACGCGCCCGGGCGTAAAAACTCATGCCCCGACGATTTATGGCCCGCACAGGAGAAATAATGCGTGCCCGGGCGAAATAACGCGCGTCAGGGAAAAATAACGCGCGCTCGGGCGAAATATCGCGCGCCTGGGTGAAATAAGGCGCGTCTTGGAAAAATAACGTGCGCCCTTGCGATATAATGCGCGCTTGGGCAAAATAACGTGCGCTGGGGCGAAATAACGCGTGCGGGGCGAAATAACGCGCGCCCGGGCGAAATAACGCACTCCCGGGCGAAATAACGCGCGCTCGGACGAAATAACGCGCACCCTTTTCAAATAATGCGCTCCCGGGAGAATTAACGCGTGTCGGGGCAAAATAACGCCTACCCGGGCAAAATAAAGCGCCCCGGGTGAATTAACATGTGGCCAAGCAAGATAACACGCGCCCGGGCGAGATAACGCAAGCCCGGGCGAGATAACGCACGTCCGGGCAAAATAACGTGCGTCCGGGCGAAAAAACGCGAGCCCGGGCGAATTATCGCGCCCCCGGGCGAAATAACGCGCGCATGTAAAAAATAATGCGCGCCCGAGAGAAATAACGCGAGCACATGCGAAATAACGCGCGTCCAAGAGAAATAACGCGCGCCCGAGAGAAATAACGCGAGTACATGCGAAATAACATGCGCTCGAGCAAAATAACGTGTGAACGGACGAAATAACGCGCGCCCGGGAGAAATAACCTACACCTTGGCAAAATATCGCGCTCCCGGGCAAAATAACGCGCTCCCGGGCAAAACAACGCGTGCAGGTGAAATAACGCTCGCGCGTGCGAAATAAAGCGCGCCCAGGTGAAATAACGCGCGACATGGCGAAATGAAGCGTGGTCGTGCGAAATAACGCGCACCAGGGCGAAATGACGAGCGCCGGGCGAAATGACGCGCGCCCGGGCGAAATGACGCATGCCCGGGCTAAATGACGAGCGCCCGGGCGAAATGACACGCGACCGGGCGAAATGACGCGCGACCTGGCAAAATGACGCGTGCCCGGGCGAAATGACGCCCGCCCGGGCGAAATGACGCGCTCCCGGGCGAAATGACGCCCGCCCGGGCAAAATGACGCGCGCCCGGGCGAAATGATGCACGCCCGGGCGAAATGACGCGCGCCCGGGTGAAATGACGCGTGCCCGGGCGAAATGACGTGCGCCCGGGCGAAATGACGCGCGCCCGGGCGAAATGACGCGCGCCCGGGCGAAATGACGCGCTCCCGGGCGAAATGACGCGCGCCCGGGCGAAATGACGCGCGCCCGGGCGAAATGACGCACGCTCGGGCGAAATAACACCAGCGGGGCGAAATAACGCGCGCTCGGGCGAAATTACGGGCGTCCGGGCAAAATAACGCGCGCTCGGGCGAAATATCGCGCGCCCGGGCGAAATAAGGCGTGCCCTGGCAAAATAAAGCGCGCCCGGGTGAAATAACGCGAGTAAGGGCGAAATAACGCGTGCTGGGAGAAATAACGCGCGCAGGGGCGAAATAGTGCATGCTCGGTCGAAATAACGCGCTCCCGGGCGAAATAACGCGCGCCCGGGCGAAATAACGCGTGCCCTTTTGAAATAACGCGCGCCCGTGCAAAATAACGCTCGCCGGGGCGAAAAAAAACGCCTGCCGGGGCGAAATAACGCACGCCCGGGCGAAATAACATGCGCCCGGGCGAAATAACGCGCGCCCGGGCGAAATAACGCGCGCCCGGGAAAAATAACGCACGCCCGGGCAAAATAACTCACGCCCAAGCGAAATAATGCGTGCCAAGGCGAATTAACGCGCGCCAGAAAAATTATCGCGCACCCGGGTGACATAATGCGCGCTCGGGCGAAATAATGTGCGCCAAGGCAAAATAACGCGTGCTCAGGCAAAATAATGTGTGCCCGGGCGAATTAACGTGCCCCCGGGCGAAATAACGTGCGCCTGGGAGAAATAATGTGTGCCCGGGCGAAATAACGCGCGCTCAGGCAAAATAATGCCCGCACTGGCAAATTAATGTGCGCCCGGGCAAATTATCGCGCGCCCGGGTGACATAACGCGCGCTCGGGCGGGATAACGCGCGCCCGAGAGTTATATTTGCGCCCAGACGATATAACGCGCGCCCCGGTGAAATAACGCGCGCCTGAGGGAAATAACGCGCGCCCGTCCAAAATAACGCACGCCCGGGCGAATTAACGCGCTCCCGGGCGACATAACGCGCGACCGGAAATAATGCGCGCCCGGGAGAAATAACGCGAGCCCGAGCAAAATAATCTACGCCCGGGCAAATAACGCGCTTGGGAGACAAATAAATCGCGCCCAAGAGAAATAACGTATGCATAGGAGAAGTAGCGCACGCACGGGCAAATCAACGCACACTCGGGTGAAATAACGCGCGTCAGGGCGAAATAACGCGCGACCGGGCGAAACAATGCAGGCCCGGGCGAAATAACAGGCCCCCGAATGAAATAACTCGAGCCCTGGCAAACAAACATGAGCCCCCGAAAAATAACGCCCGCCCGGGAGAAATAACACCCTCCCGGGCAAAATAAAGCCCGCCTAGGAAAAATAAGGCAATCCAGGGCGAAATAACACGGGCCAGGGCGAAATAACAAGCAATCAGGCGAAATAAGGCGCTCTCGGGCGAAATAACGTGCGCCCGAGGGAAATAACGCGCGCCTTGGAGAAATAACGCGCGCCCGGGCGAATTAACACGCACCCGGGCAAAAGAACGTGCGCCCGGGCGAAATAACGCGCGATCGTGTGAAATAAGGCATGCCCGGGCAAAAAAATGTGCGCCCGGGCAAAAAAAACGCGCGCTCGGGCGAAATAACGCTCGCCCGGGCGAAAAAACACGCATCCCGACGATATAACGCCCGCTTAGGAGAAATAACACACGCGTGGACGAAATAAAGCCCGTCCGGGCGAAATATCGACCGCCCGGGCAAAATAAGGCGCGCCCTTTTGAAATAACGCACGCCAGGGCAAAATAGCGCGCACCCTGGCGAAATAACGCGCGCCCGGGCGAAATAACGCGCGCCCGGGCGAAATAACGCGCGCCCGGGCGAAATAACGCGCGCCCGAGCGAAATAACTCGCGCCCGGGCGAAATAACACGCGCCCGGGCGAAATAACGCGCGCCCGGGCGAAATAACGCACGCCCGGGCGAAATAACGCGCGCCCGGGAGAAATAACGCGCGCCCGGGTGAAATAACGCGCGTACGGGAAAAGTATCGTGCGCTCGGGCAAAATAACACGCGCCTGTTCGAAATAACGCCTGCCCGAGCGAAATAACACGCGGCCGTGCAAAATAACTCTTGCCCGTGCAAAATAACGCACGCCCGAGAGAAATAACGCGTGCCCGGACGAAATAAGGTGCGCCCTGCCGAAAAAAACAAGCGCTCGGGCGAAATAACGGGTGCCCGGGCGAAATAACGCGCGGACGTGCGAAATATTGCGTGCCCGGGCGAAATAACGCTCGCCCGGGAGAAATAACGCGCAGACGGAGGAAATAACGCGCGAACGGGCGAAATAACGCGCGCCCAGGCAAAATAACGCGTGCCCGGGCGAATTAACGCGCGCCCGGGCGAATTAACGCACGCCCGGGCGACATAACGCGCTCTCGGGCGACATAACACACGCTCGGGCGAAATAACGCGTGCCCGGGCAAAATAACGCGTGCCCGTGAGAAATAACGCGCACCCGGGCGAAATAACGCGTGCCCGGGGGAAATAACGCGCGCACCCGGGCAAAATAACGCGCGCCGAGGCGAAATAACGGGCGCCCGGGTTAAATAACGCGCGCTTGGGCGAAATAATGCACGCCCGGGCGAAATGACGTGCGCCTAGGTTAAATAACGCGTGCCCGGGCGAAAGAACGTGCGCCCGGGCAAAATAACGCACGCCCGATCAAAATAACGCGCGCCCGGGCGAAATAATGCACGCCCGACAGAAATATCGCGCACCCGAACTTATGCATGCCGAGGCGAAATAACGCGTGCTCGGGCGAAATAACGCGTGCTCGGGCAAAATAACTCGCGCCCAGGAGAAATAACGCGCGCACGGGTTAAATAACGCGCGCCCGGGCGAAGTAATGCATGCTTGGGCGAAATAACATGCACCAGGGCGAAATAACGTGCGTCGGGGAAAAATAACGCGCGTTGCGGCGAAATAACGCGTTCTTGGGCGAAATTACGTGCGCCCGAGCGAAATAACGCGCACCCAGGCGAAATAACGTGCGCCCGGGCGAATTAACGCGCGCCCGGGAGAATTACCGCGTGCTTGGGAGACAAAATGCGCGCCCGGGCAGGATAACGCGCACCCGGGCGATATAACGAGCGTCCGGATGACATAAACGCCCGCCCCGACAAAATAACGCGCGCCCGAGCGAAATAACGCGCGCTCATGAAAAATAACGTGCGCCCGGGCGATTTAACGTGCTCCCGGTTGACATAACGCACGGTCGGGCGAGATAATGCACGTCCGGGAGAGATAATGCGCGCCCAGGCGAAATAACGCGCTCCCAGGAGAAATAACGCGCACTTGGGCAAAATAACGCACGCACGGTCGAAATAACGCCCACCAAAGCAAAATGATGCATGGCCGGGCGAAATAACGCGAGCCCTGCCGAAATAATGCCCACACGTGTGAAATAACGCTCGCCCGGGCGAAATAACCCGTGCCCAGGCAAAATAATGCGCGCTCGGGCGAAATAACGCACTACCGGGCCAAATAACGCGCGGCTGGGCGAAATAACGCCTGGCTGGGTGAAATATCGCGCGACCGGGCAAAATAACGTGCGCCCGTGCGAAATAACGCATTCCCGGGAGAAATAACGCGTGCCCAAGTGAAATAAGGCGCGCCCTATCGAAATAACGCGCGTTCGGGCCATATAACGTGCGCCCGAGCGAAATAACGCGCGGTCGGGCGAAATAATGCACACCCCGGCAAAATAACGCATGC
Source organism: Platanthera zijinensis (assembly GCA_039513925.1). Lineage (NCBI taxonomy): Eukaryota > Viridiplantae > Streptophyta > Magnoliopsida > Asparagales > Orchidaceae > Platanthera > Platanthera zijinensis. The sequence goes on along the minus strand of CM077093.1, from coordinate 93,931,987 downwards.
CCGAGCAAAATAGGGCGTGTTCGGGCACTACTTAATTTCTTAAATAAGTAGCAGAGTGCTATGGGTCAAGTGAAGTAACGCCGGACCCAACAATCCCCCCCCCCCCCCGACGTCCAGCACAACCCGTCAGCTCAGAGGTGGGGTTACCACATGGCCCACACGGCTTAGAGTTGGGGTTACCACATGTCCATGGTTACCTGACCCGCCGGACCCACACAGGTAGAAGGGAAAAATCCGAATTTAATAGCGCCCCTGGTCTTGAAATCGTGAACTCCACTGATACCAAATGTATGATCAAGCGCATACCCAACTGTTACAAAAGCCCATACCATTGGAAAGGGCACTACTTAATTTCTTAAATAAGTAGTAGAGTGTCACACGTCAAGTGGAGGAACGCCGGACACAACATAACGCGCGCCCGGGCAAAATAACGGCCGCCCGGGCAAACTAATGTACTATCAAGAGAAATAACCTGTGCCCGTGCGGAATAGCGCGTGTTCGGGCAAAATAACGCGTGCTCGGGCAAAATAACACGCGGTCGGGAGAAAAAACGCATGCCCGTCCGAAATAACGCACGCCCGGGAGAAATAACGCACGCCCGGGCGAAATAACGCACGCCCGTTTGAAATAACACGCGCCCGAGCGAAATAATGCTTGCCCAGTCGAAAAAATGTGGGCCCGGGCAAAATAACGCGCGTCCGGCCTTAATAACGCGCGCCCGGGAGAAATAACGCACGTGCGGGCGAAATAATGCGCTCCTAGGCTTAATAGCACGCGCTCGGGCAAAAGAACGCGCTCGCGGGCAAAGTAACCCCCTCCCGGGCGAAAAAAACGCGCTCTCGGGCGATATAACATGTAACATCCCATTTCCGACCAGACCCCTAGGAGAGGTTTTGTCATGACCAACTCATGACAAAACCCTAGAAAGCGCAAGGAGGCCAAGTGACCCGGGCTCAAGGTGAAAATAACCTTGGTCTTCAAATAGTAGGTCAGAAATTTACTTAAAACAAAATTTGGGCACGGACGTTGCGTGCGTCGAGTGCACTCGACACCATAGGCCGTATGTCATTGAGTGCGTCGAGTGCACTCAATTCCAAAGTCTGGATGGCATTGAGTGCGTCGAGTGCACTCAATGTCATAAGCTGAATGGCGTTGAGTGATCTGACTGCACTCAATGCCATCTTTCATAGGCTGGATGGCATTGAGTGCGTCAAGTGCACTCAACGCCATAAGCTGAACGACATTGAGTGCACTAATTGCACTCAACGCCATCTTACTTGGAATGAATGGCATTGAGTACACTCAACGCCGTAAGCTGAACGGCATTGAGTGCACTGACTGCACTCAACGCCATCTTGTTTAGGCTGTATGGCGCTGAGTGAGCTAAGATCACTCAACTCCGTCGGCTGTACCAGGGCACCCGTTTTGGTGGGACCTATACCTAGGGCTATCCTGGGATTCAAATAGGTGCCCACTCTTCATCCCTTGTTCAAATGACCTGAAATTTGGGCAGGGGGTCAACCTTAGCTATACCTAAGGCTTGCCTAAAAATGGGAATTTTTGGAGATACTTTGTCTATGGTTTTTATTTTTATTTAATAATACTATGGTATTTTAATTAAGTGGTCTAATTACCTCAAAACCCTCCCAAATTTTTTTGAGTGGTCCCTGGCATCACTATATTTCTCTGTATAAAAGTTCACCTCATTTGGAAGTGTTTTGGATCGGTAATGACCTAACCCTAATTATATCTTAATGAAAGGTTCTTAAGTAAAAAAGTTTACTTTGGCTTTGGGTGGCCAAATCACCTCAACAGGGGCTGAGATTTTTACCACTTACTTGGCAGGGCCATTATCACCCTCATAGGGATTATGGGGTGGTTTAGGATTGTTTTGCCCTTGTATCCAAACTCAAACCCTAAGGAGGGGCTTTTGAGGGTTGTGAAGGGAATGGGGGCAAATGCCCTTGTGTGATCTTATAACTTTGTTGAAATGATGATTGAGTAGCGTAAGTACTTTGGTATGAACCTTAGAGGATTTGGAGGAAAATAGACATCTCAAGACCCTAACCCTAGCTTAGGGTATAATCACCGTTTGTATAGAATAAGCCACAAAAACTTACTAAAAGGGTGTGAAACTTAGGTAGCATGGATTTTAGGTTTGATAGAACCTTTAGTGAATTTATTGGAATTTTATGAGCAATATTTTTGGCACCTCTCTTGTTAAGAATGATTTAGCCCTGAATGATATTTCTTTATTAAGATCACTTTGTTCAACAAAATTCTATAAAACTTGGTAAGGAGATATTTTAGGTCAAGATGATGCTCCCTGAAATTTATTATAAATTTTAGTTGGTTATTTTCAGTACTTTCTTCACAAGATTCAAAAGGGGCATTCATGGTCAATAAATTATTTTAAAGCTATTTTCATATTGAAAAAATTATGAAATTAGGCCACTATTGCTTTTAGGTCAATAACTAGTTGGAGAAATTAATTCATGATTTTTAGAAGACTATTTGCAGTACTTACTTTACAAATCTGTCATTTTTTGAATTTGATGTTTAATTTATCCAGAGTTTAGTTCTTATTGAAAAGTCATGAAACTTTGTCAATATTATTGCTAGGACAGTAGTTGCATAAGAAAATTAATTCATAATTTTTGAATGATTATTTGTTGTACTTACTTCATTATTGAAGGGAAATAGGATATTTTACCAAAAAAGTTTTAGGGTCCTTAGATACTGGAAAAAACAATTATATTTTGGATTTACAGTATTGAGTTATCCTAATATTTTTCATAATTTTTTTAAGCATCATGCATGATTATATAGGATACTTCATGTTCAAACTGGTAGTACCTAGATCTTTTGGGAAAATTAAATAAATGACGGGTTAATTAGGAAAAATATAAATTTCTTGATTTAGCATAATTATGTCATGATAGACCCCTATTAATTATCTTGAGGCATTTGGATGATTATTTGAAGTGCTACCCAGTATGGGCATTGTATCGCTAAGTATGGCTTGCGATTAGTAAAAAATAGCAATTAGGTGATGTGGGTGTGTAGACCTAAGGTTTGGAATTCTAACAGTCTGTTGGTTTTGGATAAGTAATTTGAGTCACCTTTGGAAGTTAGGTTGATTAAGGTGTGGAGTTTGTTAGTGTTAGGCAGCGTTCGGGATCGACGAAAAATCGTCTTTCCCAAAGGGAGGAAGAGTCAAATCACCCTAGGTTTAGTACAGCGTAATATAAAAAGGGATCGGGAAAAGGGAGCAACCCATAATTATAAGTGCCTTGCGAAAGGGAAAGATTGGCTTCAGCTACCATCATAGTTCCTAGTGTCCTTTGAGAACCCTTCACTGGGTATACCGGGGGTAGTCCTGGGCTAACCTAAACTGTAGGCAAACTAACTTGCAAGAGTAACTAGAATAATTAGGGATTCACTTTCACTCACCTTGATGTCACGTGATAGTTCAGGTGAGCTTTTGCTCGGTTGTTGGTTGTGACGGACGGGATAGTCCGGTAAGCTTTGGCTCTGTTGTTGGTTGTGACGGACGGGATAGTCCGGTGATCTTTGGCTCAGTAGGTGGTTGGATTCATAACAATTGCTTGTGCATAAAAGGTATAAAGGCAGTGGGTCTTCGGTATTGGAGGGTCTATGTACCGACGCCAATACGTTGACTCGGCATGTGTGGTTTAGCACTTCGTCATAAAATTCAGGTGCGCCAGCCGGTAAGAGTACACAGAAGTCCGCTTTGTGCTCCAGCATTGAGGCGTACTATAGGTCTAACCGGTAGTGCAATTACTGGTTTAGAGGTGGGCGAGGCCCAACCCACCACTTCCGTCTGCCACTATGGAGGTATCCTGGGAGGTTCAACTCCAAAAAGGGGGAACTAAAGGTCTGTGTACATAGAGTCGAGTGGGTGAGTTACACTTTGTAACATCCCATTTCCGACTACACCCCTGGGAGTGGTTTTATCTTAACAGAACCCTGGGAAGCCCAGGAATTGAAGTTTATCGGCCAATATTTCGATTCAAGGGGTGGTCACGCCCGTGACCGACCCGTCACGCCCGTGACTTAGGGCATGACCCCTTTGACGATCGCCAACTTCAGGAAGACGATCGTCAAGCTCAGAAAAAGTCAACTTGGGCCTGACACGCCCGTGACCAATCTGTCACGCCCGTGACCTTGGAATGGCGTTGAGTGAGCTAAGTTCACTCAACGTCGTGGTCTGGATGGCGTTGAGTGAGCCTAGCTCACTCAAAGCCATAAGTTGAATGGCGTTGAGTGCACTAACTGCACTCAACGTTATCTTGTGTCGTCAGGTTGGTGTTGAGTGAGCTGAGCTCACTCAACGCCGTAGACTGGATGGCGTTTAGTTCATTGAGTTCACTCAACGCCATAAGTTTAATAGCGTTGAGTACACTGACTGCACTCAACGCCATTTGGTGCTTACTAGAAGGCGTATAGTAAGCAGAGCTCACTCAATGCCATAATCGGGACGGCGTTGAGTGAGCTAAGCTCACTCAATGCCATAATCTGGACGACGTTGGGTGAGCTAAGCTCACTCAAAGCCATAATCTGGACGACATTGAGTGAGCTAAGCTCACTCAACGCCATCGTTTAAAAGGGGCTTGTTCTGGATGGCGTTGAGTGAGCAGAGCTCACTCAACGCCATGAGATGAATGGCGTTGAGTGAGCTTAGCTCACTCAACGCCATAGTCTGGGAGGCCATTCTGATGGCGTTGAGTGAGCAGAGCTCACACAACGCCATATCTGGGATTGCGTTGAGTGAGCAAAGCTCACTCAACGCCGTAGCTTGGATGGCGGTTAGTGAGCTGAGCTCACTCAACGCCATTGTACTTAGAATTTTCTGGCAGATTTTTGTTGGGTGCTTGTTCAGTTGAACCGGGCCGTTTCTAAGAAGTGGGCCGTTTTCTCTTATTAAGACTTAGTTAAGCCTTAATTTAAATCAATTCTGACTTGTCAACTTGAGGTAGGCCACGTGGCCGTCGGTTTTGAAATGCAGAATAGTTTCGGCCATGGCCGAGAACCTGCTCTCATGGAAATCAATGGCACTTGATGCCATGGCCTTCCCTCTTCCCCTTGAAACGGCTGGATTCAACTCCTCTCAGGGAGAGGAGGAGTTTCCAGCCCTCCTCCAGCTGTTACAAAGCCGTTTCAGCTCCCCTCCACCATGGACGAGCTTGCTCTTGAAGAGACAATAATGGCTGGACTGTTTCTACCCCCTCTCGCAGCCTTGTTCTCCTATAAAAGACTCCCTAGACTTAGATAGGAAGGTTTCACCCTTGCCTGATAAAGCTAGAGCTCATTACCTTGTTGTAGAAGAATTCCGGCGACGCCACCACTGCGCCAAGGGAATCCCGACGATCGGCTCGACTCCAAACCGCGAATAAGGTCCTCCTCTACTCCTTCTTCTATGGGTAGATCTTAGAAATTACTTAGGAGAGATGTCGAGTACGAAGGAGCAAGATTGAGTAAGCTTTTCCATGGTTTTTCAAAAATAAATGGTGGTCGGGTTCGCCGGAAACCGCCTCTCTGGCGGCCGTGCCGCCGCCTGACGGTAGCCCTCACCTCAACAGAGGTGGTGGTGGTGGTGGCCGGCCAGGGAGATGGCTGGGTGGTCGGGAAATAGCTTTAGAAAAGATACAGGAAAAGTGTTTTCTGGTGCTATTCGGGTTTGGGTAAGAAGAAGATGAACAGTAGCATTTTATTATATTATATATTGTATAATTAGGAATTAATCCCCCTTTACTTTGCACTAGGTTTAAACTGAAAATTATAGCCCGTAGGGGATGAAACATAAAAGTGGTCAACATAGAACATGTAGCCCTTGAAGTCTAGTTTAATTCAAAATTGATTTCACTCGATTTGGAGTCTTGGTAAGACCACAGGACACATTTTGGTGAGGTGTATCCATAGGGTTGTACTGAGATTGATTTGGATGCCCACATCAATCCAGATATCCAAATGACTCGAAATATGGGGTATGGGCTACTATTAGCCATACCTAGGACATATCAAAAAATGAGAATTTTTGGAGAATGTTTTTCTATAGTTTTTAGAAAAATTTAATAATCCTAGAATAAATTAATTAGATGGCTAAATGACTTCCAAATCCTCCCAAATTTTGGTGAGTGGTCCCTGGGTTTATCATAAGGTTCTGGTAAAAATTTCATCTCATTTGGAGATGTTTTGAATAAGATTTTATCCAACCCTAGGTTGATCCTTATAAGATTATTAAGGATCAAACATCCCCTGGGTAATTTGAGTGGTCATATAACCTCAACAGAGGCTGATATTTTGATCACTGACTTTTTAGGGCATGACACACCCTCCAAGGGAGTTTGGGGCTGTTTGGGATAGGGTAGGCCTAGAACCCTAGGGTAGGTCCCTTAATGGGGACTTGGTGAGTTGTAAAGGTCATGGGGTCAAATGACCTTGGACTGAATTGAAATTTGGTGAAGAGGACCATAGGGTCATTATAGTTCTCTGGACAAAATCTTAGGGGCTTTGGAGACATTTAACCCACCTAAAACCCTAACCCTATTTTAGGTCACCAACCTTAATTTTAACTATTATGCTATCAACTGAACTTCAAATCAAGTAAAATTTGGGCAGGATAATTTTTCTAGTCTAAGTGGACATAATATAATTTTGTTGAGATTTTTGGGTTAATTTATACAGTACTTCATTCACAACCCTAGTTATGCCCTAGATATTTATCTTGATGATTTTGTAATTTCTATGCACTGGAATGTTATGAAATCTTGGATTATTGCATCTTATAACATGTTATACCTTCTGTATTTTTCTTAGGAGTTTTATCTGATTATTTTGGGTACTTTATTCTTTAACGTACCAATTGTGATATGTAGTAAAAAATACAAATAATGCCCATTTATCATTTTTAAATTTATGAATTTTGTTCAATGGGTGTTTCAAACAACGATAGTCATCCTGTAATTTTCTCTAGATTTTTAGATAATAAAAAAAAGTGCCTTCTTCACTAAGCTATGAAAATTAGTATTTTATATTAAAATAAATTCAGAGCCCAAATATTTGATAAAAATTATGTGACTTGGTTTCTGATGATTTTAGGTCACCATAAATCTTTTATAATTTTCTTGTGATTTTTGGATATATATTTACAGTACTTGCTTCATAATATAGTAAAAGTGGCCTATAATGGTAAATTAGGAAATGTAGGCCGAAACACCTTTGAAATTTCTCAAAATTTAGAATTACTGCTTAAATGGCTCATAGAAGTTTTACTGATTTTATGGTTATTTATTGTTCGCTCATTAGTGCACTTCATGTTCATACTAGGGCATTGAGAGGCTGAGAATAACTAAATTAAATGCCAAATGAAATAGGAAAATTATTATTTTATGGATTTAGACTAATTATGTCATGGTAGACCTCCAGTAAATATTATAGGAGATTCGGAAGACAATTTGGAGTACCACCCCTTGCATACCTCATTAAGCTTAGGATGGTCTGCGTTTAGTAAAACTGCAGAAGCTGAACTAGAGTGGGTAAGGAACTTGGGAGATGGAATTTTGGTAGTTCACTGGTTTTGATAGGGTGAGTTAAATCAAGTTCATTATTGGAAGTCAGGATGGGTAGGGTGTGAGATTGACTAGTGATAAGTAGTGTTCGGATTCGACGGAAGATCGTCCTCCCCGAGAAGAGGAAGAGTCAAAGTCACCCTAGGATTAGCCCACTATAATATGAGAAGGGAATGGGTTAAGGGAACCAATCAATTATAATAAGTGCCTTGGAAAGGGAGCTTTGGGATTCACCCCATCATAGCTCCTAGTACCGCTGCGAGCCCTTAACCGGGTAAACCTCGGGAAGTCCAAGGTTAACCTTAAATCTTAGGAATAAAACGATCAAGAGTAACCCTAATAATAGTTGCACCTCACACCTACACTTATACACTTAGCTAGAATAATTGGCGTGGAATGGGTAGAGTAGGTCCGTGGTCTAAGGGCCTACTAGTAATGTCAATGGTTTGGTTTGTGATTGGGAAGTCCGGGGAGCTGGATGCTCGGGGACTTGCTATATGCTTGGTGGCCTAGAGAGCTGGAGGCTCGGTAACATGAGAAATTGTACAAATATAACTGTCATGATTGAATGTGCATAAAGTCATGGGTCATCGGTACTGGACGATCGATCACACCGACGTCGGTACGTTTACTCGGCGGTGTGGGACACTTAGCCAAAGAAAGCCTGGTGGATATAGCCAGCACTAGTACGCAGATACTCTAGGTTGTGTTCTTCTAGGGGCGTACGGAAGGGCTAGGACTGGTAGTGTGGTTACCTGCCTAGGAGTTGGGGGCCCGACCCACTGTCTCTGTTTGCCACCACAAAGGTTCCCGGGGGTGAAGCTAGCTGCCCGAACAGGGGGAACTAAAGGTCTGTGCGCATGTAGTCGTGTGGGTGTGTTGCACTTGCTTGTGCATTCCATAGCATATGTATGTGTCATAGCATAAACATGCCACCTATCATATAAGATGGTATGGGACGTTTTATACGATAGGCCCTGCAAAACGACCCCTTGGTCTATAGGGGTAATCCCTGAAAATCAATGGTTATATTTCTTGTGCTTTTACTTACTTGCTACTTCTTGCTGTTTGATAACCGACACCCCAACATATGAGTGGTATGGGACACTTTATACGATGGGAGCCCTGCAAAATATCCCTTGGCTTATGCGCTTCTGCATAAGTTAAGGTTATATTTCCTACTTTCTCCTTCTGTCATATTTACTATGGAATTGCTAGCACAGGTCCGCTGTCACCTACTTTTGACTTATTCTTCACCTTCATGTCCTTCCCTTTCTTCCTCTCCGCTCGGTACCTAGGAGCCATGGGGGAAGGGGTAGGGGATGATAGGGCTTAGTCTTTTAGACTAACAGTTTACGAACCACAACATTTTAGGTGTACCATATGGAAGGGTCACGGGTTTTGCAGTCTCTGACAGAGTTGACCCCGCAATCGTGTTACCATTGTCACCAGCCGGGACATACACGGGTAAAATGCCCCTTGATGGGTGGGATCCCACCAGCTCAGCAGCCAGGAGGCCGAAAATGTAGACGCAGACGTGGATTGCGAGGTTGCGACTGCAGGCCGAAAAGGAAGGAGCACCCAGAGATGCAGCACCAGCAGAGTACGGAGTCGGTGGAGATGGGCCAGTCTAGCTTGGGTGCTCTCAGTTCAGTGACAGTTACGGTGACGCTTAGTTTCAGTTTTTCTTCCGCGAGTGACTTGTTGTGAGGATTACATGTACTAGGCACAAGCCCTCCTTTTGTACTCTGATTATTATTATTGTGGACTCTCCCTTCGTGGAAATTTATTTATATACATGTGATTATGGTGGAGTAGCTTTATAATTACCTATGCTACTGTTCTGCGATGGATTTGGCTGGCAGGATCGGCATTTTGTAGTGACGACCTTCCCAGGCGTGACGGTGTAACCGCAAAGCGGCGGTTCTGGGCCTAAGACCCTGATGTTTAAAAGAAAAAAAGGGGGTCTTACACACTTGCATGATCACATCATGGCATAATTGTCTGTCATAGCATAACCATTGCATATAACCCTGTCACCTATTTTATAAAGTGGTATGGGATGCTTTATACCATAGGACCTGCAAAATGACCCCTTAGCTTATAGTCTTGCGTGAGCATGCTTATATGTTATTGTTATTTTCCTATGATAAATATTGTTCGCTTGTAAACCGACACCCCATCGTATAAATTGGTATGGGACTTTTTATATGATGGGAGCCTTGCAAAAGATCCCTTAGCTTATGTGCTCTCATATAAGTTAAGGTTACTTTCATATTTTCACTTACTGCCATTATACTCATAGAATTGCTAGCATAGGTTCGCTGTCATCTGTTACTTGATTATTCCCCACTATCTTGTCCTCTCCTTTCTTCCTCCCTGCTCGATGCCTAGGAGCCATGGGGGAAGGGGCGAGGGATGATATGTGAAGGATCAAGCGCATACCCAACTGTACCAAAAGCCCGGACTGTTGGAGAGGGCGCTACGTAATTTTTTAAATAAGTAGCAAAGCGCCACGGGTCAAGTGAAGGAATGTCGGACCCAACAATCCCCCCCCCCCTGATGTCCAGCACAACCCGTCAGCTCAAGGGTGTGGTTACCACAAGTCCCAAATGGCTCAGAGGTGGGTTTACGACATGTCCACGGTTTGCCTGACCCGCCATACCCACACAGGTAGAAGGGAAAATCAGGATTCAATAGCGCCCCCCGGGTCTTAAACACGTGACCTCCTCTTATACCAATTGAAGGATCAAGCGCATACCCAACTGCACCAAAGACCGGACTGTTGGATAGGGCGCTACTTAATTTCTTAAATAAGTAGCAAAGCGCCACGGGTCAAGTGAAGGAAAGCCGGACCCAATAATATGGCTTAGTCTTATAGACTAACGGTTTTCGGACCACATCATTTAGGGGATCGTGGAGCCCAGAATGGAGGAGCAGCCCCGGAGGTCGACACGCTTGGAGATGGGGCAGTATAGCACTAGAGTACAGACAGCTGGGTCTGTGAGTCCCGATCTTTAGTAGTGTTCCGTTTTACTTCCACGATGAGTGACTCTGTAGTGAGGATTTTGATGTACCAGGCATAAGCCCTTATTTCAGTACTTTTCTTACTATTATTATATCTGTGAACACTCCCTTCATGGAGACTATTTACTCTGATATGTGATTTTCTATGGACTGGTGTTTACTCTACTTTGCTACTGTAGTGATCGAATCAGCCGGCAAGATCGGCATTTTGTAGTGACGACCTTCCCGGGCATGAAGGTGTCACCGCAAAGCGGCAGTTCTGGGCTGAAGACCCCGGGGTTTGAAAAGAAAAAAAGGGGGTCTTATGTAAGACCCCATTTTTTTCTGTTTAAACCAACGGGGTCTTATGCCCAGAATTGCCGCTTTGTGGTGGCGCCGACGCTCGGGGAGGTCGCCACTACAAAATGCCAATTCTGTCGGTCTTTTTCGATCACAACAGAGAGAGAAGTAAAAATAACATGTCCACATAATCATATATGAAAGAAAATCACAGCAAGTCCATCAATACATAGAAAGTAGAGTACTGTGAAAGACCAGTACAGATGAAATAAAAATTTGCTTAAGCCCGGTACATCAGATCCTCACTACATATCACATGCGGAAGCTATAAGATAGTACTAAACACTCACGGAGATGGTCACAGGTGCTCCAGAACTAGATTGGCCCACCTCCATGCGCACCGTACTCCGCCGGTGCTGGTCCCTGGGCTGCTGGTCCTTGTCTCCCATCCGGAGCTCCTGTAATGTTGTGGTTCGAAAACCATTAGTCATAAAGACTAAGTCCTATCATCCCCTACCCCTCCCCCTACGGCTCCTAGGCAACGAGCGGAGAGGAGGAAAGGGAAGCTACAATGGTGGAGAATAAGCAAGGCGGGTGACAACGGAACTAGTCTAGCAGTAAATATATATTGTATAAGCAGCTAAGTATGAAAGGTACATCTAGCAGTTCTAAAATATTGAGCAGTAAGGTAAACATATAGTAAATTAATATATAAATGAAAGGACAAGTAGAAATTAAATATTTAACCTTTACTTATATGAATGCCCATACAAACTTATAAGTTAAGGGGTCTTCTATAAGGCTCACATCGTATAAAAAGTCTTATTCTTATTTATACGTTGGGGTGTCGGTTGTATGCAAATATGAGTGTAGTGATATGCTATGTCATGATTCATGCAAGTGCAACTCACGCACACGACTCTATGCGCACAGACCTTTAGTTCCCCCTATTTGGGCAGCCAGCTTCACTCCCAGTAACCTCCGTAGTGGCAAACGGAGATAGTGGGTCGGGCCCCCCACTCCTTGGCGGGTATCCACATTACCGTGCCTAGCCCTTCCGTACGCCCCTAGAAGAACACAACCTAGAGTATCCGCATACTAGTGCTGGTTGTATCCACCAGACTTTCTTTGGCTAAGTGTCCCACACCGGCGAGTCTACAAACCGATGTCAGTGTGAACGACAGTCAAATACCGAAGACCCACCACCTTATTCTTTATTTAAACCCTCAAGCCCTCGGCTCCCCGGACTGTCCCGTCCGTGCATCTACCTTCAGAAGCTATCGATTGAAAAACAATTAAACCAACCTATTCAACCTCCCTAACTACCGGGGTGTGTGAATGTGAAACTCTAGTTATACTAGTTGCTGTTTTAGTTTATTTCCCTATGGTTTACGTTAGCCCAGGACTGCCCCTGGCATACCCCGTGAAGGGCTCTCAAAGGGCACTAGGAACTATGATGGTAGCCGAAGCCCAATGTTCCCTTTCGCAAGGCACTTACTTTTATTGGTTAATACCCATTACCCGATCCCTTTTAAATTACTTTGGATCTAACCCTAATGTATTAAGACTCTTCCGCTCCTACCGGAGAGGACGATCTTTCGCTGATCTCGAGCACCTCTTATGACTAGACAACCTACCACCTTATCCCTGTCTTGACCACTAAGGGTACATTCTTATTCATTCCTAGTCATCTTGTTAATACTCTAATCCCCAAGATCATTTTGCACCTTAATATAACTTATGCAGTTTCGACTAAACGCAGACCATTCTAAGCTATATGAGATGCACAAAGGGAGGTACTCCAAATTGTCTTCCAAAACTCCTATAAATTTTACTGGAGGTCTATCATGTCCTACTTAGTCTAAAATCAGAGATTCATAATTTTCCTAATTTAATCTATATTCAATTATTTTCTTTTGAAACTAAAATATGGAGATTTTGAACATGAAGTACACTTTTCAGGTATGTATAAGGCTCCACAAAATTATGACAAATACTAAACAGCAAATTAATAGCAAATCCAAATCTCATATAATTTTTGCAAGGTTTAAATCATTATTCCTTAATTTTAGAATATTTTATAAATCATAAATTAAAGTGGAAAGTAATGCATTTAAGATTCCAAAAATTATACAAAAATACCAGTATTACAATTTATACCCTATAAATATCCTAACAAAGTTTCATAATTTTATAGCCATAAATGAGCTCTGAATAAATTATTTACCAAAATATCCCTTTTTCATACTTGTAAAAGGAATACTAAAAATAATATTCCAAAATTCTCAATTAAATTTCCAGGGGTTCATACTAACTTTAAAACTACACAACCCAAGTTTCACCATAGTTCAGTGAGTTTTAATAACTTTTTCTATCACTACAAGATTTGTGGTCTAAACTAGGGTAAGGGTTTGAGGGACTTATTCACTTTAAAATCCATTTAGATTTCTGACAGAGGATTCTAGCTACCCTAGAATACGCTCCACCAAGTTTCAAATCATATCAAGGTCATTTGACCACCTGCCCTTCACAAACCACCAAGAACCATCCTTAGGGTTTGGCCTTGGGTCCTAGGACAAATCTGCCCCAATCCACACAATCTTCCATGGGGGGTACTAAAAATCTTGTCTAGTCAGTGGTCAAAATCTAAGCCTCTGTTGAGGTGATTTGACCACTCAAATCACAAAGTGCACTTTTGACCTAAAAACCCCTTAATAGGGAAAAGCTTAGGTTTGTTCATTTCCAATCTAAAAAATCTCAAAATGAGATAAAAAATTATGCAGGGCCTCATGATGAACCCAAGGACCACTGACCAAAATTTGGGAGGGTTTGGAATTCATTAGGCCACCTAATTAATTTATATAAGGATTATTAAATTTTTCTAAAAACTACAAAAAAAATTCTCCAAAAATTCTGATTTTTGGATATGTCCTAGGTATGGCTAATAATAGCCCATATACCAAATTTCAAGTCATTTGGATGTCTGGATTGATGTGGGTATCCAAATCAATCTCAGGACAGCCCTATGGATAGACCTCACCAAAATGAGTGATGTGGTCTAACAAGGACTCCAAATTGAGTGAAATCAAATTTAAATTAAACTAGACATAAAAGGCTACATTTTCTTTGTTGACCACTCTTTCTGTAGAGGTGTCTAAGTATTTATAAAAAGAAATCTATACACTGCAATTATAATCACAGAAAAACAATAAATAGAATATAATTCTTGCACGAATCTTGAAGCAGCATCCAAGGGCTGCTCCTCATCTTCAAGCTCAAGCCAAGGGACGGGATTAGCTCGACCTGGAGCTCATTCCAGACGTTTCCGCCAGCCATCCAGCCTCCTCCCTGGTCGGCCACCACCAACACCTCCGTTGAGGTGGTGGCCATCGCCGGGCGGCGGCACGGCCGCCGGAGAGGTGCTTTCCGGCGAACCCGAGAGCTATGTTCTTGCGGGGAAAAGGCCAGGAAGAGAAGCTCTTCCCGATCGGGCTCAGTTGAGCCCGATTTTTAATCCTAAGGAAAGCTATGATCTACCCGTAGAGAGAGAGGAGGGGAGGACTATAACACCTCATTTCCAACTAGACCCCTAAGAGTGGTTTTGTCATGACAAAACCCTAGGAAGCCCAAGAAAGAGTCAAGTGGACCTAGTGGTGTGGATAGAGGCACTATGGTCTGCAAATAGTAAACTCCAAAACGTTGGTTTAAGGTGATCATGAAGCTTCACCAAGACTCCAAGACCCCACCCATACCTTTATAACCCTAGTAAGGGGTCAATGGGTCACTAAGGACCCATGGAGGGAAGCCAAAGGACCTGAGTTGACAAAAGTCAACTCTAACCCTAATTGGGTCAAATTGACCTACACAAGGGTCAATTGCAGTCTCTTAGCCAAATGGACCACACCTATACCTCCATAACCCTAGTGAGGGGTCAATGGGTCACTAAGGACCCATGGAGGGTAGTCAAGGGAGCTAAGTTGACCAAAGTCAACTCTAACACTAATTGGGTCAAATTTACCTACATAAGGGTCAATTGCAGTCCCTTAGCCAAGTGGACCCCACCCCTACCCTCATAGACCTAGTGAGAGGCCAATAGGTCACCAAGGACCCATTGGGACCAATCATAAAGTCTAGGTTGACCAAAGTCAAATCTTGACCCAAAATGGTCAAAGTGCCTTAGTTAAGGGTCAAGTGACCTCCAAGGGCCAATCCAACCCCACCTTGACCCTAGGGGAGGCTAATGGGTCACCAAGGACCCATTAAAGAAACCTCAAGGACCAAATTGACTTAGGTGGGCCCTAGTCCAACTTTGGGTCAAGTTAGCCCAAATGGGCTAACTCAAGCTCAAGCCCATTGCAATTGGGCTAACCTTGACTTAAGTGACCAAATGGACTTGTGGGCTGCCATGGGATATGTAGGAGCCAAATTTCAGGCTTGGTGACTAGGAGAGATAAAGTCACCCATGGAGGGGAGAGAAAGAGAAGGAAGAAGAAGGAAGGAGGACTTTGTGCTCCTCCTCCCCCTTCCCCAACCTCCCCAATCAATTCAGCAAGACAAGGGGAGTGTAGCAGCCATCCTTGACTAGTTAGAGAAAACTCCACCCCCCTACCTACCCAAGCCGCCAACCTTGACCATGGACAATAATGGCATGAAGCTTTCTGTTGGTACCCTAGTTTGGATTTGAGTTCAGTCCTCTCTTTTAGTCTCTTGACCCAAGATTTATCTATGGTCAAAGGTTAGTTGTTTAGTTAGTTTGCTCTAGTTTTAGAGTTGTCACTTATCCAGATGAAAATTTGGTTAAGTTGTTTTTTGTTCGACTATGGTCGAACGCCGCTCGACTATCGTCTATCGACTAGTCGACGATCGTCTATCAGTTGTTAGACGTTCGTCTGTCAGCAGATCGTCTATCTCTGAGTTAGTTCAACTCTTATTAGCTCGACGTTCTGTAGAATCTGCCTCGCCGATTGTCGAACCCCGCTCGACTTCTTTTGACCAGACAGATTTCTTGATAGTTCAACTATCTGCTTGGATAGTTCAACTATCTGATAGTTCGACTATCTGTTTGATAGGTCGAATATCTGTGTTGCTTGGTAGTTCGACTATCTGTCTTGATAGGTCGACTATCTGTTGTGTCTTGATAGTTCAACTATCTGCTTGGATAGTTCAACTATCTGATAGTTCGACTATCTGTTTGATAGGTCGACTATCTGTGTTGCTTGATTGTTCGACTATCTGTCTTGATAGGTCGACTATCTGTTGTGTCTTGATATTTCAACTATCTGCTTGGATAGTTCAACTATCTGATAGTTCGACTATCTATTTGATAGGTCGACTATCTGTGTTGCTTGATAGTTCGACTATCTATCTTGATAGGTCGACTATCTGTTGTGTTTTGATAGTTCAACTATCTGCTTGGATAGTTCAACTATCTGATAGTTCGACTATCTGTTTCTGTGATAGTTCGACTATCTGTTTGATAGGTCGACTATCTATTTTCTTTGATAGTTCGACTATCTGTTTGATAGGTCGACTATCTATTTTGCTTGATAGCTCGACTATCTATCTTGATAGGTCGACTATCTGATAGCTCGATTATCTGTTCTGATAGGTCGACTATCTGCTGTGGTAGTTCGACTATCTGCTATGGTAGTTCGACTATCTGTATCGTTCGACTATATGTTTGATAGGTCGACGATCTCTGTGCTTCGTTCGACGATCGCCGAGGGTCGTTCGACGTTCTGTTGTATGTCTTTAGTAATTTTGTCCTCTTTTATTCTATGATTTATTTCATATTTATTTGGCATATTATTTCAGTAAATTTATGCTATTATTTCCAGGCAATCTCTGCTCCATTCCTTATGCATGAGCCAATCTTTATCTGACAAAGTGTTTTGTATTATTAGTTGAAATATATTTTCTGCTTTATCAGCCAGGCTATCCTTTATAGCCGATAGACTCAGAAAGTCTTCTCTGCCCGTAAAGAGTTCTTTCTGATGTGACTTTTGTTGCGCGCTAGGGTTCGAAGAAAATAAACGCAACCGAACTAGCAACTCGATGAGGCAAGTATACCTATCGAATTGTAGCAAGGGGACACAAGTGTCGTATTGAAATCCGAGAACTGTTGGCTAAGCTTACTCACACGAACGCTATTATCTTATCGACGGAAAAACTAGGGTTTTAGAAAATCTAAGTGCAGGGGAGAAAGTAAAGCTATACTAGAAAGAGAAACACTGCAATTAAGTAAAGCTGTTAAGTAAAGAACTATGCTAGAAAGGAAACTACTGTAGTTAATTAAAGAGCACAAGATAGGAGATTACTACGAAAGGAAGAAAATATGAAATGGAAATGCACCCGATCAAGATTCACCTCGGCTAAAGACGATTAAGAAAATGCGATAAAAATCTTAACTTAATAGGATAAGGGTCCTTTACCGTGGAGGTTCCTAAAGTTTGAACACGCTTCTCTCAAAGTCGTGCCCAACTGAGTTTAGGAAGGTCCGACCGACTCTCGTCTAAATCGGAGGCCTAAAACTCGCTTTACGCGGTGAACCCCACTATTGGATTTTACTCCAATCCGGGAGATTTGGACGTCTGCCTCTCTCGAGGGGTGCGTACAACTCCCTTTACTCTTGAATGCTCACTTCATTCTTTCGACCTCTCGGCTAGCCCAGAATGAAAGCAAAGGCGGAGATTATATATCAAAAATATACCTCCAACCCGTGATTAATCAAGAGTAATTCAAGGCCCTAACCTAAAAAGAAAAGATTAATTAAAACATCATAACATAATCGCTCTAACCTCGGATCATCAAGATCGAGTACAAGGAGGATTAGTTAATCATTATGGAATGGAGGAAGGGGGATGAGTAGTAAAGCATAAGAGGAACACAAGCTAAACAAAAACAAACACTTTTATTAATTCAAAGGGGCAAGCTACACTATTGAAAATAAAATTACAAGTGCATGAAATGGAAATCCTATTCTAGCCCTACAAGTAGCACTAAGTAAGAGCAAAATTACAATAAAAGCTAAGACAAACTACAATTAAGCTAGGGTTAAACAAAAAGTACAAAGAGAGGGGGGAGAGAGAGAGATAAAGCATGAAAAAGGATAAATAAACAAAGGGGCAGCACCTCCCCCACTCAACCAAAGCTTCCTGAAATGAAGAGGGGGGGCTCTATTTATATATTTTTTTCTCGGGTTGGTCACGCCCTCCGACACGCCCTAGGGGGGGCGTGTCAGGGGGCGTGACAGTACTGTGTTGACCTCGGGCTCTGGATTCTGGCAGGAGGGATGATTGCTTCGGTACGTCGGTGATCACGCCCTAGGTCACGCCCATGACAGGGGGGCGTGACAGGCACGTCATGTCAAAATCATTGGTCGGAAATCCGTCAGTCACCGAAAAAGGAGGGTGTCACGCCCATGTCACGGGCGTGACATGGGACGTGACAGTACTGTTTGCGTGCTGAGGCGGAACGGCATTTAATGCGGCGGCAGGCTTTGCGGCAGAGGGCGACACGCCCCTGGTCACGCCTGGTGACACGCCCAGGGAGGGCGTGTCAGGGGGCGTGACAGCGGTTTTTGACCGTTTTCTGTCCCTTCCAGCAGGTGTCCTCGGGATCGGGTGACACGCCCTAGGTCACGCCCAGGGAGGGCGTGATAGGGGGCGTGACAGGTCATTTTGGCAATTTTTCTGGAAACCTGCAAAAAGACAGGAAAAAGTTAGTGGCAATAAAATTTACATAAAAAGGATAAAAATAAACTAATAATAGACATAATTTGTATAATATAAAATATAAAATACGATAATAGTTTAGGCTACAAAACGTATTATCAAATTCCCCCAAGCTTAAGCTTTGCTTGTCCCCAAGCAAAAATATAAAAACTAGAAATTTATAAAAAGGACTAATCAAAAAGTTCTAATTATGCCTACACAAGTACTATGCGAAATTCTAAGTAGGGAAAAGGTAAAATGTAAGTCCAAAACAATTATTTAGGTATGGTAAAACTTTTATAAACTTTACTCAATAAAAACAAATCATCCAAAATTTTAACGAGATTTTTTTAAATAGACTTAAGCAAAGCAACGAAAATGAAAAACACGCATTGAGTTGTTACTGGATCCAAGCAACGCATTATAATTATATCAATTTAATTAACAAAAATCTAGGTTTAAATCCAAAACTAAAACTGATTTACTTGTTTCTTTTCTTAGTTGTTAAATAAAAATCAAAATGCGTGAATCAAAAGGACTTAAATAGGACAGAAACATTTGGTTTAGGAAAATGATTAGGAGTGGAATTCAAAGATAAACGTGAAGGTTTTAAAATCACACTAAACCAAAGCAAAGAGTTTCAAAAAAAACTTTCATAAAAATATATACACATTTTTTTTTCTTTTTCTTTTTCATTTTTTTTTTTGGAAAACAGAGGCCATAAATATTTTTATTTTCCTTTTTGAGTTGGCCAAACAAAAATAAACATCACTTTTGAACATACTTCCCTTTTTTTTCAAAAACCTTTCTCCACAAAAATCACAAAATACCCTATCAAAATCGTCAAAATAAATTATGAAACTCAAAAAGGCTAGTGTGATTCGATAGGTTGGAATTTTTGGCTTTGGTGAAACTGAAATAAAGGGAGGAGCTATCAAATGAAATCGAAAAAAGGCTTAAAAATGGCTAACTAGTGGTAAAAGTTTTTAGGTTGGCAGGAAGGCTCAAACGAAACAAAAACGGCCTAAATCATTTTCACGCTTTTGAATTTATTTAAAACAAAGGTTTGAAAATTTTCAAAAAGCGAGTCCTAGATAATAAAAGAAGATTGATGAAATTAACTTGAAAATAGAAATAATAGGTGACTTGGATCGTTCACATCTACTACGTTATTCAAAAGTTGACTTTACAAAAATTATTCAAAAACGAAAAAGAAAATAGTGGATGATGAATTTTTGAGAAAGTAAAGGAAATAAACAATAAAAAACCATAATAGAAATGCGAATTTTAGAAAAATATTTCACCTTAACATGCTACCGTGAATTAGAAACACAGCATGGCCAACATTTTACTTGTGAAACATAATTAAAAAGAACGATTAGAAATATTATAATTAACTAAGTTGTTTATAGGAGATTTTGAGTAAAACAAAACTAAAAACTAGGGGTACTATTGAAAAACCAAAATGTCTAAACTATTCAAAAACACATATATTTTTTTTAATTTTGTGAAATATTCTCTTTTTTTTATTTTGGATTTTTTTCTCTTTTTTTTTTGGAATTTTAAGATATTCATTTTTTTTTTTGGAAATATTTAAAATATATACAAAAAGAAAAATATTTACACTACGCAAAAATGAAGGAGGAAATCCTCCCCCAAGCTTAAAACAGACATTGTCCTCAATGGCTAAAGAAGGGGATTGGAGAAGGAGAGAAAAATAAAGTACAGAATTGAAAGACAGAATTGAAATACAGGTACTTCCCCGGATTTATTTGCTGCGAAAGCTGAGTGATGCCGCTCCCCGAATGTCTTCTTTGGACTTTGTGATGGATTCAGCAATGTTGGAGCAGGCGATCGCAGAAGCTTCAGCTTGTTGGAGCCGTCCGAGGCAAAAATTGTAAAATAAAGAAAACAGAAAAAGATAACTTGGGTTGCCTCCCAAGAGCGCCCTTTGGTTAAAGCGTCGTTGAGCTCGACGCATCAAAAAAAATAATATTGTCCAAAAATATTGTTGTCCCGAAATAAAATTGTTTTTATGAAAAAAAAATTAAAAGCTCAAGATTAGAGTTCGTGAAGAAGAAACTTAATAATGTTTGGACTGACATCATCATCACTAGAGAAATACAGTTTAAGACGCTGACCATTCACTTTGAAATTACCCTTATTAGGGTGAGAAATTAAAACAGTTCCATAAGGAAATACTTCTAAAACAGAAAACGGGCCAGACCAGCGAGATTTTAATTTGCCCGGAAATAAACGTAAACGAGAATTATATAAAAGGACTTGGTCGCCTGGCTTAAAGTTTTTAGGGTGCCTTAAGTGTTTATCCTGTAAACGCTTCGTCCACTCTTTATAAAGTTTGTTATTTTCATAAGCATAAGAGCGCCACTCGTCGAGTTCATTTAGTTGAAATTTTCGAAGGTCACCGACTGAGTGGGGATCGAAGTTTAAAAATTTTAAGGCCCAAAAGGCGCGGTGTTCTAACTCTACGGGCAGATGGCCCGATTTTCCATAGACCAGCCGATACGGCGTACATCCGAGGGCGGTTTTGTACGCTGTTCGGTAGGCCCATAGAGCATCGTCAAGTTTGGTTGACCAGTCTTTTCTAGAAGTTGAAACAGTCTTTTCTAATATTCTTTTTATTTCTCTATTAACTACTTCGACTTGACCGTTAGTTTGGGGGTGGTAGGCAGTGGACAGTTTATTCGTAACGCCGTATTTAGTAAGGATTTTTGAAAATTGCGCGTTACAGAAATGGGAACCCCTATCGCTAACGATTGCGCGTGGCGTACCGAATCTAAAAAATAATTTTTTTAAAAATATGACTACAACTCGGGAGTCGTTCGTAGGAAGAGCTTGGGCCTCAGCCCATCGTGAAACATAATCAACAGTAACTAAAATATATTTATTTCCGAAGCTAGAAGGAAGGGGGCCAACAAAATCAATTCCCCAGAGGTCGAAAATTTCGCACTCTAAGAAATAATTTTGCGGCATTTCATTTTTATTAGAGATGTTGCCCGACCGTTGGCAACTATCACACCTGCTCACAAAGGCTTGCGCGTCCTTAAACAGGCTAGGCCAGTAAAAACCTGCACAAAGCACCTTATGAGCGGTGCGAGCAGCTTGATAGTGCCCACCTGTCGGGCCTTCATGCAAATGTTTAAGAATATCAATTCCTTCATCAGAAGAAACACATCTCCTTATCACCTGATCTGCACAAATTTTGAAAAGATGCGGGTCTTCCCAAAAGTAGTTCTTCAGCTCAGAAAAGAATTTCTTCTTTTGCTGAGAGGAGAACTCTCTTGGGAGCACCCGAGCCACTAGATAGTTGGCGATGTGCGCGAACCAAGGAGAAGTAGATGCGTTAACTAAAAACAGCTTCTCATCAGGAAAATAAACATTAAAAGATTTTTCATTTAATTTTTCTATAAAGGGGTTATCTAATCTTGATAAATGGTCGGCGGCCAAGTTCTCGGCTCCTCGCTTATCACAGATCTCTAAGTCAAACTCCTGGAGGAGTAAGACCCAGCGAATCAAGCGAGGCTTGGCATCCGTTTTGGCAAGAAGGTACTTGAGGGCCGAGTGGTCCGTAAAAACAATGATTTTTGAAAGAGTAATGTAAGGGCGGAATTTATCAAACGCAAATACTACAGCTAAGAGCTCCTTCTCGGTTGTGGTGTAATTTTCTTGTGCAGATGTGAGGGTTTTACTAGCGTAATAGATGGGGTGGAAGTTCTTAGATATGCGTTGACCTAATACGGCCCCCACCGCAAAACTACTCGCATCGCACATAATCTCGAAAGGAAGGTCCCATACCGGAGCTATCATAATCGGTGCGTTAATTAACTTTTCTTTAATTATTTCAAAGGCAGAAATACAAGAGTCATCAAAAATGAATGGAGCGTCTTTTTCTAAGAGATGGGTGAGGGGCTTTATGATCTTGGAGAAGTCCTTTATAAAACGATGATAAAAACCAGCGTGGCCTAGGAAACTTCTTATAGCTTTTATGTTTGTAGGCGGCGGCAACTTCTCAATAACTTCTATCTTGGCAACGTCTACCTCAATACCTTTAGCAGAAATTTTATGACCCAAAACTAACCCTTCCCTCACCATAAAATGGCATTTTTCCCAATTTAGGGCAAGGTTAGTTTCTTCGTGACGTTCTAAGACTTTTTCGAGGTTTTCTAAACATCTATCGAAGGAATCGCCGAACACGGAGAAATCATCCATGAATACCTCCATAATGCTTTCTACGTACTTTTCAAATATTGCGAGCATACATCGCTGGAATGTAGCTGACGCATTGCATAATCCAAACGGCATTCTTCGGTACGCGAAGGTGCCGAAGGGACAAGTAAACGTAGTTTTCTCTTGGTCCTCGGGAGAGATGGGTATTTTAAAGTACCCCGAGAGGCCATCGAGAAAACAATAAAAGCTATGGCCGGAGAGACGTTCTAAAATCTGGTCGATAAACGGTAAAGGAAAGTGGTCCTTGTGGGTGACGTCATTTAACTTACGGTAATCTATGCTCATACGCCAACCCGTCACCGTCCGCGTCGGGATTAATTCATTATTCTCATTACTAACTACGGTTATCCCTCCGTTCTTTGGAACTACCTGAACGGGGCTAACCCACTTACTGTCCGAAATAGGGTAGATAATTCCTGCGTCTAATAGTTTCATAATCTCGCCCTTAACTACTTATTTCATATTCGGGTTTATACGGCGCTGAGGTTGGATAGAGTTACGCGAATTATCTTCCATTAAAATTTTATGTGTACAGAAAGATGGGCTTATGCCCTTGATATCAGAAATTTGCCAAGCAATAGCCCGGCGATGCTTACGTAGAACTAGAAGAAGTTTATCATTCTGCGTATCCGTGAGGTAGGCCGAAACGATAACTGGTAACTTGGAGTCTTTTTCTAAGAAAACATACTTAAGGTGTTCGGGAAGTTCTTTAAGTTCTAGGGTAGGGGGTTCTTCATAAGAGGATTTTGAGATTCTTTCTTTTTCAAAAATAATATCTTCATAAACTTTTTTATAAGGAACGTAATAAGGGGTGGGGCTAGCAGCCAAGACGGCTTCTTGTAGCGATTCAGTGGGAAGAACAGAGGAAGAACAAAAATCAGAAAATTCTTTTTCAAACTCAGAAAGACAATAAGAAGATTCATCGCTTCCTTGCAGTGATTCCGTTGTAAGAGAAGAGGAGCAAAAAGTAGAAAATTCTTTTTCAAAGTCGGAGAGGCAGTAGGAAGAATCATCACTCACGGCGTCTACGAAAAAACATGAGTCATCGTTCGCTAAGGTGTTCTTCATCGAAGGGGTGATAGAAAATGTGACTTCGTCGTCGCCTACTCGAAGAAAGAGCTTACCATTGCTTACGTCAATGATGGCCGGGAGGTGGCAAGGAAGGGTCGGCCAAGGATCAGGGGAACCTCGACGTCTTCTTCGATGTCCAAAATGACAAAGTCCACCGGGAAGATGAACTTGTCGACTTTCACTAGAACGTCCTCCACTATTCCTAATGGGTACTTGACGGATCTATCGGCTAGCTGGATACTCATACGCGTGGGGTTAAGGCTACCAATCCCTAACTTTTTGAACAACGAAAAGGGCATCAGGTTTATACTTGCGCCTAAGTCGGCTAACGCGTGTTTAACAAAGAGATCACCGAAGACACACGGGATAGAGAAACTACCCGGGTCACTGATTTTTTTCGGCAAACCGTTTGTTAAAACGGCGGAGCACTCGGCGTTTAGCGTGATGTGCGAAAGATTCTCTAACTTCTTCTTGTTTGTGAGGAGGTCTTTAAGATATTTGGCGTATTTCGGCATCTGCGAAATAGCCTCGTGGAAGGGAAGATTAATGTGGATTTGTTTGATGATTTCTAAGAAGCGGGAGTACTGATCATCTTGACGTTGTCTATTAAGTTCAGAGGGGTATGGAGGAGTTGAAATATTTTTGAAGATGGGTGGTGGAGTGAGATTATTTTCTAAAATAGGGGTGATTACTTCTTCAGCAGAGGGTGGAAGCGGAGCGGAGCTTTGATTTTTAAAAGCTGGAGCGGAGCTTTGATTTTTAAAAGCAGGAGCGGAGCTTGCCTCGGGCTCTTCACTTACCATACCGGAGACTTGCTTCCCACTCCGAAGAGTTATAGCTTTCGCTCGCTCTCTCGGGTTGGGTTCGGTATTGGAAGGAAGAGACCCTGCGGGTCGCTCAGAAATTATTTTCGCGAGCTGTCCTACTTGATTTTCTAGACTTTTTACGCTTCCGGTTAACGTTCTTATAGTGGCGTCATTTGTGGTGATATATTTAGAAAGTAATTCCTCCAAGCTTGGAGGTTTTGGGTAATTTTGAAGAAGTGGTGGTGGTGGTGGTGGTGCAGAAAAATCATTTTGTGGGGGTGGGCACGTCGCATTCGATGGATTACTCCATGAAAAGTTCGGATGATTTCTTAAAGCAGGGTTATAACTATTCGGAAAATTAAAACCAGGCGGATGAAAATTCGCAGCAGAAAAATTATTAAAAGCAGTTCTAGGCATATTATTAACATAATCTAAATGTTCTGGAGTAGGGGTTGCAGATTCCCATACCTGAGGGGCGGAGGCAGCAGTCATCTCCGTTATCTTTTTGCTTAGGATTTCTACTTGCAGAGCGAGATGGGAGACGTTGTCCACTTCATAGATACCTGCAGGCTTGTTCAGGCGGGACCTAGGCACATTCCACTAATAAGTGTTCATGGCCATGTCCTCAAAAAGCTCAAGAGCGGCTTCTGGGGTCTTATGATTTAAAGTACCGCTAGAAGCTGCGTCTATCATTTGCTTCGTGCTTTGATTTAGCCCGTTATAAAACGTCTGCACTTGTAACCATACAGGCAGCGCGTGATGTGGGCATCATCTTAATAATTCTTTAAATCTCTCCCAGGTTTCGTAAAGGGTTTCAGAGTCTATTTGTCCGAAGGCAGAGATGTCGTTCCTAAGTTTTGCAGTTTTAGCTGGCGGAAAATACTTCGCCAAAAATTTTTCAGTTAATTCATTCCAAGTGGTTATGCTATTTTTGGGAAGTGTGTTAAGCCACTGCTTAGCTTTAGTTCTTAAAGAGAAGTGGAAGAGTCTCAGCCTGATCGCATCATTTGTGACACCATTTATCTTGAAGGTGTCACAAATTTCAAGAAAGCTAGCTATATGTACGTTCGGATCTTCATCTTGAAGTCCGTCAAATTGCACATATTGCTGCACCATTTGAATTATGCTAGGCTTTAGTTCGAAGTTATTATTTGCTATAGCAGGGCGGACTATACTTGATTCTGTTCCCTCGAGGTTCGGTCGTGCATAAAAGGACATAGTCCTTTGCATGGCCTCATCTACGTTGGGTTCTTCCATTCTTAAAGTAGCAAATGACTCGGAGTCCTCAACCGGCACTTGGATAGTAGGACCTTGAAATCGCGATCTTCTCCGAAGAGTACGCTCAATTTCGTGGTCCAAGTCCAAAATAACTGACGGACTCCCGCGGGTCATGCACTAAAAGAACAGAAAAGAAGAAGAGGAAGAGAAAAAGGATAAACTAGAAAAAAAAGAATAGAAATTTTTTTTTCTTTTTTGAAATAGATTTTTTGTTATATAGATTAACTCCCGAACTTCCCAAGGACTACCCCGTGAAGGGTTCACAAGGTACTAGACAAGACAGTGGCGCTTAAAGCCCTTTGCCCTTTTCGAGAG
This sequence comes from Platanthera zijinensis, assembly GCA_039513925.1. Classification (NCBI taxonomy): domain Eukaryota; kingdom Viridiplantae; phylum Streptophyta; class Magnoliopsida; order Asparagales; family Orchidaceae; genus Platanthera; species Platanthera zijinensis. The sequence continues at coordinate 93,905,659 of CM077093.1, read as the reverse complement.
AATTAGGTGGCGTAGAAAAATTGTGAGGTTGGTTTCTATTAAGAGCGGTGATAAAATTTTTTGATTTTTTTTTTAAAATTTTAAAGAAAGAGGATGAGAAAGAGAAGAGATAAAATTAATAGGTTCGTGTTTTCAAAATATCAACGGAAGTTGGTTCCCCGGCAACGGCGCTAAAAACTTGTTGCGCGCTAGGGTTCGAAGAAAATAAACGCAACCGAACTAGCAACCCGATGAGGCAAGTATACCTATCGAATTGTAGCAAGGGGACACAAGTGTCGTATTGAAATACGGGAACTGTTAGCTAAGCTTACTCACACGAACGCTATTATCTTATCGATAGAAAAACTAGGGTTTTAGAAAATCTAAGTGCAGGGGAGAAAGTAAAGCTATACTAGAAAGAGAAACACTGCAATTAAGTAAAGCTGTTAAGTAAAGAATGTAACACCCCAAAAATCTCAAAATATGTTGGTACACAATTTTGGGTTGGAGGCTGTTAGACACGGCCTGGGACACGGACGTGTCCCAGGGCGTGTCGGGTGTACACGGCCTGGGACACGGGCGTGTCCCAGGGCGTGTTCAGGCTAGTCGACGTTTGAGAGTCGACGATCGTCGAGCCTGGGACACGGCCTTCGACACGGGCGTGTCCCAGGGCGTGTTCGAATTAATTTTCGAAATTGACCTATTCAAGTCAGAGCCGGACACGGCCTTGAACACGGCCGGGAACACGGGCGTGTGAGGCTGGACACGGGCGTGTCAGCTGCCGTGTTCCGACCCGTGTACTGGTTTTGGAAATCGGTGAGTACCGTGTAACAGGAGACACGGGCGTGTCTCATGACTGACACGGGCGTGTCAGGTTCGACACGGGCGTGTCGATGCCCGTGTTCTCGAATATTTCAGTCGGTGCGATTGCCGCGTGTGCCGCTTAAGGGTACACAGCCTGTGACACGGGCGTGTCACAGGCCGTGTCGGCCAAATTTCAGAGGAATTTTCAGTAGATCGTGGCCCTTCATTTTCTTTAAATAAGATCCTGTGGCTGGAGTTCATTCCTGGGCTGATAAGGCCGGGAAAAGGGGGGAGAAGCTCATTCTTCTTTTTCATCTTCTCTTTCTAAAGTAAGAGAGAGGTGAGAGCAAGGAGGAAGAAGAGGAAGTGGAGTCCGGCTGCTGGTGGTGCTACGGTGGTCCAAATCGCGAGCCGAGTTCGGATTTGCGAAGGCAACGCTGCTGCGAAGGCTTTCATCCGTCTCAAATTTCTCTCCATGGCTCCGAAGCGAACTCCTAGGGTAACGATTTCCTGCTTGGACATGTGAAGTCCTTAATTCCTGCATTGCATAGGGAAAACCCTTCCCCGCGAGTGTACGGTGGGTTGTGGCGTCCCTTGGGGTAGATATGTGAAGTCCCCCTTGTTAGAGTCCGGAATTGGAGTACGGATCTAGGCATGCTGTGTGAAGCCCATCTGGACATGGTCTGGATTGGTGATGCTTGGTTGCATATCGGAGAAGACTCCGTGATGATTGCTTGTATGCATGATGGATAAAAGTACTGGAGGAAGTCCAGGAAATTATGAGAGTTGGACTCTCTTGTGGCCGTGAGTGCTACTGGTGGAAAGTTGAGCTGTGAGGCTGCAACTAGGAAATGGTGGAACGGGCAAGGTGAAACTGTACCCGCGTCAGTCCAGGCGTGAGTCTGACGATGTGAGCAACGGGAAAGGTGGATCTGTACCCGTGTTATGGTTGTCTAACCTTGGGTGCTTAAGACCCTGTTAGGATCACATAGCGAGAGTCGACGGCCGGTGAGCCGATCAGACTAGAATGCTCATAGTGCACCGTTATGTCTGGGACCTCTGAACGGTGTGAATGTGCCCTGAGTGCACGGAGCGTCGGGCCGTCGAGCCGACGTTTGTGATATGTGACGGTGCGGGCGTGCACGTCTTGCTTGAATGGCTATATATATCATGTTGGATGAATGCTTTGCAGGGATGGAATTCCGCTGCCCCGTGCCAGGGGCAGGGTCGTTATAATTGGTCAACTGAATGCTGACCGTTGCCCTGTTTTGCCACCGTTTGGTGGATTGATTCTTACAGGTGCTGGAGGAGCTGGTCCGAGCGGGACTTAGCGGGCTGAAGCCCAAAGCTGCGTTGCTGCCCTCGAAGGCATTGTTTTGTTTCTTTTGTTCATGTGTGGCCGGCCTGCGTGCCGATGTATGTAAACCACACTCTTATTAAGAGAAACTGTTGTAAGGCCTTAAGGCCAGACTCTTTTGATGTATATCTATACATTCCTATGTTAGTGGACAATGTTGTTTACCTTGAGTTCATTAATTCAACCGTGAAGCTTCCGCTAGAATGCTCTGTGTTAGGATGCGTTGGTTATGATATTATTCAGTAGCGTCTCCGCCTGTTTGTGGAATATGGTGTGGGGCCCCGGCCGGACCCTCTATTATATTCTTCTTGACGGGTAGAGGTGTTACAATTTGGTATCAGCTTGTTGGTCGATCTCTTCCGAATTCGCGGATGAATTCTTTTGAGAGGGGGCGAGCACGTGTCAGTGCCGTCGTTATAACACTTAATTTGAACTCAAGATTGTCCACTTAGGAATGCAAATACACTTGTTTGTTGAACTTGTGTATTCTCTTTGTATGATTGCCGTTTTTATTGGTCGTTAACCTGTGTGTTTTACACATATAGGTGACCAGAAGTGTTGCGGGTCAGTCCGAACCACAACGTTCTGTTGCGAGTGCGGCACCAGCCGAGGTGCCCACAACTCCTCCATCCGCTGAAACAGTCCGTCTCATCACGGAAACGGTACTTGCTGTGATGAATGCTCAGCAAGCAGGGCAAGCACGTCCTGTAGTGGTGCCAACGCAAGCTGGGGTACGGCAAGAACCGGTAGAAGCCGAAGTTGATCCGCGGGTAGCAGATCAACAATGGAAGCAATTCTTGAGCTTTAACCCTCCGCAATTTCATGGGTAGGGTACACCGGCCCAAGCAGAGGATTGGCTTGCAAGAATTAAGAGGATTATGAGGGCTATCAGAGTTGAGGAGGAACAGAAAGTGATGTTAGCCACTTTCCTACTGGAAGGAGAGGCGCGATTGTGGTGGGATGAGATTGAACTGCATCACTTGGCCGGCAGGCAATTGGCAGAGATTACAATGGAAGAATTCTCTCGGTTGTTCTTAGCACAACATCTGCCGATGCAGCAAAGGATGTCGATGGAAATGGAGTTCCAACGGTTAGCACAGGGAGATCGATGTGTGGATGACTACCTGCATGAGTTCACCCGGTTGGGAAGATATGCGGGCTCGATCTTCGCCGAAGAAGAGCGTAAGACTAGTCGGTTTTATGCGGGACTGCGAGATGAGCTAAGGTATTTGCTCTCGAGTTCTGTGAGTCAGGGATTCCAAGCCTTAGTCTGTACGGCTCGTTCTTTGGAGACGGACATGAAACGGGGGCAAGCAAAGGGAAACTTGGCGGTTGTGAAGCCGGAGTTTAAGCCACCGCGTCCGGACAAGTTTGGCTACCGAAGGAAATGGAATAAGAAGTCTAAGTCTTCTGGACAAGCTCCATCTGCGACTGTGACGGACACATCTGGGAATGGAGCTCGTGCTTGTTTTACGTGCGGGAAGGTTGGACACTTCGCACGTGAATGCCGATTTGGTCCTCCAAAGGGTGATAAGAAGACGGGAGCGTCTTATGCGGAGAAAGGGAAGGCTGTGGTGGAGTCTTCTGCCTCGCACGCGCAGCCCAGGGTCTTCAACCTTGGACAACAGGAGGCCATTAAGCAGGCTGATGTCGTCACAGGTGCGCTTAAGTTTTAATATTTGTACTTTTGGTGTGCTGTGCTTGTTTTAATTGTCATATTATAGGGTTTTTCCTTATACGAGAGTATCCGGCGCGAGCACTGTTTGACACAGGGGCTTCACATTCGTTTCTGTCTGAGGATTTTGTCTTGCGTGTCGGGGTGCCTATCCGGACCAAGACAGACAGTGTAAAGGTGTTGTTGCCTAACGGATGTTTGATGTGCGCGGATCGATCTTGCGGTCTTGAGGTCAAGATAGGAAGTCGGGAGTTCAAGGTGGAAACACTAGTATTGCCGATTAAAGAGTTTGATATAATCTTTGGTATGGACTGGCTTTCAGAGCAGCGTGCCTGTATTGATTGCACTTCAAAAGAGGTCACACTTGGGCAAAATACCGAACGAGAGACCAAGTTCATTGGTATGCAAGGGATGAGTGGGATGTTGTTATCCGCTCTCCAAGTTGTTAAGGCAGTTCGGAAAGGTGCGGAGTTGTTCTTCACACTCATAGAGGCGGTGGCGCCAAAGGCCAGTGTGAGTGAAGTGCCGATTGTGTCGGAATATGCGGATGTGTTTCCAAAGGACCTTCCGGGGTTACCTCCCCAAAGGGAAATTGACTTCGCTATCGAGCTGGTGCCGGGTGCAAAACCCGTGGCCCGTTCGCCGTATCGGGTAGCGCCAAAAGAAATGGCCGAACTGAAAGTTCAGTTGCAAGAGTTGTTGGAGCAGGGATACATACGCCCAAGTATGTCACCTTGGAGCGCGCCTGTTCTTTTTGTGAAAAAGAAAGACGGTGGTTTGCGACTATGTATTGATTATCGCGAACTGAACAAGCTGACGGAGAAAAACAAGTATCCAATTCCTCGGATCGATGACTTGTTCGATCAGCTAGCAGGCTCAACCGTCTATTCGAAGTTGGATTTGAAGTCCGGGTATTACCAGTTGCAGATTAGGGAAGGTGACATTCCCAAGACAGCGTTTGGCACACGCTATGGTCATTATGAGTTCACAGTAATGCCGTTCGGCTTGTGTAATGTGCCTTCGGTATTCATGGATCTCATGCATCGTACGTTCCGCGAATACCTGGATCTGTTTGTGATTGTGTTTATTGATGATATTCTGGTATATTCACAATCGGAGGAAGATCATGCAAACCATTTGCGATTAGTATTGCATACCTTGCGAAGGAATAAGCTGTATGCCAAGTTCTCAAAGTGTGAGTTCTGGCTCTCGTCGGTGGCTTTTCTAGGCCATGTGGTAAGTGGAGAGGGCATAGCGGTGGATCCGGCTAAGATAAGTGCCATTCGGGATTGGCCAGTGTTGTCTTTAGTGGCCGAAGTCAGGAGTTTCCTTGGACTGGCGGGCTACTATAGGAGGTTCGTGGGGAACTTCTCCCGGATTGCTTTGCCTCTGACTACGTTGACGAGAAAGGATCAGAAGTTCGTTTGGACGCCGGAGTGCGCACGAGCTTTTGAGGAGCTGAAGAATCGTTTGACCACGGCGCCCGTGTTGACGTCGCCATGTGGTACAGACGGATTTGAAATATACAGCGATGCGTCAGGAAGCGGCTTAGGCTGCGTTCTCCTGCAGTTTGGCAAGGTGATCGCTTATGGTTCACGTCAATTGAAAGTGCATGAGCGTAACTACCCCGTCCATGATTTGGAGTTGGCGGCGGTGATCTTTTCGCTAAAGTTGTGGCGGCATTATCTATATGGCGTGAAAGTAGATATTTATACCGATCATAAAAGCTTAAAGTATCTGCTCGATCAAAAGGAGTTGAATATGCGACAAAGAAGGTGGATGGAATTCCTTGGGGATTATACCTTCGACATTCACTATGTTCCCGGAAAGGGAAATGTGGTCGCTGATGCCTTGAGTCGTCGGGCTCCGGTACAGGCAAATTGGTTGCGGATACATGATGAGCGCTTAGTCCAAGAGTTGGAAGCCTTGGAGATATCTTGTGTGGAAAGAGATTCTTCAACTGAAGCAAGCATGAACTGGTTGGAAGTTCAATATGACCTTGCTGACAGGGTTCGGCGGGCAACGGAGTTGGATGAAAGTCTCCAACGCTATGCAAAGGAGGGATCTGGTGATCAGTTCTCCTGGGATGATGGCTTGTTACGAAAGGATGGCCGATTGTGCGTCCCTAGTGCGGGTAAATTGCGAGAAGGGCTGCTATATGAAGCGCACTTTACAAAGTATTCAATTCACCCTGGGAGCACAAAAATGTACAAAGACCTGAAGAAACTGTTCTGGTGGCCTGGTTTAAAGAAGGACATAGCCGCGTATGTGGCTAAATGTCGTACTTGTGCTTTGGTAAAGGCAGAATGTCAACGGCCGAGTGGTTTCCTGAAGTCGTTGCCGGTTCCGCAATAGAAATTTGAGGATATTTCTATGGATTTCGTGCACGGATTGCCGAGATCTCAGCGTGGCCATGACTCAATCTGGGTGATTGTAGACCGGTTGACAAAGGTGGCTCACTTTATACCAAACAAGCGGGACGATTCAGTGGAAACGTTGGCAAAGCTCTATGTGGAGTAGATAGTTCGATTGCACGGTGTTCCCCGGAGCATCGTAAGTGACCGAGATGGGCGCTTTACTTCAAAGGATTGGAGATTAGTTCATCAGATGTTGGGCACGAAGTTAGCATTCAGTACGGCCTTTCACCCGCAAACGGATGGCCAAACTGAACGAACCAACAGAACGATGGAGGATATGCTCCGTATGTGCGCCCTGGACTTCGGTAAGAAGTGGGAAGAACATCTTGTTATGGTGGAGTTTGCCTATAATAATAGCTATCAAGCGAGTATAGGCATGACCCCATTTGAAGCGCTGTATGGTCGCAAGTGTCGTACACCGCTAGCTTGGGCAGAAACTGGCGAGACTAAACTTTTAGGCAAAAAGGAAGTCGAGGATGCTACCTCAACAATACGCTCTATTCGAGAGAAGCTCCTAATAGCCCAAGATCGGCAGGCCAAGTATTACAATGCTAAGCACCGGAACGTGGAGTTCGCGGTGGGTGAATAGGTCTATTTAAAGATTAAGCCCTTCAAAGGCGTATCTCGGATCCGGCGGTTGAAAAAGCTAAGTTCGCGATACCTTGGTCCATTTGAAGTGGTGGAGCGAATTGGGGAAGCTGCCTATCGGTTAGCTCTTTCATCGGAATTGAGTGGATTGCATGACGTGTTTCACATCTCGGTGTTACGCAAAGCAGTCAAGGATCCAGCTCATATAGTTGAAAATGATCGAGTGCCAGTTGAGTATGGGCTAACGACAAAGGTGAAGCCTATACGGATAGAGGATCGAGCCGAGAAACAGTTGCGGAACAAGATAATCGGGATGGTCAAAGTCCGGTGGGACAATTGTGGCCGAGAAGAGCTAACATGGGAGCGCGAGCAGACCATGCGAGCCGAGTTTCCCGAGTTGTTTTCGTAACTTGTTCGCTCGTTGTATATGTAATAGAAACATATAAATGTTTATTATTTTCTCCCTTTTGTCTTCAAATTTCGGGACGAAATTTTATTAAGGGGGGGAGGATTGTAACACCCCAAAAATCTCAAAATATGTTGGTACACAATTTTGGGTTGGAGGCTGTTAGACACGGCCTGGGACACGGACGTGTCCCAGGGCGTGTCGGGTGTACACGGCCTGGGACACGGGCGTGTCCCAGGGCGTGTTCAGGCTAGTCGACGTTTGAGAGTCGACGATCGTCGAGCCTGGGACACGACCTTCGATACGGGCGTGTCCCAGGGCGTGTTCGAATTAATTTTCGAAATTAACCTATTCAAGTCAGAGCCGGACACGGCCTTGAACACGGCCGGGAACACGGGCGTGTGAGGCTGGACACGGGCGTGTCAGCTGCCGTGTTCCGACCCGTGTACTGGTTTTGGAAATCGGTGAGTACCGTGTAACAGGAGACACGGGCGTGTCTCATGACTGACACGGGCGTGTCAGGTTCGACACGGGCGTGTCGATGCCCGTGTTCTCGAATATTTCAGTCGGTGCGACTGCCGCGTGTGCCGCTTAAGGGTACATGGCCTGTGACACGGGCGTGTCACAGGCCGTGTCGGCCAAATTTCAGAGGAATTTTCAGTAGATCGTGGCCCTTCATTTTCTTAAATAAGATCCTGTGGCTGGAGTTCATTCCTGGGCTGATAAGGCCGGGAAAAGGGGGGAGAAGCTCATTCTTCTTTTTCATCTTCTCTTTCTAAAGTAAGAGAGAGGTGAGAGCAAGGAGGAAGAAGAGGAAGTGGAGTCCGGCTGCTGGTGTTGCTACGGTGGTCCAAATCGCGAGCCGAGTTCGGATTTGCGAAGGCAACGCTGCTGCGAAGGCTTTCATCCGTCTAAAATTTCTCTCCATGGCTCCGAAGCGAACTCCTAGGGTAACGATTTCCTGCTTGGACATGTGAAGTCCTTAATTCCTGCATTGCATAGGGAAAACCCTTCCCCGCGAGTGTGCGGTGGGTTGTGGCGTCCCTTGGGGTAGATATGTGAAGTCCCCCTTGTTAGAGTCCGGAATTGGAGTACGGATCTAGGCATGCTGTGTGAAGCCCATCTGGACATGGTCTGGATTGGTGATGCTTGGTTGCATATCGGAGAAGACTCCGTGATGATTGCTTGTATGCATGATGGATAAAAGTACTGGAGGAAGTCCAGGAAATTATGAGAGTTGGACTCTCTTGTGGCCGTGAGTGCTACTGGTGGAAAGTTGAGCTGTGAGGCTGCAACTAGGAAATGGTGGAACGGGCAAGGTGAAACTGTACCCGCGTCAGTCCAGGCGTGAGTCTGACGATGTGAGCAACGGGAAAGGTGGATCTGTACCCGCGTTATGGTTGTCTAACCTTGGGTGCTTAAGACCCTGTTAGGATCACATAGCGAGAGTCGACGGCCGGTGAGCCGATCAGACTAGAATGCTCATAGTGCACCGTTATGTCTGGGACCTCTGAACGGTGTGAATGTGCCCTGAGTGCACGGAGCGTCGGGCCGTCGAGCCGACGTTTGTGATATGTGACGGTGCGGGCGTGCACGTCTTGCTTGAATGGCTATATATATCATGTTGGATGAATGCTTTGCAGGGATGGAATTCCGCTGCCCCGTGCCAGGGGCAGGGTCGTTATAATTGGTCAGCTGAATGCTGACCGTTGCCCTGTTTTGCCACCGTTTGGTGGATTGATTCTTACAGGTGCTGGAGGAGCTGGTCTGAGCGGGACTTAGCGGGCTGAAGCCCAAAGCTGCGTTGCTGCCCTCGAAGGCATTGTTTTGTTTCTTTTGTTCATGTGTGGCCGGCCTGCGTGCCGATGTATGTAAACCACACTCTTGTTAAGAGAAACTGTTGTAAGGCCTTAAGGCCAGACTCTTTTGATGTATATCTATACATTCCTATGTTAGTGGACAATGTTGTTTACCTTGAGTTCATTAATTCAACCGTGAAGCTTCCGCTAGAATGCTCTGTGTTAGGATGCGTTGGTTATGATATTATTCAGTAGCGTCTCCGCCTGTTTGTGGAATATGGTGTGGGGCCCCGGCCGGACCCTCTATTATATTCTTCTTGACGGGTAGAGGTGTTACAAAGAACTATGCTAGAAAGGAAACTACTGCAATTAATTAAAGAGCACAAGATAGGAGATTACTACGAAAGGAAGAAAATATGAAATGGAAATGCACCCGATCAAGATTCACCTCGGCTAAAGACGATTAAGAAAATGCGATAAAAATCTAAACTTAATAGGATAAGGGTCCTTGACCGTGAAGGTTCCTAAAGTTTGAACACGCTTCTCTCGAAGTCGTGCCCAACTGAGTTTAGGAAGGTCCGACCGACTCTCGTCTAAATCGGAGGCGTAAAACTGGCTTTACGCGGTGAACCCCACTATTGGATTTTAATCCAATCCGGGAGATTTGGACGTCTGCCTCTCTCGAGGGGTGCGTACAACTCCCTTTACTCTTGAATGCTCACTTCATTCTTTCGGCCTCTCGGCTAGCCCAAAATGAAAGCAAAGGCGGAGAGTATATATCGAAAATATACCTCCAACCCGTGATTAATCAAGAGTAATTCAAGGCCCTAACATAAAAAAGAAAAGATTAATTAAAACATCATAACATAATCGCTCTAACCTCGGATCATCAAGATCGAGTACAAGGAGGATTAGTTAATCATTATGGAATGGAGGAAGGGGGATGAGTAGTAAAGCATAAGAGGAACACAAGCTAAACAAAAACAAACACTTTTATTAATTCAAAGGGGCAAGCTACACTATTGAAAATAAAATTACAAGTGCATGAAATGGAAATCCTATTCTAGCCCTACAAGTAGCACTAAGTAAGAGCAAAATTATAATAAAAGCTAAGACAAACTACAATTAAGCTAGGGTTAAACAAAAAGTACAAAGAGAGGGGGAGAGAGAGAGAGAGAGAAAGCATGAAAAAGGATCAAGAAACAAAGGGGCAGCACCTCCCCACTCAACCAAAGCTTCCTGAAATGAAGAGGGGGGCTCTATTTATAGATTTTTTTCTCGGGTTGGTCACGCCCTCCGACACGCCCTAGGGGGGGCGTGTCAGGGGGCATGACAGTACTGTGTTGACCTCGGGATCTGGATTCTGGCGGGAGGGATGATTGCTTCGGTACGTCGGTGGTCACGCCCGTGACAGTGGGGCGTGACAGGCACGTCATGTCCAAATCATTGGTCGGAAATCCGTCAGTCACCGAAAAAGGAGGGTGTCACGCCCATGTCACGGGCGTGACATGGGGCGTGACAGTACTGTTTGCGTGCTGAGGCGGAACGTCATTTAATGCGGCGGCAGGCTTTGCGGCAGAGGGCGACACGCCCCTGGTCACGCCTGGTGACACGCCCAGGGAGGGCGTGTTAGGGGGCGTGACAGCGGTTTTTGACGGTTTTCTGTCCCTTCCAGTAGGTGTCCTCGGGATCGGGTGACACGCCCTAGGTCACACCCAGGGAGGGCGTGACAGGGGGGCGTGACAGGTCATTTTGGCAATTTTTCTGGAAACCTGCAAAAAGACAGGAAAAAGTTAGTGGCAATAAAATTTACATAAAAAGGATAAAAATAAACTAATAATAGACATAATTTGTACAATATAAAATATAAAATACGATAATAGTTTAGGCTACAAAACGTATTATCAACTTTTTCTAGCCTCTTTTATCAGATTGGATATGCAGCTTCTTAGAAAGCTTTATCCCCTTATAGCATGTCTGTCTGTAGGATTTGTTTTTGCTTTATGCTTTTTGCAGCCCAGATTGCAGATTCCAGATGAAGACAAGATTCAAACTCAAATTAGAGCCGTTGAAAAGGCTCATATATAAAGAGTTTCTTTTGAAAAGAGAATACACAGAACACAGAATACAGATACACAAGAAGTTTACACTCAGCAGCATAGAGAAAGAGAGAAAGCAAGAAAGTTCTACAGCTCTCAGAAATTCACATTCAACTGAGAAGATCAAATCTATTCAGCATTCTTCTTCATCCTGAGTTCATCCTGCTTACAGGAAGACTTTCACTCAGAGGCTTTTTAGAAGAAGAAGAAGAAAGGAAGCTGTTTGAAGAAGAACACCTTTTCCAAATCAAGAGTCTTCTTCAAGCTTCTCCTTCAGAACCCCAAGACAGTTCTTTGTCTTAGTTCAGAAGAGTTCCTGCACCCTGAAGCAAGACTCCTTCCTGAATATTCTCTAAGCCAGGGGGAGCCTTGATTCTTTAGAGCTTTCTATCTCTATGCAATCCACTAGCTTCTCTAATCTGTTTAACAATAGAGAAGAAACCTTAACTCTCTCAACCTCCTGTACAAAGGGTTATTACTCCCTTCAAAAGTGAACCTTTGGTGGCAGGGCACCTGATCAAAAATCTGTGTTAGATTTTGAGCTCCTGATCAAAAGATCAAAGGGTCTACTTGATCTACCTGAAGCAGATCAGTTAGTGGCAGGGCACTTGAACAAAAACCTGTAGTGGATTCCTACCAGGGTGGTAGAAAAGTGGACGTACCTATTTATAGGGAACCACTATAAAATTTCTTGTGTCGTCTATGCTGCTTATTTAATTTATTGCACTGTGGCTGTGAGTAGAAATAACTAGGATTGCTAGTTGCTGTGATAGGATCCCAAGCTTAACTGTAATTACAATTAGATCTCTCTTGTGCACTACACTTTGTGATAGGCTCTAGGGTTATCAATATCAATAAACTAATTCCGCAAATTAACTCTAAGGGAGTTGAGTAGGGTGTCATAATTTTTGAATACTCTATTCACTCCCCCCCCCTCTAGAGTTCTATCTATCATCACTTTCAATTGGTATCAGAGGGAGGTTAACTAACTGTACAGGCTAACACCTGAGTCACAAGATCCTGATAGATACCAAGCTTATAGATATTCACTTCATGGCCCAGTCCAAGGATTACTCTAGCACCAGACCTCCAGCATGCAACTTAGCTAAGTTTAGCATCTGGAAGGCAAGAATAAGATTATATATGAACTCTATTGATGAAGACATTTTCTCTTCGATTTTGACAGGACCTCCAACACCTCATGCTGCAACCACTGCTACAATATCTACAAATCTAAGTGCAGTGCCTCCTCTAGATTACAATGATGCCTACAAGAAGGCAAAGATAGTTGATGCCAAAGCTATGAACATTGTGGCTCAGACTATGTCTGATGAAATTTTCCAGAAAGTGGCTGATTGCACCTCTGCAAAAGCCATGTGGGACTCACTGAACCAGATTGTAGCTGGTTCTGCTGATGAAAGGAAGGACAGAAGGTCTAACCTTATATCCTAGTATTAAAACTTCAAGAAAACTGAAACTGAATCAGTTGAAGCCATGTACACTAGACTCAGCTCAATCATCAATGAGCTGAGAACTCTTGATAAGGAAATTACATTGACAGAGGTCAATGATAAGATACTCATGTGCTTCCCCAGCACATGGGATCTTAGGATCTGGCCTATCAAGGAGGCCAGAAGTACAAATGAAATCTCAACAGAAGCTTTCCTTGACAAGCTCAAGTCTTTTGAGTAAGTGCTGAAGACTAGGGAAGCTGAGGCTGAAACAAAGACTCCAACTCCAGCAAGAAAAGAGCAAACTCTTGCTCTCAAAGCTGCTGATGCTTCTGAAGGAAGCCAATCTAATGAGGAGCTGATGGCACTCTTTGCCAAAAGGTTTTTCAAGATGGGAAGAAAAGACTTCAGAAAGAAATCTTCAAGATATGAAGATAAATCAAGGTATGATAGATCTTGCTAAAGAAATCATTTATTATGTTTGCAGGAAACCTGGACACATTCTACCAGAGTGTCCAGAGGAAAAGAGCAAAGAAAAGAGAAAGGAAAAGGAACATCACAGGAAACACTCCAAGTCCTCCTCCTACAAAAACAAGAAAAAGGAGAAGGGATTTATTACTGAAACTTAGAGTGATTTAGATGAGGAATCTTCCTCCTCGAGCTCTAGTGAGGATGAGGAAGAGAAGAAGGCAAAGGAAATCTGCCTTATGGCTATTGATGCCTGCAGCAATCTCTCAGCTGCAAAGAGTTTTGATGATGATGAAGAGATGCCTACAGAAGATCAGGTATTGTCTTCATATGACTTTTCTTCTTCTGAATTTAAAACTGAGTTTAAATCCTTTGCCTAGATTTAATTAGTTCAGAAAAGGAGATTAAAGAACTTAGAAATAAGTTAGCTGAATCAGAATCTATCTCCATTGAAAATGTTAGATTAGAAGCAGAACTCACTAAATCTAGTGATGAAATAAAGTTTCTTAAAAATGAACTAGCAAAGTCCAAGAGATTGGAAGAATCATTAAATGGTAGAAGCCTTAAGTTGCTAGAAATCACCAGCATGACAAACACTAGGTCAGGCAATAATAAGCTAGGCTTAGGAGCTTCATCATGTGAACCCTCAATTATTCTTAAAAATCATCTTTCAACTCCAGTGAACTTTATCTCAGCTGATGGGATAAAGAACACTGAGCAAGTAAGACAAGTTAATCAAGCCTTAAACAAAGCTAAGAGAGAAAAGAGAAAACAAAAGTTTAAGGAAATACAAAAAGCGTCGAACGCTGCTCGACGATCGCAGGCTCAGTGGTCGAACGAAGCTCGACGATCTGTGCATCCATCATCGAACGCCGATCTACATTTTCAATATGAATTTCAAAATTATAACCAGAACCTTAGAAACCTTAATATGAATAGAAACCCTATGTTTGTGGACCCATTAACTACATGGAGCATCCCACCTAGGAGATCTTACCGTTTAGGTTATAAACCCCAACCTGCTTATTCTTTTATTTCTAGTATTTATTATGTGAAGAATAATGGACCCAAGGTTACCTGGGTCCATAATGTTTAACTTAACTCACTGCAGGTGAAGACCTATCCTATCACTCAGGACAAGTGGTATTTGGATAGTGGTTGCTCCAAACATATGACAGGGAATAAAGAAAATCTGTCAAAGTTCAAGGCCAAGCTTGGACCAAAGGTGATCTTTGGGGATTCTAGCTGTGGTCAAAATGAAGGATATGGTAGGATTACCATTGGAGCAGTAACTTTCAAGAGGGTTGCATATGTAACTGGACTGAAGCATAACCTTATCTCAGTAAGTCAGTTATGTGATGCAGGATATCAGGTATCGTTCACTAACACTCTTTGTAATATTACTTTAAATAGTAATGTTGTGTTAGTAGGTATTAGACAAGGTAATATTTATTTAGTATATTTTAATTCAACCCATTCTAAAATCTGCTTATTTAATGAAGTAACAAATAACAACACCTTATGGCATAAAAGGCTTAGCCATGTTAACCTCAAGAACATTTCTAGGTTATCTAAATACAACCTTATTAGAGGTTTACCTTCTTGCCCCTACAAGAAGGAGAGCCTATGCAAGGCTTGTCAATTTGGCAAGCAAACCAAAAATTCCTTTAAATCTGTAAATAAAAGTGATTCACCTAGAATCCTGTATTTATTACATTTGGACCTCTTTGTCCCAATAAATGTACAGAGTCTAGGAGGGAAGTATTACACTTTAGTAATTGTAGACGACTTCTCTAGGTTCACTTGGGTGTTCTTCTTGAGAACAAAGGCTGATAACTTCAAAGTTCTTACAGACTTTCTACTTTGTGTGCAGACTGAGTACTCTACTCATGTGGCCTTGATCAGAAGTGATCATGGTACTGAGTTTGAGTCTCTTCTCATGCAAGAATTCTGTGAGAAAGAATGTATCAAACATAGCTTCTCTGCTCCTAGAACTCCCCAACAAAATGGGGTAGTGGAAAGGAAAAATAGAACCCTGATTGAAGCTGCATGAACACTAATGGCAGATGCTAATATGCATCTCTCCTATTGGGCAGAAGCTGTTAGCACAGCTAATTATGTGCTGAATAGAAGTCTTATACACAAGCTTAAGTGTAAAACTCCTTATGAGTTGCTTAAAGGAAAGAAACCTAAAATAAATTATTTTAGAGTATTTGGTTGTGTAGTATACATTCATAACAATAATAAAGAATACCTTAGAAAGTTTGAAGCAAAAGCTAAAATGGGAATATTTCTTGGATATTCCCAAGTAAGCAAAGCTTATAGGATTTTTAATAAATCAACTTCTAAAATTGAGGAATCGTTGCATGTGTCCTTTGATGAATCTCAGATGTTTTACAAGGAGAAGGAAACTTCCCCTTCCTCAAGTTCATTGCAGGTACCAGAATCTAGTAAAGATGTCACTCAAGAGATTCTCCATCTATCAACTCTTCATATCACTGATTCAGACAGTGATGAAGACTTTGTAGAAGCTGTTGCTGTACCACCAATAGTAGATCCAATTCCACCTGAGGAATTAATCCCAACTGTTGCTGAAGATCACATCCCACCTGCTGATATTGTCACACTTAGAGATCATCCTACATCTCAAGTGATTGGAGACATATCAGCTGGTGTTCAAACAAGACATCAATTAAGACAGGATGTGATGCATGCTTGTTTCCTTTCACAGATTGAGCCCCTCACCATTAAAGATGCTGAGCTAGATCCCCACTAGATCATTGCTATGCAAGAGGAACTCAATCAGTTTGAAAGATGTAAAGTATGGACTTTGGTTCCAAGACCTAAAGGCCAACTGATCATAGATACCAAGTGGGTGTTTAGAAACAAGTTGGATGCAAATGGAATTATTGTAAGGAACAAAGCTAGGCTTGTAGCTCAGGGCTACAGACAGGAGGAAGGTATAGATTATGACCAAACCTTTGCTTCTGTTGCCAGGCTAGAGGCAATAAGAATCTTTCTAGCCTATGCAGCCTATATGTAGTTTAAGGTCTTTCAGATGGATGTCAAAAGTGCCTTTCTAAATGGTGAGCTAAAGGAAGAGGTATTTGTTGAACAACCACCTGGGTTTGTTTCTTCAACTCAGCCCTCACATGTTTTCAAGTTGCAAAAAGCTCTTTATGGACTTAAACAAGCACCCAGAGCCTGGTTTGAGACTCTAGCTAGTTTCCTGTTAGAGCACAACTTGGTTAGGCGAGTAGTTGATAGAACCCTTTTCGTCAAGCACCACAAGGACACAATCCTGTTAGTTCAAGTGTATGTAGATGATATTATTTTTGGTTCCACTGATCCCAAACTGTGCAAAAAGTTCTCTAACTTGATGCATTCTAAGTTTGAGATGAGTAGTATGGGTGAGCTGTCTTACTTTCTTGGTCTCCAAGTAAAGCAAGATGCTGATGGCATCTTCATCTCCCAATCCAAATATGCCAAGGAATTGGTAAAGAAGTTTGGGATGGTTGATGCTTCAGCAATGCATACACCTATGGATACTAATGTAGTTATAGATTCTGATGATCAGGGTAAGCCAGTTGATCAAAAGAATTATAGGGCCATTGTTGGTCCCCTATTGTATTTAATTGCAAGTAGACCAGATATAATGTTTGCTACATGCCTATGTGCTAGGTTCCAGCTCAACCCCAAGGAATCTCATCTGATTCTTCTCAAGAGAATCTTGAGATACCTGAAGGGATGTCCAAATCTAGGACTATGGTACCCAGCTGAGTCAGAATTTGAGTTAATTAGATACTCTGATTCTGATTATGCTGGTTGTAGAGTTGACAGGAAAAGTACCTCAAGAACTTGCCAGTTCCTGGGAGATAGATTGGTCTCTTGGTTCTGTAAGAAGCAGGCTTCTGTCTCAACTTCAACTGCAAAGGCTGAATATATAGCAGCTGCTAGTCATTGTTCACAGATCCTGTGGATTCAAAACCAGCTTTTGGATTATGGGTACACACACAAGAACAAAAAAATCATGTGTGACAGTACCAGTGTTATCTCCATTGCACAAAATCCTGTGCACCACTCTAGAACCAAGCACATTGAGATTAGACACCATTTCCTGAGAGATTGTGTGGAAAAGTACAAGATCAGCCTTGAGTTCATATCCACTGACCTTCAGAGAGGTGATATTTTCACCAAGCCCTTAGATGAACAGAAGCATCTGTTCTTCTTGGTTCAACTAGGCATGATTAATGGAAAAGACTAAGTGTGACGTCTGCCTTTGTTGAAACCTATTTGAAGATCGTCGAATGACGTTCGAAGATAGTCGATCGGATCAAGCCTATCGTCGACCTATGGTTGATGATGGCTTATCTGCTTGAAGATCGTCGACCGACGTTCGAAGATCATCGAACAGGTCGAGCCTATCGTCGATCTATGGTTGACGACAGCTTGTTGTTTGTGAAGACAGAAATAGTCGAACGATTGATCGACTACTCTGCTTCAGGAACGATCGTCGAACGACCGTTCGACCATCGCCTCCAGTATCTTTTAAAATAGACCGACGATTGCTGGTTTAATATAAAACTGATGGTCGACCTAGGTTAAGAGATCGTTCTTTTTATCGTCGACAGAGAGCGTCTTCTCGCATTCTGTCTTTCTGCTTGCTCCCTGTCTCACGATTTCTGCCGTTTCGCCTTCGCCGTCTCTCTCGCCTTCTCCAACCCCTTCGATGGCTATTGCTCCAGCCCTCCTATCCGTGGTGAAGTTCGATGCTGGTTTCAGCGTGGACTTTGATTCTTTCAGCTACTGTGAGTCTGCGATAGTGGAAATCCTCAACCTCTGCAAAGATCAAGGATTGGAAAAGTTCATGTCCACAAGAATAAAGATAAACGTCCAGGAGATTAAAGAATGTGCATTCACTTCGTCCTCCAATGATGACTCTATGATCGGAACGATAGGCGGAGAAGAAGTAATTTTGAATCCCGCCGTTTTAACTGAAATTTTTGGATTATTGAATGGCGAAGAGGATTATGAGCAAGATACCCCAGAATTTGGGAGAATGTTGACTGAATTAGGACATGCCGACGGCATTCCTTCTAAGCTGCTAAAGATGAACTTTCCATTGAAGATAAATTTCCTTGCTGAACTAGTCGGAAAAGTGCTTCTGGGAAAGCACTCTGCCCATGATAATATAACCAGGCAACAGTTTGCCCTGATGTGTGCCATCGTGAACAAGAAGCAGATTAACTGGGCAGGAGTTTTGTTTGATTTGATAAGGAAAAAGAATAGCAAGAAGGAAGTCACCCTGGGTAGGGTGCTTGGGATATTTCTAAAGGTTAAATATCCCCATCTGGTTGTCTCAACTTCTACATCCATCAATGCTAGCAAAAAGATGGACCCAACCCTGTTTGTCAAGTGGAAAAGGAGATTTCTGAAGCCCTCTCCAGCAGGGGTTGCTCCAGTTGCATCTGAGAGCACAAGGACTGCTTCAGTCACTCCCCTCCTTCAAGAAGCAGACTCAACCAATCTCTCCTTTCCATCCACTTCTTCTGCATTACCCTCCACTGAAGTGCCACCATCTACTTCAGTTCCATCTACTTCAGTTGAAGTTCCATCTTCTGCATCTCATCTTCTTGATTCCTCCACAATTCTCCATGCATCACCACCAGCATCTCCTCTCCCTCCTCATCTTGCTAGGATATCTCATCCTAGTTTTGATTTATTGGCTTCTGAGCTATCCACTCCTCCTCAGTCACCAATTCTTCATTCAGATCATATTGATCTTCTTGCATCCACCCATCATTCTCCAGTTCACTCTCCATCTCATCAAGAATACACCATCCCTGCTGCTCATCCATCTACTGTGATTCCCCCACCTTCATTTG
Organism: Platanthera zijinensis; assembly: GCA_039513925.1. Lineage (NCBI taxonomy): Eukaryota > Viridiplantae > Streptophyta > Magnoliopsida > Asparagales > Orchidaceae > Platanthera > Platanthera zijinensis. The sequence continues at coordinate 93,886,731 of CM077093.1, read as the reverse complement.
AAATCACCCCAGCCTTCATCTCAAGCATCTTAGAGGTAATTACTCCTTCAATCAAAATCATGATTGAAGAAGCAATCACTCCCCTTGTATCCTCCATCTCTTCTCTGACTGCCTCCATCCAAGCCCTCTCAAAATCTGCTAAGCCCTCTTCATCTAGGGGCCTTGTTTTAGTTTCCACTGAAATCAGGCAGGGGGAGATGCTCTATGAAGATGCCTCTGAACTGCCCCTAGCCTCTCTTCTATCAGATCCTCCAGCAGATACAGAAAAAGAGATAGAAGAAACAGTACCTCCACTGTCTGAAAAAGATATTGCTGATGCTATAATGAAAACTTAATTTGTTGTCAAAGTCTGCCTAGAAGAATTCTCCACTCCCCTAGTTTCCCTCTACCTAGAAGGAGTCATTACCTCCTTTCTAGATGAATTATGGGAGTTAGGACATTCTAAGGAAAATCCTGAAGGTAACTCATTTACTCATTTTCTAGACTTGATAACTGACATGTTAGTATGAGAATACCTAGAAGGAATGATACAATTTCATTTAGCAAATTTGTGTTCATAATACTACAGATATAGTGGAAGAAGTGTTAGCTGTTCAAGAACTTGATCATCAACCTGCTCTAGAAGTTCAACCTGATCCAGAACCACTTGTTCAAGATCCTGAGGTTGCTCAACCAGCTCAGTTAGCTGTGCAAGAAGAACTGGTCTCCATGACAGTTACTGATGAACAAGAGAAGGTTTCAGAAATTCAAGTGGAAAAGTCTACAGTTTGGGATGACACCCCTGGATTAGATCTAGACACTCTTCTAGCACAGGATGCCTTGGAAGAAGAGTTAGAAAAAGCTGCTTTAAAAGAGAAAGAAAAAAGCTGTGCAAGAAGCGTTTGATCCTTATGATCATCCTCCTTCATCAAACTCTGAGGATGAGGATGATTCTGATGAATCTGAAGAATCCAAGAGAAAGAAGTCTGCCAAAAAAAAAAGAAAAGTTGTGGCTCCTCCTCCTCCAAACCCTGACAATGATATCCCTTATTATATCTTGAAAGGAATTGATCCCAAATCTAAAGAGTTTCAGCATTGGATGGGATTCTCAAAGAATCAGCAAAAGTTAAGGAAGAAATCTAAAAGGTATGACAGTCCTACTCCAAAATGGACTCCTAGAGGTCCTCCTCCTCCACCTCCCAGTGCACGAGCCTCTGGCAACTTGTCTGTAAATCCTTCTGCTCCGTCTGATAGGTTTACTCCATCCCAAACTTCTCAAAGAAAAAGCAATCAAGGATATCAAGGCAGATCACAATCTGGATACCAAAGGCATGATGCTGATGCAAAAGAACAAGTGCAGGAGGTAGTCTATCAGAAAACAACCTTTTCTCCTCCTCCTTCCAAAGAAACCAAGAGCATATCTTCTTCAAAGCCAGATCATGTAGAGAAAACTGTTTCAAAAGGTAAAAGAGTTATTTTCTCTGAAAAATCGAGTAAGAAATTTGCTGAGTTTGCTCCTCCTTCTTCTCTAGCTATTCAGGAAAATAAAGAGCCAGCTAAAAGTATAACACCCCTATCTGTCACATAGCATATAGCAGTAGGTCCGGCCGGGGCCCGACGCCATATACCACGGACAGACCGGTTGGTTACTTATTGAGACCAATCAACCAATCATAACGTCCTACACAACACCTAGCGGAAGCAATTATTAAGTTGCAAGAAAGGAAAGAACCCAGCCACACGCATGAATGTCCACTACACAAACCAAATAGGAATGTACAATACACGAGTACGGGCCTTAAGGCCTTACAACAGTTTGCTTTAAACAAAGTGTTTTCCAAACCTCGGCACGCAGGCCGGCCATACATGATAAACGGGAAAAACATAAACATTTAGGCCTTCGAGGGCTGGCACAGCTTCAAGGGCTTTAGCCCGCCATTTCCCACTCGGCTCCGCAGCACCTGCAAGCCACAAACCACCGCCCGGTGGTAAACAAAATTACGGTCAGCTATGCTGACCAAATTATAACGATCCCGCCCCCCAAAATTGGGGCGGCGATGCTCTTTCCCTGCACGTTATTAGGAGGCAACAACAATAGTGTAAACACACTTCATCACAGGCGTAGGCTCGCACGACCACACACCCCATGCACTCAGGGCACATTCACGGCGAACTGGCCAACGTCACGTCAATTCAAGCAATAGACGTTCCCGTTCCACCACCGCCTCGTGGACGGCCAACCATATGAGCATTTTGCCTTCCTGGCCTTGGTCACGGCAATTTAAGCCATAGACCGCCGAAGACCCTCATCCATTCCAACGGTCCTACCGAACGACATAGACCGGGTACGGTTCCGCCTAACCCGTGCTCACACCGCAACGGCAATTTAAGCCATATGCGCAGGTCAAGACTCACCGAGTCCTGTTTCCACCACAATAATCACATAACCCGATTATGTTCACGTTGGCTCCCCGGCCACCGTGTTGGCAAAACTCGCTTTTGCCCAGTTTTCCGGGTGCACCTTAGAGTTAATCTCTAAGGCTCCCTGTTGCAATCTACCACGTAGAAAACCCAAAAACACCCAAACATCCGGAGTCTTGCCCGGTTCAAATGCAATGCAACATCACCGATCCGGACCAACATGTCCGAATAGGTTTCACACACAATGCCTATGCCCATTTACGCATACGGACTCTACAAAATGGGGACTTCACATATCTACCCTAAGGAACGCTCCAACTCTTCGCTCACTCGCGAGAGAGGGCTTCATATGCAAAGGGAAAAAGGGCTTCACATGCCCAAGGATGAGAAATCGTTACCCTTGCGTTCTTCTGCGGCGCCATGAAAATCTATGCGGATGAAAAGCACTGCAATCTCCTTGCCTCCGCGGATCCGAAGACGGTTCGCAATTTGGAGCTCCGAATCTCCTCCGGCGACCGGATCTAGCCCTTCTTCCTCCTCCTTGCTCTCTCCTCTCTCTAGCTTTTAGAAAGAGAACCACTCAAGAGAAATGAGGGTTTCTAAACCCTATTCCCGGGTATAACCCTGGGGAAACAACCCCCAGCCGTCGGATCTCAAATCAAAGAAACGAACGGCCTTGATCGGGCCTGAAAATACCAAATCTGCGCCGAACACGGGTTGCAACACGGCTGTGTGCCTGGCCGTGTCACCCATTCGCCATCTCGACCGACTCGAAAACCAGCACATGGCATTCGACACAGCCTCTGACATGCCCGTGTCACATATGACATGCCCGTGTCGAGACTCGTGTCACGCCCCCCGTGTGCAATCGGCCAGCTTTCCCAACCCGAGAAGGACACGGCCTGCGACACGGCACCCGACACGCCCGTGTCAGGGCCTGTGTCATGGCTCGTATGCCTTCCTCAGAAAACTGCCCAACGTGACACGCCCTGGGACACGCCCGTGTCCCAGGCCGTGTGCCTCAACACGACGATCTCCAATCGTCAAAACGTCGACCACATGACCCGTGGCCGAACACGCCTGTGTCACGCCCGTGACACGTCCGTGTCACGCCCGTGATACGCCTGTGTCACGCCCGTGACACCTGCTTCAAACTTCAGACTGGGCTTAAAACATTACCCGTCCCTCTTTTGAGTTTCGGGGTGTTACAACTCTCTCCCCCTTAAAAGAATTTCGCCCACGAAATTTACTAAAGGAAAACCATAGGAACTAAAAACTTTTAACGATACCTGGGCGGAATAACTCCGGGTACTCCTCCAGTATGGTTTTCTCCCTTTCCCAAGAGAGCTCCTCCCGACATCAATTATCCCACCGAACCTTAACCATCCGGATCTCCTTGTTACGGAGTCTCTTGACCTCAGCGTCTTCGATACGAACGGGCTTGACCCTAGTCGTCAACCCTTCATCCACCGGTACTTGATCCACTGCGATCACTAGCGAAGGCTCTTGCACCGCCTTCCGCAACACAGAGATGTGGAACACATCGTGTAGCCCACTCAACTCCACCGATAGCTTCAAACGGTAAACGGCTTCGCCGACTCGCTCCAGAACCTCAAAAGGTCCAAGGTATCTTTGGCTCAGCTTCTTCAAGCGTCTCACCCGCGAAACCCCCTTGAACGGCTTCACTTTCAAGTATACCCAATCGCCTACCGCGAACTCCACATTCCGGTGCATGGCATTATAATACTTCTCCTGCCTGTCCTGAGCGATCAACAAGCGCTCCCGAATGATCCGCACTAATGAGGTAGCACTCTCCACCTCCTGCTTCTTGTACAACCTTGCCTCACCCGTTTCTAACCAAGACAACGGCGTGTGACATTTTATACCATATAGGGCCTCAAAGGGCGCCATTTGGATACTCGTCTGGTAGCTGTTGTTGTACGCGAACTCCACCAAATACAGGTGGTCCTCCCAATGCTTCCTAAAGTCTAGAACGCACATGCGGAGCATGTCCTCCATCGTTCTATTGACTCTCTCGGTCTGCCCATCCGTTTGCAGATGGAAGGCTGTGCTGAACTTCAACTTTGTTCCCAGCATCTATTGCACCAACCTCCAATCATTGGACGTGAAACGCCCATCGCGATCACTCACAATGCTGTGAGGCACACCATGCAGTCTAACTGTATTGTCCACATATTGCTTTGCCAACTTCTCCACCGAGTCGTCTTTCCTATGCGGAATGAAATGCGAAACTTTAGTTAACCGATCTACGATCACCCAGATAGCATCGTTCCCCTTCTGCGACCTTGGCAACCCATGCACAAAGTCCATAGATATGTCATCGAACTTCCACTCCGGTATAGGCAAGGACTTCAGAAATCCTCCCGGCTTTTGGCACTCCGCCTTCACCAAGGCACACGTTTGGCACTTAGCCACAAACAACGCTACGTCTTTCTTAAGCCCCGGCCACCAAAACAGCTTCTTGAGATCACGGTACATCTTTGTGCTCCCTGGGTGGATCGAGTACTTGGTATAATGAGCCTCGTACATCAACTCCGCCCGTAGGTTACTCCCGCTTGGGACGCACAACCGATGATCCTTCCTTAGCAACCCATCTTCCACTGAAAACTGGGAATTTGACCCATCCAACGCTGCCTCCATAAGCTCCTTCATGGAGTCATCTAACTCCAATTCCTGCCGAACCCGATCAGCCAGGTCATACTGGACCTCTGTCCAGTTCAACATTGCTTTGACGCTCGTCTGCTTGTCAATGCAATAGATCTCAAGCTCATCCAACTCCCGTATCAGCCGCTCATCATGCACCGATAACCAGTTGGCTTGGGCGGGAGCCCTGCGACTCGACGCATCAGCAACCGCATTGCCCTTCCCAAGTACATAATGAATCTTGAAGGTGTAGTCCCCTAGGAAATCCATCCACCTCCTCTGCCTCATGTTAAGATCCTTCTGATCCAATAGGTACTTCAGGCTCTTGTGATCGGTATATATATCGACCCTTACGCCATATAGGTAGTGCCTCCACAGCTTAAGTGCAAATATCACGGCCGCCAACTCCAAGTCATGGACCGGATAGTTCCTTTCATGCACTTTCAGCTGACGCGATCCATAAGCTATCACGCTCCCATGCTACAACAACACGCAGCCCAAACCACTACCCGAGGAGTCACTATACACCTCGAAGACCTCGGTCCCACTCGGCGAACTAAGCACTGGCGCTGTGGTCAACCGTCTCTTCAGCTCCTCAAACGCTTGCACGCACTCCTGCATCCAAAAGAATCTCTGATCTTTCCTTGTCAACTTCGTGAGAGGTAGCGATATTCGCGAGAAGTTCTCTACGAAGCGCCTGTAATATCCGACAAGCCCGAGAAAACTATGGACTTCCGCGACAGAAGACAACGCAGGCCACTCCCGTATCGCAACGATCTTTGCCGGATCCACCACTATACCTTCCCCACTAACAATGTGACCAAGGAACGCTACTGAGGGTAGCCATAACTCGCACTTGGAGAATTTCGCATAAAGCTCATTCCTCCTCAAAGTCTCCAACACCAGATACAAGTGCTTGAAGTGATCTTCTTCACACTTCGAGTACACTAGAATACCGTCAATAAAGATGATCACAAAGCGGTCCAGGAAATCTCGGAACGTCCTATTCATCAAGTCCATAAACACTGATGGCGCATTCGTCAGTCCAAACGGCATGACCGTGAACTCGAAATGCCCATACCTTGTGCTGAACGCCGTCTTCGGGATATCACATTCTCTTATCCTCAACTGATAGTACCCCAACATCAAGTCCAACTTAGAATATACCGACGATCCGACTAACTGATCAAAGAGATCATCAATCCTCGGGATCGGATACTTGTTCTTCTCTGTCAGATTGTTCAACTCAATGTAGTCGATACACAACCGCATACTCCCGTCCTTCTTCTTAACGAAGAGGACCGGTGCGCTCCAAGGCGACGAGCTTGGACGCACATAACCTTGCTCCATCAGCTCCTCTAGCTGAACTTTCAACTCTGCCATCTCCTTAGGCGCCAAACTATACGGAGCACGTGACACCGGTTTGGCCCCCGGTACGAGCTCGATTGTGAAATCAACCTCTCGCTGCGGTGGGGCTCCGGGAAGACTATCCGGGAACACATCGGGGTATTCACAAACCACGGGGATGCTATCTAACGTGGACTTTGGCTCCACATCCCCCACTATTGCGAAGAACAGCTCTGCACCAGCACGAACTGCCTTTTCCACCTGAAGAACAGACATCAGCGTCTTGCTCGACCCTTTGAGTCCCTCGAATGTTGTCCCCATCCCAACACCCAGCTTGACCTCCTTCCGGTCACAGTCAATCCAAGCTTTCTGCTCCGAAAGTCAATCCATCCCAAAGATAACGTCGAACTCTACTAGTGGCATCAATGACGCTAGCAAGTCAAACTCTTGGCTCCCAATGTGAACCTTTACGGTGCACAACCTGTCCGCACGCATCGAGCACCCATTCGGTAGCAGCACATCCAACTTGTCCTTCGCCATCGAAGAAGGGATTCCGATGCGCGATATAAAATTTTCGGACAAGAAGGAGTGTGAAGCTCCCGTATCGAACAGTGCCCGTGCCGGACTATCGCTAATCAAAACAAAGCCTATGCAAACCATATTAGGCTAACAAGCAATAAACAACAGTATCTAAGTTAACTTGCTATAAATTAACTCGTACCTGTCACCACATCCGCTTGTTTAATAGCCTCCTGCTGCCCCAAGTTGTAGACTCTAGGCTGAGTCGGAGCATAGTGGGACGCGGTTGACTCCACCGCCTTGCCCTTCTCTTCGTAAGTAGCTCCTTGCTTTCTCTCGGACTTTGGGCATCCGCTCCAGCAATCGCGGGCAATGTGCCCCGTCTTGCCACAAGTAAAACAAGCGCCCGGGGTTCGATTTGTAATTGCCCCCGAGGCACCTGAAGAAGGAGCTGGACCCGACGTCCTAGCCTTCTTGAAGAATTTTCGATAGCCCGACTTCGACGTAGTCGGCGCTTTGAACTCCGGTTTCTTACCACCGGATTCCTTCTTCGCTTGAACATTCTTCATGTCCTTCTCCAAGGACCGGGACGAGTTGACCAAGGTTAGGAAACCCTGCGCCATGGGCCCTGACAGTAGCAACCTCATCTCATCTCTTAACCCTTCGTAGAAGCGGTTAGTCTTTCGCTCCTCGTCGGCAAAGATAGCGCTAGCATATCTCCCCAACTGAGTAAACTCGTGGTGGTACTCGTCTACAGTGCTATCTCCTTGCACCAACTTTTGGAACTCGTTCTCCAATGCGATCCTCTACGCTGAGGGGAGGTATCGAGCCATGAACAATCTTGCAAACTCCGCCATAGGAACTTCAGCCAACGGCCTTCCCCTCAACTGGTGTATCTCTAGGCCTTCCCACCATAACCTTGTGTCCCCATCCAAAAGGAACGTCGCTATCGTGGTCTTCTGCCACTCTTCCGTTTCAGTAGCTGTCATCACCCTATTGACTCTTGAGAGCCAATCTTCAGCCTGGGTCGGGGTTCCCATTCCCGAGAACACCGGTGGGTGGAAGCCCATCACATGCTTAAGCTGTCTCTCAGTTGCTCTCCGAGGAAACTCCGGCTCCACCGCCACCTGCTCAACCCTTCTAGGCTCCGCCGCTTGGAGCGGCACTTGCTCCTCCGCAGGAGCAGGCTGCTGCACCTGTCTTGCAGGTTGCGCATTAATCATAGCAAATACAGCTTCTGCCACCAATCTAATGTTCTCGGCAGACGGAGGTGTTGCAGGCGCTTCACTTGGCGCACTGCTTGCCTCAGAACCTGGCCGTTCTGACGGCCCAGCACCACTTCTGGTCACCTATAAACGTGCAAAACACCGATAAGCGACCAAATACTATTGCAAACAACAATTATAGGAAAACGCAGGTTCCTCAAACATGTGTATTTTCATTCCTAAGTGGACATTCATGGGTTCTTTTCATATTATAACGATGACGCACACATGTGCTTACCACCCCTTAAAGTGAATTCGCCCACGAATTCAGTTAAGTTTGACCGAAACCAGTAGTCCGATACCAATTTGTAACACCCCTATCCGTCACATAGCATATAACAGTAGGTCCGGCCGGGGCCCGACACCATATACCACGGACAGACCGGTTGGTTACTTATTGAGACCAATCAACCAATCATAACGTCCTACACAACACCTAGCGGAAGCAATTATTAAGTTGTAAGAAAGGAAAGAACCCAGCCACACGCATGAATGTCCACTACACAAACCAAATAGGAATGTACAATACACGAGTACAGGCCTTAAGGCCTTACAACAGTTTGCTTTAAATAAAGTGTTTTCCAAACCTCGGCACGCAGGCCGGCCATACATGATAAACGGGAAAAACATAAACATTTAGGCCTTCGAGGGCCGGCACAGCTTGAAGGGCTTTAGCCCGCTATTTCCCGCTCGGCTCTGCAGCACCTGTAAGCCACAAACCACCGCCCGGTTGTAAACAAAATAACGGTCAGCTATGCTGACCAAATTATAACGATTCCGCCCCCAAAATCGGGGCGGCGATGCTCTTTCCCTGCACGTTATTAGGAGGCAACAACAATAGTGTAAACACACTTCATCACAGGCGTAGGCTCGCACGGCCACACACCCCATGCACTCAGGGCACATTCACGGCGAACCGGCCAACTTCACGTCAATTCAAGCCATAGACGTTCCTGTTCTACCACCGCCTCTTGGACGGCCAACCATATGAGCATTTTGCCTTCCTGGTCTTGGTCACGGTAATTTAAGCCATAGACCGCCGAAGACCCTCATCCATGCCAACGGTCCTACCGAACGACATAGACCGGGTACGGTTCCGCCTGACCCGTGCTCACACCGCAACGGCAATTTAAGCCATATGCGCAGGTCAAGACTCACCGAGTCCCGTTTCCACCACAATAATCACATAACCCGGTTATGTTCATGTTGGCTCCCCGGCCACCGTGTTGGCAAAACTCGCTTTTGCCCAGTTTTCCGGGTGCACCTTAGAGTTAATCTCTAAGGCTCCCTGTTGCAATCTATCACGTAGAAAACCCGAAAACACCCAAACATCCGGAGTCTTGCCCGGTTCAAATGCAATGCAACATCACCAATCCGGACCAACATGTCCGAATAGGTTTCACACACAATGCCTATGTCCGTTTACGCATACGGACTCTACACAAGGGGAACTTCACATATCTACCCCAAGGAACGCTCTAACTATTAGCTAAGTTTATTTAAAAGGTATGACAGTCCGGATGCAAATGAAATTAGGGCAAAGGTTGGGGCTCAATTGAGCCCAATCCGATTTGGATTTTCATGGTTTCGGCCGAAAATTCTTCTTGGTAGAATCGCCGGAACAATGCTCCCCGGCGGCCGTGTCGCCGCTTGGAGGTAGCCCCGACCACCATGAAGGTGTTGGCGGCGGTGGCAGGCCGGGGAGGTGGCCGGAGCGCCGGCGGCAGCCGATGGAAGTCGGCCCAAGCAGGAGCAATCCTGGTCGTTGGCGCGCGGGGACGATGATAGGATGCTGTCCAAAATTGCGTCAAGATTCGTGCTGATATGGATATAAACTATAGCTTAAGTTTATTATTATTTCAATTCTATCACAGCAAATTGTATTTAATGTTTTTAATTATTAAAAATACTTAGGCTTCATTTCAGAAAAAATGGTCAACACATAAAATGTAGCCCTATGGGTCTACTTTCAAACAAAATTAGTTTGGACCAATTTGGGTGACTGGTTTGACCAAGGAACTCATTTTGGTGGGGTATATACATATGTCTAGGCAGACATTAAACAGAGTGCCCACACTTCATCCTTAGCCCAAATTAGTTGAAATTTTGGCAGGGAGTCACACTAACTAATATCTAGACCCTGCCCAAAAATGGGAATTTTTGGAGATAACTTTATATAGTTTTGTAAATAATTTAATTTATCTAGGGTAAATTAATTTATGAGTCAAATGAAGTCCAAATTCATCCAAATTTTGGTGGGAGGTATATGAGGTCAATATAGACCTCTGGTTAAAATTTCATTAAGTTTGGAGGTGATTTGAATGGAAATCATGCAAACCCTAGCCTTGCCCTAAGAAGGGCATTTTGTTCCAAAATGTAATTTTTGCTTAGAGTGTCCAATTAACCTCAACAGAGGTTCCAAAATGTAATTTGGAACACTGACTTGTCATGAACTTTTGCACCTTCCAATGAAATATTGGGAGGTTTGGAATTGATTTGCCCCAAGATCCTAGGTCAAACCCTAAGGAAGGGCTTTTGTACCTTGTGAAGGGCATGTGGCCAAAACACCTTGTATAACTATGCAATTTTGTAGGGAGGGTATTAGGGTAACATAACCCTCTGGTTAAAATCTTAGGGTGTTTTGGAAAGTTTGGGACCCACAAAACCCTAACCCTAGTTTAGGGCACAAATATTGTAGGGTTGGAATGGGCTAGCTAAACTCCTCAAACTAAGATGAAATTTTGGTAGATTGGTCATAAGGATATTATGAGCCTCTGGTAATTTAATTGGGAATTTTGGGACAATAGTTATAGTACTTCATTTGTAACACAAGGGATGCCTCAATTTAATAAATTGAACATTATGGTCCCTCTGACCCTAGGGAGGTCATGAAAGTTTGGCAGAAGAAGTTTTGAATCATTATATGCATATATAAATTTTATGAAGATTTTTGGATACATATTTGAGGTACTTACTTCACAAGCTTATTAAATGAGGAAATTATTCATAAATTTATTTAAGCCTATTTACTGATAAATAAATTATGAAATTTGGCCCAAATCATTTATATGCTATTAGAATCATACTGGAATTTTCTCTGGATTTTTGAAAGCAATATAGTCTTTTATATTTCTTTAAATGAATTTTCAAGGGTTAAAATGAAATAGGAATTTTGGTATAAAACCTTACTGAAAAATTTAGATATTTTGGAAGATGAGTTAAATCCTTATTTAAAATATTATATAAAGTTAGTGGAATGATATCTTGCATGAAAATGATACTTCATGTTCATTATTGGAAATTTTAGTCACTAGAATAATTAAATAAATTATTAAATAAATAAGGAAAATTTTGGGTCTCTGGATTTAGGGCTTAAAGGTCATAATGGACCTTTATTAATTATTATAGGAGTATTGGATGATTATTTGATATACTCCCCATTTTACATGGCATTTAACCTTGTGGTCTGCATTTAGTAAATTGTTGAAAGGAAATGATTTGGCATAGTTGGAGTTAGCCATCTTGCTGGATTTTGTAGATGTGGATGAGTCATCCTAGAAGTTTAGGTTAAGTAGTGACATATGAGTCGGTAGTGTTGAGTAGTGCTTGGGGTCGACGAAAGATCGTCTTCCCCTGTAGAGTGAAAGGTCAAAATCACCTTAGATTTAGTCTACCGTAATATGAAAAAGATATGGGTAATGGATATGGGATTAGTTACCAACCAACAAGAATAAGTGCCTTGCGAAAGGGGGCTTTGAGATTCAGCCCATCATAGCTCCTAGTGCCCTCGAGAGCCCTTCACAGGGAATACCTTGGGCAGTCCTGGGTAAAACCTAAGTCGTAGGTATAAAATCGCCACAAGAGTAAATAGTAAACATAGGATTTCACACTCTCAAACCCCAATATCCCGGGAGATAGTTTGGGTTACTCGGGCAATAAGCCCAGTGGTTATGGTGATGGGCATGGTGGCCCGGCGAGCTTCGGCTCGGTTGTAGAATATGACGGACGGGATAGTCTGGGGAGCTTCAGCTCGGTTGATGATTATGACGGACGGGATAGTCCGGGGAGATTCGGCTCGGTTGTAGAATATGACGGACGGGATAGTCCGGGGAGCTTCAGCTCGGTTGATGATTATGACGGACGGGATAGTCCGGGGAGATTTGGCTCGGTTGTTGGGACTCATAACTATTGTATGTGCATAAAAGGTATAAGATGGTGGGTCTTCGGTATTGGAGGGTCGATGCACTGACGCCAATACACTGACTTGGCAAGTATGGTTAGCACTTCGCCAACAGAAGTCCGTTGCGCCAGCCGGCAAGAGTACGCAGGAGTTCGCTTTGTGCACCAAGCATTGAGGCGTACGAGAGGTCTGACCGGTAGTGCTTTACTGGTTAAGAGGTGGGCGAGGCCCAACCCACCGCTTCCGTCTGCCACTACAGAGGTATCCTGGGAGGTAACGACTCCAAAAGGGGGAACTAAAGGTCTGTGTACACAGAGTCGAGTGGGTGAGTTGCACTTGTATGTTCACATCATAGCATAATTGTATTTCATAGCATAACCATTGCATATAACCTGACACCTAATGTATAAGCGGTATGGGACGCTTTATACATTAGGCCTTGCAAAACGACCCCTTGGCCTATAAGTTCGTGCGAGTGTGCTTATAAGTCAAGGTTCTCTTTCAGTATTATATATTTAAGCCAGCTAGTAAAACCGACACCCTATCGTATAAATCGGTATGGGACTTTTTATACGATAGGAGCCCTGCAAGAGATCCCTTAGCTTATGTGTATTCACATAAGTTATGGTTACTTATTCTAATTTTGTATCATTATTACCATACTTAGAACTGCTAGTCTAGTTCCGCTGCCATCTGCTATTTGACATTCTCCACCTTCATGTCCTTTCCTTTCCTTCTCCCCGCTCGGTGCTTAGGAGCCATGGGGGAAGGGGCGGAAGACGATAGGACTTAGTCTTTTAGACTAACGGTTTTCGAACCACATCATTTAGGGGACCACGGAGCCCAGCATGGAGGAGCAGCCCCGGAGGTCGGCACGCTTGGAGATCGGACAGTCTAGTACCTGAGTCCAGACAGCAGGGACTGTATGTCCCGAACACTAGTCGTTGTATTAGTTTGCTTCCGCGATGAGTGATTTGTAGTGAGGACTTGATGTACCGGGCATAAGCCCGAGATTTTTATTATATGTACTATCTGTGGACACTCCCTTCATGGAGCTTATTTTCTATACATGTGATTTTCTGTGGACTTGCTTTTATTCTATTGCTACAGTTGTGATCGATTTTGGCCGACAAAATCGGCATCTTGTAGTGACGACCTTCCCGGGTGCGAAGGTATCACGGCAAGGTGGCGGTTCTGGGCCTAAGACCCCGGTGTCGAAAAAGAAAAAAAATGGGGGTCTTACAAGTGGTATCAGAGCCAGGTTTCATATCGATCAAAAGGTAGCAGTCCATAAACCCTGGGCCACCCCCGCACGAGTTTAGTTTGGGGACAAACTAAGCAGCGAAAGCAGTGGTGGGCCCATATGGGAAATAACATGAAAATTGTCCACTTTTAGTTAAATCTGTGAGACTTCTTATATATGGCTTCTATTACGCAGCCCCCAGCGCAGCCAACACCACAACGCGGAGTTCAGCAGACTCCGACTGTTGCACCACCTCCCCCGATCCCCACTCCATTCCTACACTCAGAGATGGGTCAAACGCTGACGGCCATTCTAGATGTTTTCAGGGCTTAGCAGGTTCCGGCTCCGCAGCCAAACCCGGGGGCCAATTGGCTGAGCATCTTTCGAGGACTCTCTCCTCCATCTTACTTGGGGACAGAATCCGCTGTACGGACAGAAGAATGGCTAGATATTATGTACGAAATGCTGACTGGGATACGGTGTCCCTGGGAGGAGAGGGTGTCCTTGGTTGTCTCGTGCCTGGAGTCCCATGCCAAGAGGTGGTTGAAGACGCTGCTGGACACAATGTTTGCTGATAGGAAGGTTGCAGAAATTTCCTAGGAAGAGTTCAGGGCCGCACTCCTAGAACATTTTGTTCCACAATCGGCCAGGGATGAGTTGGAGGAGCGGTTCTTACAGCTGAAGCAGGGCACCCGGAAAGTGGTAGAGTACCATCAGGAGTTCGACCATTTAGCTCGATATGCAGATTCTTACCAGCTAGACGAAGCGGGGTACATCAAGAGATTCTATAAAGGCCTGCGGGAGGACTTGAGGGAGGCTTTGTTGTTTGTATCCGACGGGCCTATCTCCCGGATTTTGGAGATGGCAAAGAGGATTGAGGCTGATTGGTACACCACTCGGGGCCAGAAGTGGCAAGCGAAGGATCAGGGCCGGAGATCCAGAAATGATCAGCGGCAAGGTGCTATACTAGGTGGGAGAAGGACAGAGGACCAGCCTCGTCAGGAAGTGAGGCAGGAGCCGAGGGAGCAGGTGATATTGGCCCCTCAGCCTCTTCAGATGAGGGAGGCACCAAGACCCGGGGGTATGGCATTTCCCCCAACAAAATGCTATAACTGTCATCAGATAGGACACATTCGGAGAAACTGCCCAATGGGGAAGCACCTCTACCAGCACCCCAGGCTGCCCCGCATGCCCAACAATTTGGAGGACGAGGACGTGGTCGAGGACGTGGTTTCCAGAGTGCAGATCGCAGGCAGTAGAGGGAGCAAATTTATGCACTGGATTTGGCTCAACCCCGGAACCCGGAGCAAGTAATCACTGGTACGTCAGAAAATTGTAAACTTATTTCCTCATGACATTCTAGTTTATATAGAAGTGATAATCTAGGAAAGAAAATCATAGCTAGATTCTAAGACATTTAACTTTCCCCACCCCCAGGAATAGTTTTCATCAGCGGCAAGCCCGCTTATACGCTATTTGATACGGGTGCTTCACACTCGTTTGTATCCGAAGCCTTCGTAGAAGGGTTAGAAGGAGTAGAGCGATTCACGGGTTTGATGATGAGGATATGATTACCCGACGGATCAGAGCTGTTCACCTCTGCCCACTACAACATGGAGGCGGAGATCAGCGGAAAGATATTTGAAGCCCCAACGACGATCATACGGATGCCAGTCTTTGATTTGATCCTAGGAATGACATGGTTGAACTAGAATCATGCTCAGATTGACTACATGTCCAAGAGAGTTACTGTGAGACATGGGGATTCCTACCTCGTCATCGAAGGTACTAGATCTATTCCCCCTCTCATGTTGTCATCTGTACAGGCTGTCAAGGCTCACTTACAGGGGGATGAAGTATATGACGTGATATTTGAAATGACTGAGGCCAAGGTCTCCACCTCGGATATTCCAGTGGTATGAGATTTTGCCGACGTATTCCCAGAGAAACTGCCTGGGCTACCCCCGCACTGAGAGCAGGATTTCCGGATACAACTAGTGTCGGGGGCTAAGCCGGCAGTAAGAGCCCATTACCGGATGGCCCCAAAAGAGCTGACAGAATTTCGAAGCCAACTCAAGGAACTGGTGGAATCCGGATTTGTTAGACCGAGTTCCTCGCCATTGGGAGCCCCGGTCTTATTTGTGAAGAAGAAGGATGGGACACTTCGCCTGTGCATCGATTATCGAGCACTAAATAGGCTGACCGTCCGGAATACCTATCCGCTCCCACGGATAGACGAATTATTCGACCAGCTGGAGGGAGCCCATTATTTCTCGAAGCTGGATTTAAGGTCGGGTTACTACCTGCTATGGATCTAGGAGGAGGAAATTCCGAAGACTGCTTTCAGTAGCAGATATGGACTATATGAGTTTACCGTGATGCCCTTCGGGCTCACAAATGCGTCGTCGGCATTTATGAGCCTCATGAATCAGGTGTTCGAGGCATATTTGGACGTGTTCGTCATCGTGTTTATCGATGACATCCTCATTTACTCAAGGACAGAGAAGGAGCACACACGGCATCTGACGCTGACCCTGGAGAGACTACGGGAGCACAAGCTTTATGTAAAGATCAACAAATGCCAGTTTTGGTTGAAGGAAGTGGCTTTCCTAGGCCATATCATCAGTGGTGCTGGGTTGGCAGTGGACCCGGCCAAGATCCAAGCAGTCCGGGACTGGCCACAGTTGAAGACGGCCACAGATGTACGAAGTTTCCTAGGACTCGCCGGTTACTACCGGAAGTTCATAGAGGGATTCTCTTGTATCGCCCTTCCACTCACATCTCTGACAAGGAAAGATGTGCCCTTTATCTGGACCCCCACAGTGTGAGGTGGCTTTTCAAGAGCTAAAGGGACGACTCACTTCAGCTCCTATACTTGCCCTCCCTTCAGGGAAAGAAGGATTCCAGGTCTACATCGGCGCTTCCTTCCAGGGCATGGGTGCAGTGCTGATGCAGAATGGCCATGTGATAGCTTATGCTTCTCGGCAGCTGAAGAAGCATGAGCAGAACTACCCAGTCCATGACTTAGAAATGGGAGCTGTCATT
Source organism: Platanthera zijinensis (assembly GCA_039513925.1). Lineage (NCBI taxonomy): Eukaryota > Viridiplantae > Streptophyta > Magnoliopsida > Asparagales > Orchidaceae > Platanthera > Platanthera zijinensis. The sequence continues at coordinate 93,870,068 of CM077093.1, read as the reverse complement.
TTTGCACTGAAAGTCTGGCGGAACTATCTGTACGGTGTCCACTGCGACATATACTCTGACCATAAAAATTTGAGGTATGTGGACACGCAGAAAGAGCTGAACATCAGACAGAGACGATGGGTGGAGTTTTTAGCAGACTACCAGTACGAGATGCACTATCACCCGGGAAAGGTGAATGTGGTAGCAGATGCACTGAGCCGAAAGACCGCAAACCCTGGAGTAGGAAAACAGTTGATGGCCTTGGAGATGGTTCAGATGTTAGATAAGATGCAAATATCCTTTGTGTCTGAGGATCACCCTGAGTTGTACCGGGAGTATCTATCGTCATTAATTACCACAGATGACATTCGAGAACGGGTCAAGGATGGACAGAGGCAGGATACACAGCTAGAGCCGATATTCCGAGCCTTAGAAGCAGGCACGGAGGGAGACTACTCGCTGAGGGATGACTTAGTGTGCTTCAGAGGATGGGTTTACATACCGGAGGGAGGCCAGGTCCGGGAGGACATCATGATGGAGGCTCATTGCAGTCGATATTCGGTACACCCAGGGATTACAAAGATGACTACAGATCTGAAGAAGACTATGTTCTGGCCCGGCATGAAGAAGTATATAACCTACTTCGCTACCCATTGCAAGGCGTGTCAGTTAGTGAATGCGGAGTGCAGAAACCACGCAGGATTATTGCAGTCACTCCTAGTACATGAGTGGAAGTTCGAAGATATCGCCATGGACTTTATACATGGACTTCCTCGATCGAGGACAGGGAATGATTCGATCTGGGTGATCATCGACCGACTGACAAAAGTATCCAGGTTTATTCCAATCAGGAAGGATGACTCGGTAAGTGTGCTAGTCCGAAAGTTTATGGAGCAGTTCGTTCGCTATCATGGCGTCCCCAAGTCGATTGTGTCAGACCGGGATGGACGATTTACATCCAGGGAGTGGAGGTCAGTGCAGACATACTTGGGCACTCGACTAACATTCAGTATGGCTTTTCATCCCCAGACAGATGGACAGACGGAACGCACCAACAGGACTCTGGAGGATTTGCTACGACTCTGCATATTGGATCGCGGTGAACCTTGGGAGAAGTTGTTGCCACTGATCGAGTTCTCGTATAATAACAGCTACCAGTCCAGTATAAGGATGGCTCCTTATGAGGCGTTGTATGGACGGAGGTGCAGGACTCCGTTGTCATGGATATAGGACGAGGACCCTAAGGCATTGGATTCAGAATTTGTTGAGGACACTGAGGCTCAGGTGAGATTGATACGGGATAGGATGCTAGAAGCACAGAGCCGGCAGGCTATGTATTACGACGCTCGGCATCGTCAGGTGGAATTCCAGGTAGGAGATCAGGTGTTCTTGAAGATCCGACCAATGCATGGAGTTACTAAGGTACGCGGACAGAGGAAGAAGCTCAGTCCAAGATACATGGGTCCTTATAGGATCCATGAGCGGATCGGTCCCTTGGCATACAGGCTGGAGCTGCCACCGGAGCTGGCAAGTCTGCACGACGTATTCCATATATCCTCTCTTAGGAGAGCTCTACTACGCCCAGAGCAGCAAGTTACAACCACAGATGGGCCGATAGCATCTGATCGGTCAGTTCACCTAGAACCGGTCCGGATTGACGACAAGGGAGTACGAGTCTTACGCCACAAAAAGGTTCCATTAGTCAAGGTCCTGTGGAGAAATCACGGAAGAGAGGAGCACACATGGAAGCCCCAGGACTTGATGCGACAAAGATACCCGGAACTCTTCAGTCAGGTATACCTCACAACCTCTCAGGATGTTCAATTTACCTTCCAATTTTAAACTAGTAGGACTGAAATTTCAAGAATATGGGCTAAACTTTTGTTTATTGGGGTCTAGACTTTGCCAATTGAGCAAATTGGTCTTAGATTTGACTATCACCTTTAAACCTCACATAGCGAACATGGTCGTGATCTAAATCTTTCGATTCTCATGGGATGTTACAAGTTTCCTTCTCCCTGATAGGAGTCCCCGTGGGCTTAACCTTGATTTTGGGGACGAAATCTTTGTTTTGTTTATTGGGATTTGTAACATCCCATTTCCAACTAGACCCCTAAGAGTGGTTTTGTCATGACAAAACCCTAGGAAGCCCAAGAAAGAGTCAAGTGGACCTAGTGGTGTGGATAGAGGCACTATGGTCTGCAAATAGTAAACTCCAAAACCTTGGTTTAAGGTGATCATGAAGCTTCACCAAGACTCCAAGACCCCACCCATACCTTTATAACCCTAGTAAGGGGTCAATGGGTCACTAAGGACCCATGGAGGGCAGCCAAAGTACCTGAGTTGACAAAAGTGAACTCTAACCCTAATTGGGTCAAATTGACCTACACAAGGGTCAATTGCAGTCTCTTAGCCAAATGGACCACATCTATACCTCCATAACCCTAGTGAGGGGTCAATGGGTCACTAAGGACCCATGGAGGGTAGTCAAGGGAGCTAAGTTGACCAAAGTCAACTCTAACCCTAATTGGGTCAAATTGACCTACACAAGGGTCAATTGCAGTCCCTTAGCCAAGTGGACCCCACCCCTACCCTCATAGACCTATTGAGAGGCCAATAGGTCACCAAGGACCCATTGGGACCAATCATAAAGGCTAGGTTGACCAAAGTCAACTCTTGACCCCAAATGGTCAAAGTGCCCTAGTTAAGGGTCAAGTGACCTCCAAGGGCCAATCCAACCCCACCTTGACCCTAGGTGAGGCTAATGGGTCACCAAGGACCCATTAAAGAAACCTCAAGGACCAAATTGACCTAGGTGGGCCCTATTCCAACTTTGGGTCAAGTTAGCCCAAATGGGCTAACTCAAGCTCAAGCCCATTGCAATTGGGCTAACCTTGACTTAAGTGACCAAATGGACTTGTGGGCTACCATGGGATATGTAGGAGCCAAATTTCAGGCTTGGTGACTAGGAGATAGAAAGTCACCCATGGAGGGGAGAGAAAGAGAAGGAAGAAGAAGGAAGGAGGACTTTGTGCTCCTCCTCCCCCTTCCCCAACCTCCCCATTAATTTCAGCAAGACAAGGGGAGTGTAGCAGTCATCCTTGACTGGTTAGAGCAAGCTCCACCCCCCTACCTACCCAAGCTGCCAACCTTGACCATGGCCAATAATGGCATGAAGCTTTCAACCACCTAACACCTCTCCTCTCCCTCCTTAAAAGCTTCCCTAGACTCCAAGGAGGAATTCCCACACTTTACCTGAAGGAGCCAAGCAGTTTCCTGCATTTTTGAAGAAGCCGACCACCACCGGCCACCACCATGCCAATCCGGCGATCAGCACGGCAACAGCCGCCACTACAGGTCCTCCTCCACTCCTTGCATGTGTAGATCGTAGACATCATTAGGGCCAAGGTTGGGGCTCAATTGAGCCCAATCCGATTTGGATTTTCATGGTTTTCGGCCGAAAATTCTTCTTGGTAGAATCGCCGGAATAGTGCTCCCCGGCGGCCGTGCCACCGCCTGGAGGTAGCCCCGACCACCACGAAGGTGTTGGCGGCGGTGGCAGGCCGGGGAGGTGGCCGGAGCGCCGGCGGCAGCCGATGGAAGTCGGCCCAGGCAGGAGCAATCCTGGCCGTTGGCGCGCGGGGACGATGATAGGATGCCATCCAAAATTGCGTCAAGATTCGTGCTGATATGGATATAAACTATAGCTTAAGTTTATTATTATTTCAATTCTATCACAGCAAATTGTATTTAATGTTTTTAATTATTAAAAATACTTAGGCTTCATTTCAGAAAAAATGGTCAACACATAAAATGTAGCCCTATGGGTCTAATTTCAAACAAAATTAGTTTGGGCCAATTTGGGTGACTGGTTTGACCAACGCACTCATTTTGGTGGGGTCTATACATATGTCTAGGCAGACATTGAACAGAGTGCCCAGACTTCATCCTTAGCCCAAATTAGTTGAAATTTTGGCAGGGAGTCAAACTAACTAATATCTAGACCCTGCAAAAAATGGGAATTTTTGGATATAATTTTTATATAATTTTGTAAATAATTTAATTTATCTAGGATAAATTAATTTATGAGTCAAATGAAGTCCAAATTCATCCAAATTTTGGTGGGAGGTATATGAGGTCAATATAGATCTCTGGTTAAAGTTTCATTAAGTTTGGAGGTGATTTGAATGGAAATCATGCAAACCCTAGCCTTGCCCTAAGAAGGGCATTTTGGTCCAAAATGTAATTTTTGCTTAGAGTGTCCAATTAACCTCAACAGAGGTTCCAATTTGGAACACTGACTTGTCATGAACTTTTGCACCTTCCAATGAAATATTGGGAGGTTTGGAATTGATTTGCCCCAAGATCCTAGGTCAAACCCTAAGGAAGGGCTTTTGTACCTTGTGAAGGGCGTATGGCCAAAACACCTTGTATAACTATGCAATTTTGTAGGGAGGGTATTAGGGTAACTTAACCCTCTGGTTAAAATCTTAGGGTGTTTTGGAAAGTTTGGGACCCACAAAACCCTAACCCTAGTTTAGGGCACAAATATTGTAGGGTTGGAATGGGCTAGCTAAACTCCTCAAACTAAGATGAAATTTTGGTAGATTGGTCATAAGGATATTATGAGCCTCTGGTAATTTAATTGGGAATTTTGGGACAATAGTTATAGTACTTCATTTGTAACACAAGGGATGCCTCAATTTAATAAATTGAACATTATGGTCCCTCTGACCCTTGGGAGGTCATGAAAGTTTGGCAGAAGAAGTTTTGAATCATTATATGCATATGTAAATTTTATGAAGATTTTTGGATACATATTTGAGGTACTTACTTCACAAGCTTGTTAAATGAGGAAATTATTCAATAATTTAATTAAGCCTATTTACTGATAAATAAATTATGAAATTTGGCCCAAATCATTTATATGCCATTAGAATCATACTGGAATTTTCTCTGAATTTTTGGAAGCAATATAGTCTTTTATATTTCTTTAAATGAATTTTCAAGGGTAAAATGAAATAGGAATTTTGGGATAAAACCTTTTCTAAAAAATTTAGATATTTTGGAAGATGAGTTAAATCCTTATTTTAATTATAATATAAAGTTAGTGGAATGATATCTTGCCTGAAAATGGTACTTCATGTTCATTATTGGAAATTTAAGTCACTAAATAATTAAATAAATTATTAAATAAATAAGGAAAATTTTGGGTCTCTGGATTTAGGGCTTAAAGGTCATAAAGGACCTCCATTAATTATTATAGGAGTATTAGATTATTATTTGATGTACTCCCCATTTTACATGGCATTTAACCTTGTGGTCTGCATTTAGTAAATTGTTGAAAGAAAATGATTTGGCATAGTTGGAGTTAGCCATCTTGCTGGATTTTGTAGATGTGGATGAGTCATCCTAGAAGTTTAGGTTAATTAGTGAGATATGAGTCGGTAGTGTTGAGTAGTGCTTGGGGTCGACGAAAGAGCGTCTTCCCTCGTAGAGTGAAAGGTCAAAATCACCTTAGGTTTAGTCTACCGTAATATGAAAAAGATATGGGTAATGGATATGGGATTAGTTACCAACCAACAAGAATAAGTGCCTTCCAAAAGGGGCTTTGGGATTCAGCCCATCATAGCTCCTAGTTCCCTCGAGAGCCCTTCACAGGGAATACCTTGGGCAGTCCTGGGAAAAACCTAAGTCGTAGGTATAAAATCGCCACAAGAGTAAATAGTAAACTTAGGATTTCACACTCTCACACCCAAATGTCCCGGGAGATAGTTTGGGTTACTCGGGCAATAAGACCAGTGGTTATGGTGATGGGCGTGGTGGCCCAGCGAGCTACGGCTCGGTTGTAGAATATGACTGACGGGATAGTCCGGGGAGCTCGGTTGATGATTATGACGGACGGGATAGTCCGGGGAGATTCGACTCGGTTGTAGAATATGACGGACGGGATAGTCTGGGAAGCTTCAGCTCGGTTGATGATTATGATGGACGGGATAGTCCGGGGAGATTTGGTTCGGTTGTTGGGACTCATTACAATTGCATGTACATAAATGGTATAAGGTGGTGGGTCTTCGGAATTGGAGGGTCGATGCACCGATGCCAATACGCTGACTCGGCAAGTGTGGTTAGCACTTCGCCAATAGAAGTCCGGTGCGCCAGCCGGCAAGAGTACGCAGGAGTCCGCTTTGTGCACCAAGCATTGAGGCGTACGATAGGTCTGACCGGTAGTGCTTTACTGGTTTAGAGGTGGGCGAGGCCCAACCCACCGCTTCCGTCTGCCACTACGGAGGTATCCTGGGAGGTAACGGCTCCGAAAGGGGGAACTAAAGGTCTGTGTACACAGAGTCGAGTGGGTGAGTTGCACTTGCATGTTCACATCATAGCATAATTGTATTTCATAGCATAACCATTGCATATAACCTGACACCTAATGTATAAGCGGTATGAGACGCTCTATACATTAGACCTTGCAAAATGACCCCTTGGCCTTTAAGTTCGTGCGAGTGTGCTTATAAGTCAAGGTTCTCTTTCAGTATTATATATTTAAGCCTGCTAGTAAAACTGACACCCTATCGTATAAATCGGTATGGGACTTTTTATACGATAGGAGCCTTGCAAGAGATCCATTTGCTTATGTGTATTCACATAAGTTAAGGTTACTTATTCTAATTTTGTATCATTATTACCATACTTAGAACTGCTAGTCTAGTTCCGCTGCCATCTGCTATTTGACATTCTCCACCTTCATGTCCTTTCCTTTCCTTCTCCCCGCTCGGTGCTTAGGAGCCATGGGGGAAGGGGAGGAGGACGATAGAACTTAGTCTTTTAGACTAACGGTTTTCGAATCATATCATTTAGGGGACCACGGAGCCCAGCATGGAGGAGCAGCCCCGGAGGTCGGCATGCTTGGAGATCGGACAGTCTAGTACTAGAGTCCAGACAGTAGGGACTGTGAGTCCCGAACACTAGTAGTTGTATTAGTTTGCTTCCGCGATGAGTGATTTGTAGTGAGGACTTTCCCGGGTGCGAAGGTATCACCACAAGGTGGCAGTTCTGGGCCTAAGACCCCGGTGTCGAAAAAGAAAAAAAGGGGGTCTTACAAGGACCTTGTTCGCGGGCTGGAGGCATGCAGACCGACGGAAAGCCATTTCCGATGGTGGCGCCGCTCGACTTCTACAACAGCACGGTGGGATGGCTCAAAATTTTAAGGTAAAGGCTGAGAAACGTTCCTCTTGGGCCACTGATGGTGTTTAATGGTTTGGTTAAGGAGGGGAGAGGCCAAAACTTCAATGGCCATTAATGCCATTGAAAGCTTGGCTCGGCCATAGAGGAGGTGGGGTGAACCTGGCGTAATCCAGCGAAGTAACTGCTGGAAACTCCTCCTCTTCCCTAGAGGAGTTGAATCCAGCCATTAAAGAGGACGGGAAGGGGGCCACGACATCAAGTGCCATTATTGGTCGTGAAAGCTGGTGCTCGGCCATGGCTGAAGCTTTCTGCATGTTCATAACCGTTGGCCACATGGCAAAAAAGCAAGTTCGTGCGGATGCTCTGCCTAATGCCAGGGAACCCTGCAGTTCCGGTCCTTGTCTAACATCTGGATGCAGAGGTTTGAAGAAAACCTGATTCTTCACTTCCAAACACTGCTTTGACTCTTCCCTACGTTGATCGGCCCTGAAAGTGCAGCAGTAGACATGAAAGAAATGCTTTCGGCGCACAGGATTAGCTGAAAAATCACTTTTGAGGGACCGCTCAAGGGTGCTTCTCACGTCTTACTATCTCCTCTAATCTCTCACTATGCTGAGTTCAATCAAGCTAAGAACTAGTCGACCTCCTTCCCCCGTCACGACATCATTTTCTTTGGTAATCCAGGGGTGGCCGGAGCTGGACGTGAAGAATGCTTTCTTACGGAAGTGTCACCAACTTCCTTGACCTTCCGGCACTAGGCAGGCGTCAGCCCCCATACATGGTCTGACGACTTTGCGGAGACCTGTGTTTTTGGTCAAAAGTCACTCGGGCCACATACCTATTCTCACTGGACGTCTAGGTTGTAGTTTTGAGGGCAAGTTGCAATTCTACTTTGTTTTGAACTAAATAACCAAACCAGGTTACTTTCATTCCCGAAGGCTAGGCAGCAAGTGCAGAAAGGACGACCGGTCAATATTTTTAAATAAGACTTAATTAGGTGTTAATAGAATAAATGGCTAATTAACAACTCATGGCCCACTTCTCGATATGGCCTGGTTCAACTGAACCAGCAACCAAGCCAAAACATTCAGAAAAAATTTTAAGTAAAATGGCGTTGAGTGAGGTCAGCTCACTCAACGCAATCCATCCTATGGCGTTGAGTTAGCTCAGCTCAGTCAGCGTCATCCCTCCTACGACATTGAGTGAGCTCAGCTCACTCAACGCCATCCAGACTACGGCATTGAGTGAGCTCATCTCACCCAACGCCATCCAAACTATGGCATTGAGTGATCTCAGCTCACTCAATGCCATCCAGACTATGACGTTGAGTGAGCTCAGCTCACTCAACGCCATCCAGTCTACACAGGATGATGTTGAGTTCAGCTAGTGCACTCAACGCCATTCAGCTTATGGCATTGAGTGCATTCGACGCACTCAACGCCTTCCAGCTTGAAAGATGGCGTTGAGTGCAGTCAGTGCACTCAACGCCATTCTGCTTATGGCGTTGAGTGCACTCGACACACTCAACGCTAGCCAGCCTTTGGCATTGAGTGCACTCGACGCACTCAACGCCCAAGCCAAAATCCTGTTTTAGGAAAATTTCTGACCTACTATTTGCAGACCAAGGTGATTTCCACCTTGAGCCCGGGTCACTTGGCCTTCTTGGGCTTCCTAGGGTTTTGTCGTGACTTGGTCATGACAAATCCTCTCCTAGGGGTCTGGTCGTAAATGGGATGTTACATCTTACAAGTGGTATCAGAGGGAAACCTCGATCGGAAAAGTAACAGTCCACAACCCTTGGGTCACCCCCGCACGAGTTTAGTTTGGAGACAAACTAAGCAGCAGAAGCAGTGGTGTACCCATAAGGGGGATCACTGCTAAATTATCCACTTTCAATTAGTTTAAGTCGATTACTTACAATGTCTTTTGTTACTCAGCCTCCGACACAGCCTACACACAGGGTGGAGTCCAGCAGACTCCGAATGTTGCACCACCTCCCCCAGTCCCCACTCCATTCCTACAGTCAGAGATGGGGCAAACCCTGACAGCTATTCTGTATGCTTTCAGGTCCCAACAGGCTCCGGCTCCGTAGCCAAACCCGGGGGCCAATTGGCTGAGTATTTTTCGAGGACTTTCTCCCCCATCCTACTTGGGGACAGAGTCGGCCGTTCAAACGGAGGAGTGGCTGGACATTATGTTTGAGATGCTGAATGGGATACGGTGCCCTTGGGAGGAGAGGGTTCCTTTGGTTGTCTCTTGATTGGAGTCTCATGCCAAGAGATGGTGGAATACATCGCTTGACACGACGTTTGCTGATAGGGAGGTTGCAGAGATTGCTTGGGGAGTGTTCAGAGCCGCACTATTGGAGCATTTTGTTCCGCAGTCGGCCAGAGACGAGCTGGAAGACAGATTTTTGCAGTTGAGGCAAGGTACCAAGACGGTGGTGGAGTACCACCGGGAGTTCAACCATGTGGCCAGATTCGCGGATTCTTATCAGTTGGATGAGGAAGGATACACCAAGAGGTTTTATAAGGGACTGAGAGAGGATCTGTGGGAAGCTCTGTTGTTTGTGTCTGACGGGCCAATTCCTCGGATATTGGAGATGGCCAAGAGGATTGAGGCAGATTGTCATACTACTCGAGGCCGGAAGTGACCAACTGAGAATTAGGGCCGGGGAGTCAGAGAGGATCAGTGACGGGGCCGCATCACTGATGGGAGAGATGGGAGAAGTGCAGAGCACCATCCTCGTCAGGAGGTGAGACAGGAGCAGAGGGAACTAGTTGTGGTGGCTCCTCAGCCTCTCTAGATGCGGGAGATGCAGAGACCTGGGGGTATGGCATATCCCCCACCAGAATGCTTCATCTGCCATCAGATAGGGCTATCCGGAGAAACTAACCCTTGAGGAGGGCACCCCTACCAGTACCACCGGCTACCACGCCTGCTCAGTATTTTGGAGGCCGAGGACGTGGCCGATGACGTGGATACTAGGGTGGAGATCGCAGGCAAGACATGGAGCAAGTTTATGCGCTAGATCTGGCTCAACCCCGGAACCCGGAGCAAGCGATAACAAGTACGCCAGAAAGTTTTAAGTTTTTCTTATCTGAACACCTAAATTTATGGATATAGAATTAATAATCTAGAAAAGAAAACTATAACAAGATACTAAGACATTTAACCCCCCTAGACATAGTTTTCATCAACGGCATGCCCGCATATACACTATTCGATATGGGTGCGTCGCACTCGTTTGTATCAGAGGCCTTTATTGAAGGGTTTGAAGGCGTGGAGAGATACACAGGCTCTATGATGAGGATATGACTACCCGACGGATCAGAGTTGTTAACCTCTGCCCACTACAACATGGAGGCAGAGATCGGCGAGAAGGCGTTTGAAGAACCAGCAATGATCCTAAGGAAGCCAGCTTACGACCTAATCCTGGGCATGACATGGTTGCATTGGAACCATGCCTAGATTGACTCCCTGTCAAAGAGGATCACCGTGAGGCATGGCGATTCCCACGTCATCATCGAAGGTATCAGACCTATTTCCCCTCTCTTGTTGTCCTCCGTGCAGGTCGTCAAGGCCCACTTGCAGGGGGAGGAAGTCTATGAAGTGTTGTTCGAAATGGCTGAGGCCAAGGATTCCATCTCTGATATCCTAGTGGTGTGGGATTTTGCTGATGTATTCGCAGAGAAGCTGCTAGGGCTATCCCCGCACCGGGAATAGGATTTCCGGATACAGCTGGTGCCAGGGGCCAAGCCGGCATCTTTTCAAAGTTGGATTTGAGGTTGGGCTACTACCAATTACGGATCAAGGAGGAGGAAATTCCGAAGACGTCCTTCAGTAGCAGATATGGGCTGTTTGAGTTTACAGTGATGCCCTTTCAGCTCACGAATGCACCGTCGACATTCATGAGCCTCATGAACCGGGTATTCGAGGCATATTTGGATGTTTTTTTCATTGTGTTTATTGATGACATCCTCATCTACTCAGGTACAGAGGAGGAGCACACTTGACATCTGATGCTAACCCTAGAGAGACTGCGGGAGAACCAGCTATATGCAAATGTTAAGCAAATGCCAGTTTTTGTTGAAGGAGGTGGCTTTCCTAGGACATATCATCAGTGGAGCTGGGTTGGCAGTTGACCCGGCAAAGATTCAGGCAGTTCGGGATTGACCGCAGCTAAAGGCATCCACAGACGTGCGGAGTTTTCTGGGACTTGCCGGTTATTACCGGAAGTTCGTGGTGGGATTTTCTCATATTTCCCTTCCACTCACGTCCCTGACAAAGAAAGATGTGCCCTTTGTCTGGACCCCGCAGTGCGAGGCGGCTTTCTAGGAGCTGAAGGATCGACTCACCTAGGCTCCTATTCTTGCCCTTTCTTCGGGTAAATAAGGATTCAAGGTCTATACTGACGCTTCCTACCATGGCATGGGAGCGGTGCTGATGCAAAATGGTCACGTGATAGCATACGCTTCACGTAAGCTAAAGAAGCATGAGCAGAACTACCCTGTTCATGACTTAGAGATGGGGGCTTTCGTATTTGCTCTGAAAGTTTGGCGGCATTATCTGTACGGTGTCCGCTGCGACATATACTCTGATCACAAAAATTTGAAGTATGTGGACATGCAGAAGGAGCTTAATATCAGGCAGAGGTGATGGGTGGAATTTCTAGCAGATTACAAGTACGAGATGCATTACCACCCAGGGAAGGCGAACGTTGTAGCCGATGCGCTGAGCTGGAGAGCCGCCACCTCCGGAGCAGAGCCCCAGATTATGTCCATGGAGCTGGTGCATAGATTAGAGGATATGCACATCACGCTGGTGTCGTCTGATGACCCCGAGCTTTATCGGGAGTAAGTAGCCGCGATGAGCACTACTGATGACATTCGAGACCGAATCAAAGATGTACAGAGGCAGGATGCCATGATGGAGCCGATATTCCGAGCCTTGGAGGCAGGTACTGCTAGGGATTACGCATTGAGAGATGACTTGGTTTGCTTCAGAGGATGGGTTTATATACCATAGGGAGGCCGAGTCCGGGAGGATATCATGACGGAGTCCCACTAGAGTCGGTATTCGGTACACCCGGGAGATACGAAGATGACTGCGGATCTGAAGAATACCATGTACTGGCTGGGTATGAAGAAGGATATCACCTACATTGTGACCCACTACGAGACATGCCAGCTGGTGAAGGCGGAGTGCAGAAACCCCGCAGGTTTGTTACAACCACTCCCAGTGCCGGAGTGGAAATTCGAGGACATTGTGATGGACTTCATACACGGGCTTCGCCGATCACGGACAAGGAATGATTCGATCTAGGTAATTATCGACCGGCTGACGAAGGTAGACAGATTTATCCCGATCAGGAAGGATGACTCGGTTGGTGTGTTGGTTCGGAAATTCGTGGAGTAATTCGTCCGTTATCATGGCGTACCCAAGACGATTGTATCGGATCGGGATGGACAGTTTACGTCCAGGGAGTGGAGATCAGTGCAGACTTACCTGGGTACTCGGAAAACATTCAGTACATCTTTTCACCCCCAAACCAATGGGCAGACAGAACGCACCAATCGAACTTTGGAAGATCTGCTGCGACTATGCATTATGGACTGCGGAGAGCCCTGGGAGAAGCTATTACCACTGATCGAGTTCTCATATAATAATAGCTACCAGTCCAGCATTAAGATGGCACCTTATGAGGCCCTATATGGACGAAGGTGCAAGACCCCACTATCATGGATTCAGGATGAGGATTTGCAGGCACTCGGCTCGGAGTTTGAGGAGGATACTGATGCTCAGGTTAAGCTGATACGGGACAGGATGCTAGAAGCCCAGAGCAGACAGGCTAAGTACTACGACGCCCGACATCGTCAGGTAGAGTTCCAAGTGGGGGACTGGGTATTCTTGAAGATCCGGCCAATGCACGGAGTTTAACGGGTATGGGGTCAGAAGAAGAAGCTCAGCCCTAGATATATGGACCCATATAGGATACTGGAGCGGATCAGCCCCCTAGCATACAAGTTGGAGCTGCCACCGGAGCTTGCGGGTCTGCATGACGTGTTCCATGTATCCTGTCTTAGGAGGGCCTTACTACGCCCGAAGCAGCAGATTACGGCCACAGATGAGCCGGTAGCATCTGATCGGTCAGTTCACTTGGAACCGGTCCGGATTGACGACAAGGGTATACGAGACTTGCGCCGCAAGAAGGTTCCATTGGTCAAGGTCCTGTGGAGAAATCTTGGGCGAGAGGAGCACACATAGGAGCTGTAGGATCTGATGCAACAAAAGTATCCAGAGCTTTTCAGTCAGGTATACCTCACAACCACTCGGGAATTTACAATTTACTTTTCATATTTGAACCCGGTAGGCATAACTAGAATTTCAAGGACAAAATTTATTGTTTATATATTGGGAGTTGTAAGATCTCATTTCCGACCAGACCCCTAGGATAGGTTTTGTCAAGACCAAGTCATTACAAAACCCTAGGAAGCCCAAGGAAGTCAAGTGACCCGGGCTCAAGGTGAAAATCACCTTGGTCTACAAATAGTAGGTCAGAAATTTACTTAAAATAGGATTTGGGCTCGGGCGTTGAGTGTGTCGAGTGCACTCAACACCATAGGCCATATGGCGTTGAGTGTATCGAGTGCACTCAATGCCAAAGGCTGGATGGAATTGAGTGTGTTGAGTGCACTCAACGGCATAAGCTGAACGGCGTTGAGTGCACTGACTGCACTCAACGCCATCTTTCTTAAGCTGGATGGCATTGAGTGCGTCGAGTGCACTCAACGCCATAAGCTAAACGGTGTTGAGTACACTGATTGCACTCAACATCATCTTACTTGGGATGAATGGCATTTAGTGCATCAAGTGCACTCAACGCCATAAGCTGAACGACATTGAGTGCACTGACTGCACTCAACGCCATCTTATTTAGGTTGTACGGCGTTGAGTGAGCTGAGCTCACTCAATGCCGTCGGCTGGATGGCGTTGAGTGAGCTGAGCTCACCCAATGTCGTAGGCTGGATGGAGTTGAGTGATCTGAGCTCACTCAATGCCGTAGGCTGGATGGCGTTGAGTGAGCTGAGCTATCACAATGCCATTTTACTTAGAATTTTTCTGGCGCTTTTGGTTTGTCTGCTGGTTCAGCTGAACCGGACCGTTTTGGGAAGCAGTCCAGGAAGTCTTAAATTAGTCATTGCTCTATTAACACCTAATTAAGTCTTATTTAGAAAAATATTGACCGACCAAGTAGAGGTAGGCCACGTGGCCGGCGGTTATGAAAATGAAGAAGGCTTCAGCCATGGACGAGAATTGGCTTTCATGGCCAGTAATGGAACTTGATGCCTTGGCCTCCTTCCCCTCCTCTATTATGGCTGGATTCAACTCCTCTAGGGAAGAGGAGGACTTTCCAGTGTAAGACCCCAATTTGTTTTTTAAACACCGGGGTCTTAGGCCCAGAACCGCCGCTTTGCGGTGACACCATCACGCCCTGAAAGGTCATCACCGCGAAACGCCGATTCTGCTGGCCGATTCGATCACAGAAAAGCAGCAATAGTAGAGTAAATATAAAAAAAGTCCACTAGAGTAACATGTATATAAAATAAATCTCCACGAGGGGAGTGTCCACAGAATAATATATTAGAGTACTAAAATACGGCATTATGCCCGGTACATCATGTCCTCACTACAAATCACTCATGCGGGAGAAAAAACAGAACATCTACTCAAGTTCGAGAGTCACGGTCCCGGCTGTATGAACTCCAGAGCTAGACTGCCCCATCTCAAAGTGCACCGGTCTCTGGGGCTGCTCCCCCGTGCTGGGCTCCACGATTCCCTAAAATGATGCGGTTCGAAAACCATTAGTCATAAAAACTAAGCCCTATCATCCCCTACCCCTTCCCCTATGGCTCCTATGCACCGAGCGGAGAGGAAGAAAGCGAAGGACATGAAGGTGGATAATAAATCAAAAGAAACAGGTGGCAGCAGAACTAATCTAGCAATTCTATAATAAATAATGGCAACAAGACGAAATATGAAAAGTAACCTTCACTTATATGAGAACACATAAGCCAAGGGGTATTCTGCAAGGCTCCCATCGTATAAAAAGTCCCATACATATTTATACGTTGGGGTGTTGGTTATCAAACAGCAGTATATATATATATATATATATATATATATATATATATATATATATATATATATATATATATATATCAAAAATGACCTTAATTTATAAACTTGCCCACACAAGCTTATAGACAAAGGGGTCGTTTTGCAAGTCCTAATGTATAAGCTTCCCATTCCACTTATACCTTAGGTGTCAGGGGTTAAATGAATCGATTATGCCATGACATGCTAGTGGGTATGATGAATCATGCAAGTGCAACACACACACCCGACTCTGTGTACACAGACCATTAGTTCCCTCTTTTAGAGTCGTTACCTCCCAGGATACCTCCGTAGTGGCAGACGGAAGCGGTGGGTTGGGCCTCGCCCACCTCTAAACCAGTAAAGCACTACCGGTCAGACCTATTGTACGCCTCAATGCTTGGTGCACGAAGCGGACTCCTGCATACTCTTGTCGGCTTGCGAACCGGACTTCTGTTGGCGAAGTGCTAACCACACATGCCGATTCAGCGTATGGCATCGGTGCATCGACCCTCTAATACCGAAGACCCACCACCTTAATTTTCTTTCCTTTTTATGCACATGCAAATTTAACGTATTCAAAATAAGAACCGAGCCGAAGCTCCCCGGAAAAAAACGTCAGTCTCAAACAATCGAGCCGAAACTCCCCGGACCAAAACGTCCGTCTCTTAACTAATCTAGCAGAAGCTCCCCGGACCAAAACGTCTGTCTCTTAACTATCCAAGCCGAAGCTCCCAACTATATTCTTATGCTTTCTGTGTTTGTGAAATGTGCAACCCTAATTACTAAGTTACTTTTTTTCAGTTTGTTAATACAGTTTACGTTAACCCAGGACTGCACCCGATATTCCCTGTGAAGGGCTCTCAAAGGGCACTAAAAACTATGATGGTAGCTGAAGCCTATCATTCCCTTTCACAAGGTACTTATTATTATTGGTTGATTCCCTTACCCATTCCCTTCTCATATTTCGATAGACTAACCTAGTGTGATTTTTACCTTCCTCTCTTCGGGAAAGACGATCTTTCGTCGAACCCGAGCAACTCTTAACTCTAGCCAACACCACTTCTCACTAACCTTCCCATCCTTATATGGTGAACACTTTCACATCCATCCAATTCAGCAGATTAACTAACTCCAACGCTGTGCCCCATCATATCCTATGACTATTAACTCAAAAATTGCTAATTGCAAACTATCATATGTTATATGTCGAAACGGTTAGGAAATGATCCAATACTCATCCAAATACCCTAACATATTTACTGGAGGTATATCATGATATAATTAGCATATAATCAGAAAACTATAATTTTCCTAATTTATCTGGCATTTAATTATTTTTCTCAAAAATTCCAAGGGTTTGAACATGAACTACCCTAAGTACTCATGCAAGATGTCCAACAAAATTATTATAAATTTTATGTTATCTCAATATGGTAAATCCAAAGTATCACAATTTTTCTATCACAAAAGGGCACTAAAACTATTTTAGCAATATTTTCTATCTTTTGTTATTTATGAATCAAGTATAGAGAATATCCATCCAAAAATTATAAATTAATTTTACTATACCGATACAACCTTAGAAATAGCATTGGCCAAGTTTCATGATTTTTCAGCAAGTATTAATCTCTGAATAAATTAATTATCAAAAATCTCCATAAGGTGAACTTGTAAAGAAAGTGTTGTAACTAAGATTCTAAAAATCATGAATAAATGTCTACGAGCATATAATGGCCTGAAAGTCTTAATTCCTAAGTCTCATAATTATTCAACAGCAATATCATCCAGAATTAATTTTTAAATCATAAAACCCCTTTTTAACATTTGTGAATGAAGTACTAGATTTACTCAACTAAAAATTATACAAAAATTAAGGAGCAACCAGTCTGACCTAAAACATTTACGTCCAATATTTCATAGGGTTTCAATGAACAAAAAGATCTAAATAATTAAAACATCAATTTGAGCTATAGCAAACTTTACAAATAAAGTGCTAGAAATGAACATCATAAAATTTCAGTAAAATTGTTATAGGTTATACCCATTTCAAAACTCACTCTACCCGAGTTTCATAGCTTTAAGATAATGTTTAATGAATTTTTTTACTTATTTGAGATTTTTCCCTAAAACTAAGGTTAGGGTTTTGAGGTATCTACCTATCTTCAAATCCTCCAAGATTCCATCCAGATGATTTATAATATGCTAACGTCGACTCTACTGAATTTAAAGGCAATACGAGGGCATTTGCCCCCATGTCCTTCACAACCCTCAAAACCCTCCCTTTAGGGTTTGAGTTGGGATCCTAGGGTAAATCAACCCTAAACCACATTATTTTTCTCCAAGTGGGTTATAATAACCCTTCTAAGTAAGTGGTCAAAATATCAGCATCTATTGAGGTGATTTGACCGTTCCAACCTCTTAGTGAACTTTTTACTCAAAAATGCATCATTAATGCCTAGTTAAGGATAGGTGATTCTCTTCCGAAAACTCATCCAAATGAGTTGGAATTTTGTACAGAGCTAGGTTTTATAGCCAGGGACCACTCACCAAAATTTGGGAGGGTTTGGAGGTCAATTGATCACTTAAATAAATTACTTTAACTTTATTAAATTAAAACAAAAACCTTAGGCAAAGTATCTCCAAAAGTTCCCATTTTTGGCAGCCTCTAGGTATGGCTAAGGGTAACCCTGAAAGTTATCTAGTGTCAAAAAACTTCACCTATGGGGGGGATAGGTGATTTGCGGTCTTTTGAAGAATAAAAGATAACCTGCACAAGATAACAAAAACAACCACAACACAGAAACACACAAGCAGTTATAGTGGTTCCCCGATTTGGGTACGTCCACTCTCCCTCTTCGACCTATCTCTCAACAAGGGACGACTCAGTCACTTAACCAACCGGATTGAAATCCAATCCTCACACTATGGAAGAAACCCTTCCACACGAAGGAGTCACTACTCCTCCACCACGGGTGTCACCCAACCCTTACAACGAGGAATCAAAGTTCCTTTACAACAAAGTTAAAATAGAATGTACAAGAAATACAAACTACGTTTGGAGAGCCTGATGTCCCTCTTCGTTCAATGAAGCTTTCTTGATGAAGACGAAGAGTCCACGATCGGAGCACTCTCTTGGAGAGGATCTTCCCGAGATCGGCGGCGGCAAAGGATTGCGGCGGCGATGCTTTGTAGATCCAAACTTCTTGACGAAGCTAGCAAGGTCTACCAATGATCTTACTTGGATTGATCGTCTCAATCGATTCGGAGGGGAGAAATATTCCCTCTCAACAAATCAAGATACAAACGTGAGACGCTAAGCTTAGCCTCGGTTCTGTGGCCGAACGATAAACGAGGAACTAAGGTCTGCGACGGCGATAACTTGCGAGCGGCGATGGCGGTGGAACACGTTCCGCGATCGGCTAGGTTACGCTCGGCTGCTTGTTCTTTTTCTCGTGAAGGATTGCTGTTGGAGTTCAAAATACGCGAGTATTTATTCTGTAGACCAACCCTAAATGACCGTTGTGGGCCCCACAGGAAGAAACCCTAAGCCCGGTCCAAACAGCGCCTGATATCTTGGTTCGGTCCAGTGAGCAGGTAGAAATCGCCTAAGGCAAATTCGGCGGGAATCATTGGTGATTCCCGTCGAAGTCGGCGGGAATCAATCATGATTCCCTTCGAATTTTCCTTGGAAGAATTCAAGTTGAAATCCATGACATCCGGAGGGAATCGGAGAGAATAATAACCATTCTCGACAAATCGGTGAGAATGCAGAGTGATTCTCGATGATTCGGCGAGAATCACTTATTGATTCTCAACGATTCTGACTTAGCAGAATTCTTGAAGGCGTTGAGTCAGTCGGATGCAGCCGGCAGGAATCAGCGAGTGATTCTCGACAATTCGACGAGAATCACTAGTGATTCCCGTTGAATTCAACTTAGACGATTCTTTGTCTTTCTTCCCATGAGTTGGTCTTTGACCCATCCTTGCTCCTCTTCTGCTCTTGATATATCTCAGCCCTGTACTTGAAAATAAGTACACTCTAATAGAGAGAGTACACGTAAGCCAACACACTGATCTGCTCAACAAGGGATTACGTTGCGCAGACCCGTGTATATTGACCCACTACACCCTGACATTGGTGTGTACTTAGCATGGAATAGCTGCAAGCACATCTTGAAGAAAATCATCAAATACATTATCTATTAAACTTAGCTTGTTCAGAGACTTCTTCAAATCAAGTACATATTGGATACAATACCCAATAATCTCCCCCTCTTTGAAGAAGCCTAAACCCTACAAGCTAAGGTGAATAGAACATATGGGAATGAAAATCATAAAATAAGAATTCAGTTGAGAGTGAAATTTATTACCATTTTCCTGAGAGCATACTTAACGTTGGCAGCCACCTTAGCCTTAGCCGAGAGGGTAATCTCCCCCTTTTCGGCTTCTACAAATCTGGGACTTCACTTGGAGCCACATGCTCCCCCTCAGATCTTGCATCCATGCTCGAGCTTGAGTTCCTTGCTTATGCTCCCCCTTGATCCAAGAGCCTTGAGCCTTACAGTCTTCACTCTTCATAGTTCAGCATGCCGAGTTCAGTTTTGAAGAGACTGAACTTGGCCTCGTCTAGGGGCTTTGTGAAGATATTTGCAACCTGCTTATCCGTGGGGACATAGCAGAGAGATATATCTTTGTTTTCCACATGCTCCCGAATGAAGTGATAATGCACTTCAATATGCTTCGTTCTACTGTGCGACACAGGATTGTTCGCAATTGTTATTGCGCTCAAGGAGTCGCAATACATCAGAACTTGTCTCAACTGCAAGTCATAATCTTTGAGCTGATTTCTGATCCATAGAAGTTGTGCGCAACAGCTGCCTGCTTAGATGTACTCAGATTCAGCCGTGGAGGTTGCGACACAATTCTGCTTCTTACTGTTCTAAGAAATAAGTCTTCTTCCGAGAAATTGGCACGTCCCGGAAGTACTTTTCCTATAATCTCTGCTTCCTACAAAGTCAGCATCTAAAAAGCCTATCAACTCGACATCATTGTTTCTTGGGTACCACAAGCCAATATTTGGTGTACCTTTAAGGTATCTAAGAATTCGCTTTGCAGTAACATAGTGAGATTCCTTAGTGTTTACCTGATATCTGGTACATACGCATGTTGAAAACATAATATCCGGTCTACTAGCAGTAAGGTAGAGCAGGGATCAAATTATGCTTCTGTATTTGGTTTCATCAAAAGGTTTCCCTTTCTCATCCTTAACCAGAGACACAGTGGATCTCATTGGAGTCCTCATAGAGGTTGCATTCTCTATTCCGAATTTCTTGAGGAGTTTATTTGTGAACTTCGTCTGAGAGATGAAAATTCCATCCTAATACTATTTCACTTGAAGCCCCAAGAAATACTTTAGCTCTCCCATGCTGCTCATTTCAAACTTTCCTTGCATAAGTTTAGAAAACTTTTTGCAAAGATTGTTGTCCGTAGAGCCGAAAATTATGTCATCGACATAGATTTTCACCAGCAAGATCTTTCCTTTGACCTCCCTAAGAAACAATGTCTTATCTATTTTTCCTCTCGAGAACTTGTTCTCAAGAAGAAAACTAGACAGAGTCTCATACCAAGCTCGAGGAGCTTGTTTCAAGCCATATAACGCTTAATTAAGAAAATAAACATGATTAGGGAATGTAGGATTAACAAAACCTGGGGGTTGCGTGACATATACTTCCTCTTTCAATTTTCCATTGAAGAATGCAGATTTCACGTCCATCTGATAGACAGTGAATCCTTTGTGCGAAGCATACGCCAGGAACAATCTGATTGCCTCGAGCCTTGCAACTGGTGCAAAGGTCTGGTCGAAGTCAATCCCCTCCTCCTGTATGTAACCTTGAGCCACCAGCCTTGTCTTGTTCTTTATGATGACACCGTGTTCATCCAATTTGTTTCTGAAGATCCACTTGGTGTCGATCACATTCTGGCTCTTTGGTCTGGGAATAAGCGTCCAGACGTTGCATCGTTCGAATTGATGCAGTTCATCTTGCAAGGCCAATATCCATGCAGCATCTTTGTTCGCTTCGTCGAACTTCTTTGGCTCAACCTGTGATAGGAAACTAAGGTGCAAAATCTCGTTAATTGTACCTCTCCGAGTTCTGACACCGTCACGAGGATCTCTGATGATCTGATCTCGGGGATGATCCCTCACGTGTCAGAGCTCTAGAAGTCTGGCATCTGGATCTCTGACATCTTCTCGGGCATCTCCTCCTTCTAGGAGATTTTCTCCATCCTTATCTTCAACTTCTCCAGTTGGCATTGAGGTGGAAACCTTGACGTACTTGGGAGTTACATCGTTAGCGGTCTCATCGAGACTTAGCTGTTCAAGTCTTGCACCTGCATCTTCAAGAATGCCACTGGAAGAATTGCTAGGAAGCAAGCTTCCTTCATCAGAAATAACATTAATGGACTCCTCTACCACTAGGTTTTTCTTATTGAATACCCTATATTGATGGCGCCGTCATCCCCCGGCTTGTTGATTTGGAGCGTCCCCCTCTGGACGATGATGGTGACCCGGTTTATGTCATAGATCCGCGTCATGTTGTTGCAGAAGATCCCCTTCCGGATGACTATGATGACCCGGTTGATGTTGGTGCCGGCTCACACTTGATGTTCCCTCGCCGCCTTGAGATGATGATTTACTTGTTGGTGTCGTTGTTCGTCGCCATATGGAGCTTGAAGATCTTTATGACCGTGCCGCAAGTCGGAATGTTGAAACTTTGCCGCAACATCCACCGCCATTGCCGCGTCATTTTAATGTTGGAACTTTGCCGCGACATCCACCGCCATCGCCGCGTCATTTAAATTATTATTTCAGATTTTATAATTATGTTTTAATTGGCCTATGTTTAGCCAAAGTTTTAATTATTTGTCATTTCATTTTGGCCTTTATTTAGCCACATTTGGGGTGCTTATAACCCTTGTTTTTGTAAAGCCTATATAAGGTTATGTTGTATTGGATTTTGAGTAGATTGAATGAAAAATTAAAAACCCAATTTCAGATTTTGGAATTACCTTCTCCTCTTCCCTCTTCCTCTTGGCCGCCCCCTACCTTTCTCTTTCCCTCTTTGGCCATCGGCCTCCCTCCTCCCCTTCCAAGGCCTCGGCCACCTCCTCTCCTCCTCCCTTCCCTCTATCACCTTTCTCTACTCAAGGGTTACCCCTAGCCGCCTCCCCATCCTCATCCCAAAACGAAAAAGCCATCCCCTCCATTCAAAATCGTCGGCCACCCTTGGCATCCCCTCCAAAAAAAACCGACCCTCATCAACTTCATCCTTGACCGAGCCCTCTCCCTTTGCCATCAAGATCTCGGACACATCAATCCCCTCACAAAACCGACACACCTTTAATTCTCCTAGCCGACCACCTCCATCCCAACACCATCCATAACCCTATCCTTACCAAAAAATGATTCCTTTGGTGAGATCCAAATCAGCCCCATCTTCTAATCCAAGAGAAGAATCGGCCAAAGCTTGAGGTGAATCTTGTGAAACTTCAACGGCGTCGGAAGGCAACGAAGAACTTGGAGTTTCCCTCCAACCGGCACGCTTTCGGTGGATCCGGAACGGAGCGATCCAAATAGAGTTAAATCGGAATCATCCATTCTGGTTGGGTAACGAACGTCTCCACTCTTGTGTGTTTCTCTATTAGATCTTTTCTTTGGGCATTTAGCATATCGTGTGATTTGTGATTGGTAGAATTTTCGTGGATAATATCTATTAAATTATTGTTATTGTTACTGATTCCCTTTTGAATTCGTGAGGCGTGGCGGCCCTCATTTTATTTTTGTTGGGAGAGAACCACCCGTTATCCGAATCCTTATTTTTGGTGGTGTCTCTTTAGGTACAACGTACGCTCGACCGAACCGTGTGGGTTCATTTCGCTTGAGAGCATCTTGGCCTATAGCCTTGATATTATCTTAAGGGGCCTAGCGAACCCCCCGAATTCTATTAAATTAATTGTGGCAACTTGCGTAGTGGCTGTGTTTATTCTTCGTGTCAGCGCAATAGTAATTATAATTAAGCGAGTGTGTGAACCCCTTAGCCGTTACGGTGTCGAAACCCGTGGCCTACATCAATTTGGTATCAGAGGGAGGTTATTGTTGATTTCCTAATCGGCACCATCCTTTTATTTTTAGGTAGGCTAAAGAAAATATAAATTTCAAATTTCAAAATTTCAAATTTCAAATTCAAATTTCAAATTTCAAATTTCAAAATTTCAAATTTCAAAATTTCAAATTTCAAATTTCAAAATTTAAAATTAAAAATTCGAATTTCAAATTTAAAATTTCAAATTTTAAATTGCAAATTTCAAATTTCAAATTTCAAATTTCAAAATTTCAAATTTCAAATTTTGAATTCCAAATTTCAAATTTCAAATTTCAAATTTCAAGATTTCAAATTTCAAATTTCAAAATTTAAAATTTCAAAATTCAAAATTTCAAATTTCCAATTTCAAATTCTAAATTTCAAATTTTTCTCAAAATCTAAAAAAATAAAATTCTGGAAATTCTCTATCTTATTTTTAATAAGAAATCCAAAAAAAATTAATTTTCATTAAGTCATTATTTTTATTAAGTTATTTTAAAATTTAATAGTTGGTCTGCCAATAGCGACCTATATTTTTATTTTTCAGCAAAATTCAAAAATAAAAAATTTATTAATAATCTCCATATTTTTGCCAGCAAGACTATCAAAAAATATATATATAGTATTTTGAAATATTAGCGGGAACAAATCGATCTTTGAAAATTAAATAGAACCAGACTATATTTCTTTGTATTTGTGCACTTAATCCGAGTAGTCTATCCCCATTTTCCCGCTGAAAATTAAAACAAAAAAATGGCCTGCGATGTTCATGTTTCCCGAATGAAATCTTTAGGTTTCGTCATGAAAGTTAGAAAGCCAGTCCATTGCCCGGTAGTGGAAGAGATTAAGGGGTTGATTGGCCAACTAAAGGCTAATAAAGTTACACCGCGCACCTCTAGGTGTGTTAGGATTCCTGCTCCGACATATGATGGGCTAGATGGACCGCGAGTGTTTCTATGTTGGGTGAATGACATGGAGCATTATTTTGAGCAATATCGTATTGTGGATCCCCACAGGATTCCCGTTGCGAGACTGCAATTATTTGTTCGAGCCCATACTTTCTGGCTCAATGAGGAAAGACGTTTAGGAATGCCCTCCGTCGACCCACGTATAGGTTGACAGATTATGAAGAATTTATTAATAGATGAGTATTACCTTCCATACTACCGTTCTCCGTCTACTGATTATCTGAGTGAGTCGTCGCCCAAAATTTTGCCTACATCAAACCAGCATGTTCCCTCGTACTCCCGTATGAGGACGTCTCATGATTTTATTTCTCCCCGCCTGGGCACTAGACCCTTTCCTGTTTATGAGAGTGTTCCTATCAGCTTGAAAATGTTATCTGAGCTTGCGATTACGAGTACGCCCGTCACTGAGGCCGATGCTGTTAATGTTGACAACATGAGTGACGATGAGGAGATTGGTTACCCGAGTGACTTGGATGAGGATTTCTTATTTGAGGAACCCTCTCCACTCCCTTTCGACGACATTTTGGAGCCATCCTTTTTGACTGTTGTGGAGCCTTTTGATGATCCTAAGTCGATTGATATTCTAGCTGAGTTAGAAGAGTTACAGTCTGCTGAGAGCTTACCCAGTCGTGACTCATTTGACAATCTGTTAGGACATGAGCTTGCTACTTCTAGTCCGAGACGTATCGAAGTGCCCATTTCTGAGATTTTCACTGTAACTGATGTAAGGACTGATGTGTTGGAAGATTGTTCTAGTAAAGGAGTTAAACTTTTGGAATACGATATTGAAGTGGAACCGGATGAGCATCCCCTAATGCTAACTCCTTTACCTAAACTTGAATATGATTTTAACTCTCTCCCGTTTGTAACGCCTGATCTCGTTGTAGCGTTGCCGATCTATGATCCGATCACTGAATCTGAAATGCATGATTACCCACATGATTTAGAAGACATGTCAGATGATTTTTCCGTAAGAGTGAATCCACTATTTGAACTTTCTTACGACTTTATTGGGCTGCGACCGGATGATCTTTATTGGAAGTCAAATCCGTGTTTTGAGGTTTTGAATTGGATTACTTGTGGTACCTTGGCGATGGTGCCTTATGACGTGATGTCTCCTCGACAAACTTATTTGCCAAGCCCGGTCGCATGCATTAATCCCCCGCCTTTTGATGACTCGTGCACGCACACGCTAGTGAACGTAGTTGCGAATGTTAAGTTGTGTTGCCCGCACGTAATGTCAAATCCGGGAGCGCCCCGTTCTATATATAGTGATGAGTGTTTTCCGTTAGCTTTTAGTCACGACGTTTTAAAATTTAAATTTAAGTTTAAATCTAAAACTATGACGTTGTATGGAGTTGATTTCACCACTGCTTTTATAGCACCCGTGCCACCTGACTTGGTCCCGTTACTGCCCACTGTTAAAGCAAGTCACGTTGCACATGGGTTCTCCCCACACAGTTCTAAGATTATTTGTTGGAATCGGAGAGTATCCTACCGTTTTATAAGTGATTTGGTTTTGGTTTGTCTCGTCCCTGAATGGATGCCTCCAGGCACCTCAGAAATATTTATGAACTGGCCAGTCCATTATTTGCAAATCTTATGGAAATTTAGTAGAATGACATTTCTTGTAGAATTTTCCACTGATTGGGGCATCGCTCCTAGTTTCGACTTTTCATACTTTACACGTCCTGTTTATATGCCCCTTGAAAAGTCTATCTCTTCGTTTACATTTTCCACTATGCTTTCTCTTGGGGTGGGTGGTGTTAGTTCTTCTGGATCGTTTTCGTCCCCAGTCTCCATCAGAGGTATGTGGATTGATGTTGTGGAAATTCCTTGTTCTTATTTGGCTAATGCGTCATTGAGGTCCCCCCAAGACCACTTTTTGCCTTGCAGGTTCCTCTTCCTCGACGATCATACACGGTACTACTCATCAGTGATGAGTATTTTTGAGAGGGAGAGGATTGATGGCGCCGTCATCCACCGGCTTGTTGATTTGGAGCGTCCCCCTCTGGACGATGATGGTGACTCGGTACATGTCATAGATCCGCGTCATGTTGCTGCAGAAGATCCCCTTCTGGATGACTATGGTGACCCGGTTGATGTTGGTGTCGGCTCACACTTGATGTTCCCTCGCCGCCTTGAGATGATGATTTACTTGTTGGTGTCGTTGTTCGTCGCCATATGGAGCTTGAAGATCTTTATGACCGTGCCGCAAGTCGGAATGTTGAAACTTTGCCGCGACATCCACCGCCATCGTCGCGTCATTTTAATGTTGGAACTTTTCCGCGACATCAAACGCCATCGTCACGTCATTTAAATTATTATTTCAGATTTTATAATTATGTTTTAATTGGCCTATGTTTAACCAAAGTTTTAATTATTTGTCATTTCATTTTGGCCTTTGTTTAGCCATATTTGGGGTGCTTATAACCCTTGTCTTTGTAAAGCCTATATAAGGCTATGTTGTATTGGACTTTGAGTAGATTGAATGAAAAATTAAAAACCCAATTTCAGATTTTGGAATTACCTTCTCCTCTTCCCTCTTCCTCTTGGCCGCCCCCTACCTTTCTCTTTCCCTCTTTGGTCGCTGGCCTCCCTCCTCCCCTTCCAAGGCTTCAGCCACCTCCTCTCCTCCTCCCTTCCCTCTATCACCTTTCTCTACTCAATGGTTACCCCTAGCCGCCTCCCCATCCTCATCCCAAAACGAAAAAGCCATCCCCTCCATTCAAATCCGCCGGCCACCCTTGGCATCCCCTCCAAAAAAAAACCGACCCTCATCAACTTCATCCTTGACCGAGCCCTCTCCCTTTGCCATCAAGATCTCGGCCACATCCATCCCCTCACAAAACCGACACACCCTTTCATTCTCCTAGCCGACCACCTCCATCCCAACACAATCCATAACCCTATCCTTACCAAAAACCGATTCCTTTGGTGAGATCCAAATCAGCCCCATCTTCTAATCCAAGAGAAGAATCGGCCAAAGCTTGAGGTGAATCTTGTGAAACTTCAACGGTGTCGGAAGGCAATGAAGAACTTGGAGTTTCCCTCCAACCGGCACGCTTTCGGTGGATCCGGAACGGAGCGATCCAAAGAGAGTTAAATCGGAATCATCCATTCCGGTTGGGTAACGAACGTCTCCACTCTTGTGTGTTTCTCTCTTAGATCTTTTCTTTGGGCATTTAGCATATCGTGTGATTTGTGATTGGTAGAATTTTCATGGATAATATCTATTAAATTATTATTATTTTTATTGATTCCCTTTTGAATTTGTGAGGCGTGGCGGCCCTCATTTTATTTTCGTTGGGAGAGAACCACCTGTTATCCGAATCCTTATTTTCCGTGGTGTCTCTTTTGGTACAACGTACGCTCGACCGAACCGTGTGGGTTCATTTCGCTTGAGAGGATCTTGTCCTATAGCCTTGATATTATCTTAAGGGGCCTAGCGAACCCCCCAAATTCTATTAAATTAATTGTGGCAACTTGCGTAGTGGCTGTGTTTATTCTTCGTGTGAGCGCAATAGTAATTATAATTAAGCGAGCGTGTGAACCCCTTAGCCGTTATGGTGTCGAAACCCGTGGCCTACATCAATATGCCCGACTATGGCTACTATAGCCCATGAATATGCCTTTGAAGCATTTTTCACCAAATTTAGTTCGCGGGTACCTCCCATTATTGAGTACATAGCATCTGCAACCAAAAATCCTCAAATAGGACATGGTCGGTTTCCTGCCTTTAAATAGCTCATAAGGCGTCTAACGATGATTCTTGTTGATCAACGCTCGGTTCTGCACATGACAAGCTGTATTTACAGCCTCTGCCCAGAAGTACTCTAGAAGAGAGGCGTCATTCAACATTGTCGTACATGCTTCAATGAGCGTTCTATTTCTCCTTTCCGCAACTCCATTTTGTTGCGGAGTACGCTGGGAGGAAAACTCATGAAAGATACCAAGTTCTTCACAAAATTCTGTCATAGCACCAGACTCGAATTCTGTTCCATGGTCACTTCTGATTTTGACCACTGAGTAGTTAAGTTCGTTCTGAATCTGCTTGACAAAACTCGTGAAGATATCAAACGTATCTGACTTTCGTTTCAAAAAGAACACCCTTGTAAACCGAGAGTGATCATCAACAATCACTAGCATATACGATTTGCCTCCTAAGCTATGAACTTGCACTGGACCGAACAAGTCCATATGCAGAAGATAGAGACATCTGGAGGAGTCTTTGTCTGCAATGCCCATAAAGGTAGCCCGAGTTTTTTTGCCCTTCTGGCATGCAGGACAAGGGCTATCTTTGATGCACTTAATAGTAGGGGCATCCCTTACTAAGTTCTTAGAAAACAACATATTAATTGTCTTGAAATTAATATGTACTAATCTCTTGTGCCATTGTTCAAAAATAGATGCACTGCCTTTTGCTACTAGGCACACGGGGGTAGAAGAATCTATGTTAAGAAAATCTAAACAAAATATATTTCTGCTCCTAATGCCAGTTAATACCGTCTCCGAAGAGGCACACGATATTATCAAGCACTTATCCTTGTAGAACTTAACGTCATAACCTTTATCACACAACTGATTTACACTTATCAGGTTATGATTTAACCCTTCAACATAGTCCATGTCAGTGATAGAGATTATACCGTTGGAAATCATACCGTAGCCTCTCGTGACTCCTCGATCTGATCCTCCAAAGATGACTTTGGGTCCATTTTCGACTGGAGAGTAATCACGCAGCAGGCTTCTTGTCCCGGCCATATGCCGGGAACATCAACTATCCAAGTACAAGAAAGGCGTTTTGGTGGCCTTTGGACATACCTGCAAAACAGAATCAGTTTCCTTTAGGAACCCAATCGAACTTGGGTCCTAGATTCCTTGTTAGCATACTCTCCCTCAGGTGGTTAACCCTATGAGTGGACGGCCTCACATTGTTAACATGAGGAGTCTCGTTGAACCTTGGATTAAACCAGCAATCCACGGCAAAGTGACCAACTTTGCCACAGTACTAACAGTCGAACCCATTGTACCGCTTCCTAGGCTCCAGCTTCACCCTGGGAACGGTGGGTCCAGCTGGGGCCTTGGATCTGGAGGTGGAGGCATCATGATGACAACAATCATATGATTTCTTCACTTCCTGTTCCTTCAGTATAACAGGCTTGACTTTTGGTGCCTGCTTCCTATTATGGCTGCTAGAGAAGTGGCCATAATTTTCCACTTGGATTTCCTCATAAGGTACCTTGAAGACACTCTCATCGTAGTTGCGGGGGAAGGCCCAACCATAATACCGGCTCTTTGGCTTGTCAACCGAGGGCCGTAAGAAGTGGCCATAGGTTGACTCAAAGTCCTGTTCATTGTAGGGAAAGCCAGGCTTCCTGAATTCAACAGGGTTTAGTGGGGACTTTCCCTTTTCTGCAGCAGAGGCCTTCTTAGAAGCCTTATTTTTCCTCTGCTTTCTGTTTCTCCTGGATGATTTACCAGGCACACCCACATGCCCCATGCAAGCCTCCTTAGCCTGAGCAGAGAAGGTATCAACCAGTGGAAGAACGGTCCTTGGCATAGAGAAGCTTTTGACAATCTTCCTTTCTGCTGCAAGTTGTTCTTCCAACTTGTTGATTTCTTCCTGTTTTAGGTCAAGGAGCCTTAGAGACTCTGAGTGCTCAGAAGTCAGGACAAGGTGTTCCTGTCGGAGAGAGATCAAGCTAGTGATCTCTTCTCTTAGAGACACACCCTCAGCCTTAAGGAATTTGACTTCCCTTTTCTGATCCCTCAACCTCTTGCGGCATTCCTCAAAGGTATTGAGCATAAGCTCATACTTTTTGAGGAGCTCAGCTTCACGGGCAGATGGGTTGTCCTCGAGATCATCATCAGGAGACTCATAGTCAGAATCAGAGAGGGGGTACGAGCTTTTACCTTCCCAGTAAATGGGGGGCAGTCTCCTTCTGAGTCAGAGCGACCCACTACCCCAAAGTAGGCTTCCTCATCATCACTGGAGTCTGAGGAATCAGACTCACTCAGTGTCTTTGGCTTTTTGGCTATATATCTCCTCTCCTTCTTCTTATCTCTAGAGGACTTGTGCTCCTCTCCCTTCCCCTTATCTCTCTTACCTTGGTGGCGGTCAGCGATGACGTGACCTGGCTTATTGCATCCAAAGAAAATAATGTCATTAGAGCGATGTTTGTTCAGTTTGGATTCATACCTGTCAGAAGAATAATTCTTCTTCTGATTCCTGGAGGAGGAGCCGTCTCTCTTTCTTTGATTCCTCAACTTGAGGAACTTCTTGAACTCCCGAGTGATGAAGGAGAAGTCTTCTTCAGATAGCTCTGAGTCGGAAGAGCATGGCTAAGATTCTTCTTCCTCATCCATTTTCCGAGAGCAGGATGAGGCTGCACCATTGCCTTTCCTTAAGTGATTGGCTTTTAGGGCCACAGTCTTCTCTCTGGCAGCAGCTTTATCGGCTTCTTCTTCAGCTTTTCTGGTGTTCAGCTGAAGCTCATAGGACAGAAGTTTCCCAAACAGAATCTAGGTATCTGTTTCTGCTAGCCTGCCAAATTCTCTGATGGCGCAGATCTTGGTGTCTCATTCATTAGTAAGGGATCTAAGGAACTTGTCATTTAGTTCACCATCGGTGAACACTTTGCCATAGCCCTTCAGGGCATTGACGATCTTCAGGAAGTTCGAATGTCACTCTGATTTCTTCTTTGGGACCTTGCCTGAAGGCCTCGTACTTCTGGTTCAGAAGGGATCTTCGATCGTCCCTTACTTCATCAGTGCCTTCCATCAGGATGATCAGGCAGTGCCAAATGTCCTTGGCAGTCATGCAGTTGTAGAAAACCTACATCATGGAATCATCTACGGCGCTTACGAGAATGTTCTGAGCTTTCTTGTCATGTCTGACAAGCACCATCTCATCGTTATCCATTTCAGAAAGTTTCTTGGGCACTTTCTTGGTTGGATAAATGGTGGACGCCTTAGTGGGGATATAAGGTCCCTAATCCACTATCATGAAGAGTCGAGGGTCAACTGCCTCCATGTAGTACCTGATCCTTTCCTTCCAGATAGGAAAGTTCAGCTTGGTGCACACTGGGATCTTCCCTGAATACTTGAGTCCTTCCATTTCAGAGATCTTCTTTCTTCTTGACACTAGATGCGGGAACTTACTCAAGGTGTTAACCTTATTGATGAGTAACCTCCCTCTGATACCACTTGAAAGTTATCTAGTGTCAACTAACTTCACCTAAGGGGGGATAGGTTATTTGCGGTCTTTTGCGGAATAAAAGATAACCTGCACAAGAAAACAAAAACAACCACAACACAGAAACACACAAGCTGTTATAGTGGTTCCCCGATTTGGGTACGTCCACTCTCCCCCTTCTACCTATCTCCCAACAAGGGATGACTCGGTCACTTCACCAACCGGATTGAAATACAATCCTCACACTATGGAAGAAACCCTTCCACCCGAAGGAGTCACTACTCCTCCACCACGGGTTGCACCCAACCCTTACAACGAGGAATCAAAGTTCCTTTACAACAAAGTTAAAATAGAATGTACAAGAAATACAAACTACGTTTGGAGAGCCTGATGTCCCTCTTCGTTCAATGAAGCTTTCTTTATGAAGACGAAGAGTCCACAATCAGAGCACTCTCTTGTAGAGAATCTTCCCGAGATCGGCGGCGGCGATGCTTTGTAGATCCAAACTACTTGACGAAGCTAGCAAGGTCTACCAACGATCTTGCTTGGATCGATCGTCTCAATAAATTCGGAGGGGAGAAATATTCCCGCTCAACAAATCAAGAGACAAAGGATCTCAAGATAGAAATATGAGACGTTAAGCTTAGCCTCGGTTCTATCACCGGACGATCAACGAGGATCTAAGATCTGTGGCGGCGACAACTTGCGAGCGGCGACGGCGGTGGAAGACGTTCCGCGATCGGCTAGGTTATGCTCGGCGGCTTGTTCTTTTTCTCCTGAAGTATTGCTGTTGGAGTTCGAAATACGCAAGTATTTATACTGTAGACCAACCCTAAATGACCGTTGTGGGCCCCACAAGGAGAAACCCTAAGCTCGGTCCAAACAGCGCCTGATATCTTGGTTCGGTCCAGTGAGCAGGTAGAAATCGCCTAAGACAAATTCGGCGGGAATCATTGGTGATTCCCGTCGAAGTCGTCGGGAATCACTCAATATTCCCGTCATATTTTCCTTGGAAGAATTCCAGTTGAAATCCATGACATCCAGAGGGAATCGGCGAGAATCAAAACCATTCTCGATGAATCGGCGAGAATGCAGAGTCATTCTCGACGATTCGGCGAGAATCACTTATTAATTATCAACGATTCTGACTTAGCAGAATTCTTGAAAGCGTTGAGTAAGCTGGATGCAGCCGGAGGGAATCAGCGAGTGATTCTCGACGATTCGACGAGAATCACTAGTGATTCTAGTCGAATTCAACTTAGACAATTCTTCGTCTTTCTTCCCATGAGTTGGTCTTTGACCCATCCTTGCTCTTCTTCTGCTCTTGATCTATCTCAGCCCTGTACTTGAAAATAAGTACACTCCAATAGAGAGAGTACACGTAAGCCAACACACTGATCTGCTCAACGAGGGATTACGTTGCGCAGACCCGTATATATTGACCCACTGCACCCTGACATTGGTGTGTACTTAGCATGGAATAGCTGCAAGCACATCTTGAAGAAAATCATCATATACATTATCTATTCAACTTAGCTTATTCAGGGACTTCTTCAAATCAGGTACATTGTGGATACAATACCCAACAAACCCCCTGCTCAAATTTCAAGTCGTTTGGACAAGGGACGAAGAGTGGGCATTCATTTTAGCTTCTGCCCAACTCTAGGTACAGCCCCCACTAAAATGGATGTTGCGGTCAAACCACTTACCCAAACGAGTTGAAATTAATTTTAAATTAACGTAGATTTGAAGGGCTACAACTTTTGTGACTGGCCAGTTTTCCAAAGTCGGCCTCTAAGTGCCTCGTTTTGCAGCATCAAAATGCGCCCATTTAATGTATCTTTTCCTTATATACTATATACATAATTTTTATATTATAAAATTGTTTTTACGATGGCTATCGGTCGACGGTGGTTTGGCCGCCGGAGGTGGCGGTTTCCGGCAGACCCGAAAATATATTTTTCATGGTTTTTCCATGAAAACGCGAGATTGGTCCAGCTCTGTTGAGCACGAACTTCCTTTCTAAGATCCTAAGATCTACCCATAAAAGAAGAAGTAGAGGAGGACCGTGTTCGCGGTTTGGAGGCGAGATGAATGTCGGGTTGCCATGGCACGGTGGTGGCGTTGCCGAACTTCTCCTACAGCAAGAACAACAACTCTAATCTGTTTGGTCAAGAGTGTAAACTTCTCATCTTGCTCTAAGGGGGCTTTTATAGATCACCAAGTGGGGAGGGGAAAGGGTAAAGCATTTAAGGCCATGAAGGTGAAATTCGGCCCTGGCATATCCCTTGTATTTAGCCACCTAGAGGCTGATGAAAACTCTTGGTCTCCTCTAAATAATGAGGGGAAGATGAATCAAGGCTTTGGAATCAATTGGAGAGGAACTCTTGCTCTCTCATGGCCATTAATGGCTTTCTCTCCCCTCTTTCTCTCTCTTCCTTATGGGAGAAATTAAATTAAGCCACTTTTATGTCTGGTTATGGTTATTAAACTCCTCAAAACTGATGAGGGAGAATATATTCAGCCCTTGGAATCAAATGGAGAGGCCCTTGGTCTCCCTCGGCCATGAATGGCCCCTTTAAACCACTTTCTCTCTCCTCCATGAAGAGTAAAATGGAGTTTTCTCTCTCCTAGTCCTCAAGGCCGAATTTGTTAATCTCCCTAGACTATTGGCAGCCCACTAATTCATACTATTAATTAATTAGTAGGTGGTTAGCCCAAATGGAAAAGGGCTTGAGCTTGGGTTAGCCCATTTAGGCTAATTTTACCTATTTCAAGGATTGAGTTGACCTTGGTCAAATTGACCATTTGGGTTGACCCCAATGGGTCCTTGGTGACCCATTGGCTTCCTCTAAGGTCTAGGTAGGTGAAAGTGAGGCTAAGATCTATCTCAACTCTAGAGGGGGGGTGAATAGAGTATTTTAAAATAATTTTTCACAGTTGAAATGAACAGCACATATAAAATTTAATTTATGATATAGTGTAGAGTGCTAGTAAAAATGTTAAAAGCTAAGAAGTAAAAAGCACAGCACACAGCAAACAAATCACACAAACAAACCAGAA
Source organism: Platanthera zijinensis (assembly GCA_039513925.1). NCBI lineage: Eukaryota > Viridiplantae > Streptophyta > Magnoliopsida > Asparagales > Orchidaceae > Platanthera > Platanthera zijinensis. The sequence goes on along the minus strand of CM077093.1, from coordinate 93,835,371 downwards.
GACACAAGGAATTATAGTGGTTCCCCAAAAACCTGGGTACATCCACTCTTCTACCACCCTTGGTAGGAATCCACTCAGGATGAGTTGATCAGGTGTCCTGACACCAATGAGCTTTTGATAAGGTGCCCAAAAACCAAAACTAGATTTTTTGATAAGGTGTCTTGCCACCACTGAGTTTTGACAAGGCTCTTAGAACCAGACAGAACTTTTGAAGGGAGTTCAAGAACCCTTTTACAGCAGGAAAAGAAAAATAAGAATGAAGGGTGTCTTCTCTGTTCTCAATCAAATGAGAGAAGCACAAGTGGATTGATGAAGTCAAAGCTCCCCTGAGATGTAGAAAGGTTCAGGAAAAGAAGCTTTGCTCTAGGGTGATAGGTCTTCAAAACTTTGATCTCCAGCACAAGATGGTTTCAGCAAGAAGGCTGAAGGTGAGGTGTCTGGAGTAATGAGATTGTGAACACTTTTCAGTCAGCAAGAAGATTTTTGAGTCACAGTTCTTCTGTTGTTCTTCTGCTATCAGTATATTATATTCTGTGTGTTAACTTCTGTGTGTATTCCCTTAAAAAACTAAATAACACAGAAGAAATTAATAATAAATTTTCTGACGATTCCTTGTCCAAAATTAGCCGTTGGGAGTCATAAATGTCTTCCAAAAATAGTCTTGTCTTCTAGAGGAAAGTCCACCAAACATTCTCTGAATAATTCTTTGAAACTTGCTCCAGAATTAAAGACAAACGGCTGGGAGATCTTCTGACATAAATGCTGATAATATTCAAAAACATTCCAAAGAACAGCAGCATTTGAATTCCTGAAAGCGTCGATCTCTCCAAAGAAAGCGTCGATCTGAGCTCGACGATCGTCGAACTGAGCTCAGAGATCAAATGGACAAGCAGACAGAAAACGTCGATCTGAGCTCTACGATCGTCGAACTGAGCTAGAAGATAGTAGAGGGGAGTTCGACGACTCAGCAGAAGCTAGACAAAAGCAGATAGTCGATCTGAGCTCGACGATCGTCGACCGGAGTACGACGATTTATTGAAGATGAGCTCAGAGAGCGTCGAACGGAGTTCGACGATTCGTCGACCTGAGCTCGACGAAAATTGCCTTAGACTAAGCTCTTCAACCTTGATCTTGGAATGATCCTGGGGGCAGCTTCAAACCTAGGTTCTAAGACCTAGACTCACTCTAATGTTGACCTTTTCAACTATACAACTAGGTCAACTGGGATTCCTAAGACAAGCATAGTGATCCTTACCCAAATTAGTAATAGGGTGTTCCAACAATCTCCCCCTATTTGGGTTAGGATTACTACTTACAGATAATCATAGGAAATGAAAAGCATACAACAATACATAAGCTAATACAAAATGCAGAGAAGATATATAGCAGTAAAGCAGATCACAGATAAATATCAGCAGATGTCCAAAGGTGGATGAAATGTTTAGCTTACACAGTTCACTTCCTTTCAGATCCCTTTTTAAATAAAATTTCTCTATTTGGATTCTGACTTTCTTTCTTTGACCTTCTGTCATCCTCTGCACCTAGAGAAGTTTGAGATTTGGGCCTTGGAACAACAGCCTCTGGGTGCAGCTTCATATAATCTTCTGGATTGAAGAATTTCCTTGATGCATATCTTTCCAGTTCTTTCTTTCTCTGCTCTGATAAGGTAGTTATGTTTGAAGTATCCTTTCCTTGTTCTCTGGCCTTTTTTATTTGATCAAGGCAGCCAATTCTTTTATTCTGGCTGTCCAGGATACAGGGTTGTTCTCAGGGTCTTCAAAAGGAATGGGAGGTTCATATCTGTTGATGATTTCAGAAACAGTAGAAGGAGTCCTGGAAACAATAGTGTCTTTCAGCTTGTAAGGAAAAGGACCTGAAGAAGGGTCAGGGAGACCTTGTCCTTCCCTTTGATAGAATCTTTGTTCTCTTTGATTTCCTCTGTAATTACCCCTTCTGGGTTGATTTCCTTTTTGATGCTGTCCCCTTTGATATGATCTTTGATAATGCTGGGAAGAGCTGTGTCTGGAGACTGGAGCTTGAGGGGCTGAACCTGAGCCTGAATCTGGAGGAGGAGGAGGAGGAGGCTGATATTGAGAAGAACCCTTTTCATATTTGTCAAGCTTCCTCTTCTTCTTCATAGCTTTCAGTTGATTTTTGGAATATTGCATCCAAGGCTCAGAAATTGGGCAGTCATGCAGAATGTAGTATGGAATACCATTTGAGTCTTTGGCTTTGGCAGGAGGGACTGACATCATTGCTTTACTTCTGGCTTTTCTCTTCTTGGCAATAGTTCTAGCAGAATCATCAGAATCAGTCCTGTATTGGTCACTCTCAGAACTTTGATGTTGATCATACAGATCATCAATTCTTCTGATAAGCTCTTCTTGAGCTTTAAGTTTTGCAGAAACATCAGGAGCAGGAGGAGAGGGAGCAACAGCAGAGCAGGCAGAAGCAGTTTCATCAGCATCAGTTGCTGGAATCATTTCTATGTCAGCAGTAGCATCAGCAACAATTTCAACAAAAGGAGGCACAGTGGCCTTAGTAACAATTGAAAGAGGCACAGTGGCCTTAGTATCAGTATCAGAGATATCCACAGCCTTCCAGGATTTGATGTAGGAATCAATATGGCTTGGATCACAGGTAGCTATAGGCACAATGGCCTTAGACAAATCTTCAGCAGGAATTTCAGGCAGACAACTGAAATGGACTGTATCAAATATAGATAGCAGCCTCTGCAGATTCAGTGCAAAAGCACATCCAAGAGCTGGAGCTGGAGCAGACATAATATCAGCAGCTGGCACAACCACTTCTTCATAAGGCATCTCCCCCTGCCTTGGTTCAGAGAAAGATGAATCAAGGCACACAGAAGATGGGATAGCCAGGGAGGAGGAAAGGAAGGCAATCTTGGTAGACAGCTCCTGTACTTGCTTTAGGAGTGGAGCCAGGGAAGACTCCAGTAGAGATGTCAGCTTGGGAGCTAGCAACTCATACAGCCTGTCTGCCAAAATAGGAATATCTACATGCTCAAGTGGGGCTTGAGCAGAGGTAGAGGCAAAAGTAGATGGAAGGATGGTGGCTGAAACTGAAATTATGGAGAAAGGTGGAGAGGGAATGGTTGGTTCAGAAGATGGAATAATGGAGATAGAGGAGGTTGAGGTGGAGATAGGGGAAGTAAGAGATTGTGTGAAGGAGGGTTGAGAGAGAATGTCATGGAGCAGTTGTTGAAAGGAGGAAGTGGAGGGTGGCTCAGGAGGAGTAGAGGGTGAATCATCCATGAAGGAGTCATCTGTAAGTGAGAAGGATGGAATGGTGAAGGTTGAATAGGAAAAGAGAGGATGGAATTCCTCTGAGGTGGATAGAGGAGGGGATGGCATAGGTGAGGAAATGTTAATTGGGGATGAGATGATTATGGTGGATACTGGTGGTGAGGAGGTGATAATTTGGGTGGTTAGGGTGGTTATGGCTGGAAGAGGGGAGGAAGCAGGCAGCTCTTCTGCTGAAGGAGTGACTAAAATAGTCCTTGTGCCTGAATGAAGTGTTGCAGCAGCCCTGGAGGGGTTTATAATCTGCCTGTCCCATTTACTGAAGAGGGCACAGGAAAGCCTCTTGGATGCATTGATAAACATGCCAGAGGAGGTTAATAGGTCAGGGCACCTGTTGTGCAGAAAGACCCCTAAGATTCTTCCATAACTAACTGCATTCTTGTTGATCTTCTTCTTAATCAGAGTGAAGAAGATGGAGCCCCAGTCCAGGTGTTTCTTGTCTAATAAGGCTCCCATCAGGCAGAACTGATATCTGGAAATGGTGTCATGGGCTGAATGCTTGGCCAACAACACCTTCCCAACTACATCAGCCAGGAATTGAAATTCGATTGCCAGATTTTTCTTCAGCAGCTTATTAGGGTTTACTGCATTGTGACCCATCCTATCCAGCATGGTGTCAAACTCCTCTCCAGATAGTTCAATGGAGTCTTCTCCAGTGCTGAGTTGAAAGACTTCTGTTAGAAGAGCCGGGGATAGAAATACCTGAGTCCCCTTAATGGTGCCGACAACAGAATTCTCAGACTCGTCTGTTGCGGTAAAACACCACTCTTTTATCTCTTCTGAGGCGATCTTCATCCTTGTAGTCATTATTGGAGTCAGCTGTTGTTCTCGGAATAAGTTTAGGATGTCCTTGAAGCGCTGGTCGCTTCCGTCGAAGGAGTTTATGTCGATGTCAAAACCTGTGTCGAACTTCATCTTAGCAAAAACAGCACTCGATTCAGCCATATTCACCTGCAACAGAAAACCAAAAACGACCAAGCGTAGAGAATTTGGAGGGAAAAGAAAGAGAGTTGCAGAGTATGAAAGCGCAAAGGGAGAACGACGGCTGAAAGAAAGATTTTATATTAGGGTTCGACGCGAAAAAGGAAAATCGTTAAGCTCAGTTCGACGAAACGTCGAGCTCAGCTCGACGATTTGGGCTACAGAGGGAATCTGAAGAGTCTTCAAAATCGGCGATCTTCGTTCAACGATGTTGAAAAACGTCGAGCTCAGCTCGACGGCCTCTGATCAGAATGAGAGAAAGCCTAGCTCTAGCGAGGGCTCTGAACTCAGATCGACGACTGCAAAAGCGTCGATCTCTGGTCGACGATTTTTGGAAAATCGTCGATCTCTGTTCGACGATTTTGGGGAAAACGTCGAGCGCAGTTCAGAGTCTAAACTCATTCTACAGACACAAAAAGAGGGAAATTTTTGACCTAGTCTTGGTCTGTTTTAGCTTTTCAAAATCTTGTAATTTAATTAAGGCTTCCTCCATCTAACATACCTAACTGATTTAGGAAGAAACTGTGTTTCTTTTCATCCAAAGGTTTGGTGAAAATATCTCCCCTTTGCAAATCAGTAGGAATATATTGAATTTCAATTTTATTTTTCTCTACATTATCTCTTAGAAAATGATGCCTAATTTCTATGTGTTTTGTCCTACTATGGAGGACTGGATTTTGTGCTATAGAGATAGCACTAGTATTGTCACAGAAAATTTTAGACTTCTCTAAGTTGTAGCCATAGTCTAAGAGCTGATTCTGTATCCACAATATTTGTGAACAGCAACTGCCTGCAGCCATATACTCAGCTTCAGCAGTTGAAGTTGACACAGATGTTTGTTTCTTACAGAACCAAGAGACAAGTCTATCACCAAGGAACTGACAGGTTCCACTGGTGCTTTTCCTATCTATTCTGCATCCAGCATAATCAGCATCTGAGAATCCAGTTAAATCAAATGCTGAATCTTTTGGATACCAGAGACCTAGATTTGGACAACTTTTAACATACCTAAGAATTCTCTTAACTAAGATTAAGTGTGACTCTCTAGGGCTAACTTGGAATCTAGCACAAATACATGTGGCAAACATTATATCAGGCCTACTAGCTGTAAGGTACAATAAAGAGCCAATTATTGCTCTATATGTTGTCTGATCAACAGGTTTCCCATGTTCATCAGCATCTATTACAGCATTTGAGGGCATGGGTGTTTTCATACATGATGCATCAGACATACCAAATTTCTTAACCAGCTCTTTTGCATACTTGGTTTGAGAAATAAATATGCCTTCAGCATGTTGCTTGACTTGCAGTCCTAAGAAGAAGGATAGCTCACCCATGCTACTCATTTCAAATTTAGAGTGCATAAGCTTGGAAAACTTTTTGCACAATTTTGAATCAGTAGAACCAAAAATAATGTCATCTACATAAATTTGCACTAGTAGGGTGTGGGACTTATGGGTTCTAATAAAAAGAGTTTGGTCTACTCTCCCCCTAACAAAATCATTTTCCAGAAGAAAGCATGCTAGGGTCTCATACCATGCTCTAGGGGCTTGCTTGAGACCATATAATGCTTTATGCAATTTGTAAACATAATCAGGGTGAGTTAGAGAGATAAAACCTGGAGGTTGTCTAACATAGACTTCCTCTTTGATGTCCCCATTGAGAAATGCACTTTTTACATCCATTTGATACACTTTGAAGCCTTTGTGGGCAGGCTAGGAATATCCTGATGGCTTCCAGCCTTGCAACTGGTGCAAATGTCTGATCATAGTCTATTCCTTCTTGTTGAGAGTACCCTTGAGCAACTAGCCTTGCCTTGTTTCTGACTATAACTCCTTGATCATCCAGCTTGTTCCTGAATACCCACTTTGTTCCAACAATGGGATGATCCTTTGGCTTAGGCACTAGTTCCCAAACCTTGTTCCTTTCAAATTGATGCAACTCCTCTTGCATTGCAATGATCCAGTGTGGATCTTGCTCTGCATCTTGAATGGATTGAGGCTCAATTTGAGATAGAAAGCAAGTGTGCATCAGGTTTTGGTTGACCTGACTTCTAGTTTGCACACCAGCTGAGATCTCTCCAATTACTTGGGTGATTGGATGATCTCTTGTTGTTACTAAGTCAACAGGGAGTGTTGATTGTTCACCAGCCTGTGTTGTTGTCTCCTCTAGTGGAGCAGCAACTGGCTCTTCAGGATGATTTTCTTCAAGATGTTGAACTTCTTCTTCATCATCACTGCTCTCATTCTTTTCAGCAACTTGCAGTTTGTTCAAGTCTTCAGCTAGAGAATGTACCTGCAGAGGTTCTATGGTAGAAGCATTCTTCTCCTTGAAATACATGTTAGCTTCATCAAAAATAATATGAACAGATTCTTCAATTTTACAGGAAGATTTATTATAAACCCTATAGGCCTTGCTGATCATGGAGTATCCCAGAAACACTCCTTCATCAGCTTTAGCTTGGAATTTTGCTAGATATTTCTTGTCATTATTATGAATAAAACAAGTGCAACCAAAAACTTTGAAATAGCCTATTTTAGGTTTCTTCCCTTTGAGCAATTCATAAGGAGTCTTGCCCTTCAGCTTGTGTATCAGGCTTCTGTTCAACACATAGTTAGAGGTGTTCACTGCCTCAGCCCAAAAGGACAGAGGTAAGTGAGCATCTGCCAATAATGTAGTTGCAGATTCAATGAGTGTTCTATTTTTCCTTTCAGCTACCCCATTTTGTTGAGGAGTTCTAGGAGCTGAGAAAGTGTGCCTGATCCCTTCACTCTGACAGAACTCTTGCATGAGAAGAGAATCAAACTCTGTCCCATGATCACTTCTGATCAGGGTAATGTGAGTGTTGAACTCAATCTGAATGCATTTGAGAAAATCTGTCAAACACTTGAAGTTATCAGACTTCTTCCTCAGAAAGAATACCCAAGTGAATCTTGAGAAGTCATCTACAACCACTAAAGTATAGGACTTCCCTCCTAGGCTTTGCACAGATATGGGTCCAAAGAGATCCATGTGCAACAGGTACAAAATCCTAGGTGAATCACTCTTATTAATTGATTTAAAACTACTTTTAGTTTGCTTGCCTAATTGACAGGCCTTGCAAAGTCCTTCCTTCTTGTAGGGACCAGAAGGTAGTCCTTTAACAAGGTTGTCTTTAGATAGCTTAGCAATGGTTCTAAGGTTAATATGTCCTAGTCTCTTATGCCATAACACATTAGATTTTGAAATGGAATTAAACAGGCAAATATCTACCACTGGTGAATGAAAATCCACTAAGTAAATGTTACCTCTTCTGTTACCTGTAAACACAGTTGTGTTGTCCACAGACTTGACTTTGCATATGGCTTTGTTGAAGGTTACTTGATATCCTTCATCACACAATTGACTGATACTTATCAAGTTGTGCTTGAGTCCTTCAACATATGCCACCTTCTTGAATGTGACTGGGCCAATTTTGACTGCACCATATCCTTTTGTAGTTCCAAGGCTTGAGTCTCCAAAAATTACTTTGGGTCCAAGCTTGGCTTTGAAGGAAGTGAAGTTGTCCTTGTCCCCTGTCATGTGCTTTGAGCAACCACTATCCAGATACCATTGATGGTTTGATGCTGGATAGGTCTTCACCTACACAAAACAACTTATTTGTTTTTGACCCAGTTGACCTTGGGCCTAGGTTGATATCCCTTGAATTCTGAAATAAAGGACATCCCAGGTTGATCCTTATAACCTTCAGGATGGTATCTCCTAGGAGGTACTATCCATTCAGTATAGGGATTAAAGCCTTGGGATGTGGAGCTTCTAGGATTGAATCTGAATGTGCCATTGAAGGTGTGTTCACAAGCCTGAACTCTGTTCGACGATCGTCGAACTGAGGTCGACGATCTTGGGTCAGATCGTCGATCGCCGTTCGAAGATCGATTATGCTGAGATTCAGAGTTTGGATATCGTCGAGCTGAGGTCGACGATCTGTAGTTAGATCGTCGAGCTCTGTTCGACGATCGTCGAGCTCTGCTCGACGCCATCTGTTGAACTGAGTTCTTCTCTGACAGATCTGCATTCTTCCTAGGTACCTCTATTACTCGCTTTCCTTTGTCAAAGACAAACTTGATTGGAGTTGTCAGAATTATAGGTTGGCTGGATGAAGCACCCAAGCCCAGTGTGCTATTAAATCTAGAGTTCACTGTGCTTGTGATGTCCATCAGTCTGATACTTCTCCCATTTAGGGATTCTTCAAACTTTTTGGCCTTTGATAGTTCATTCTTCAATGAAGCTATCTCCTCCCTACAGCATTCTAACTCCTTAGAGAGTTTGAGGTTCTTTGAGTTTAGGACACTATGCTCAGATAATTGATTCCTGAGAGAGATTATCTCCTTCTCAGATTTTAATAGATCTAGACACAGTGTCTTAAATTCATCTTTGAAGTCTTCAGAATCAAAATCAAAAGAGTTGATTACCTGATCCTCATCTGGTTGACGTTCTGAATCTGAATCTGATTCTTCATCAGAGTTTTGCTGTGATGCATTGATAGCCATCATGCAAAATTCTTTTTCATCTACATCATCCTCATCATCACTGGAGCTGGATGAGGCTTCAGATTCCTCTTCAGTCTCACTCCATGTTTCAGCAACAAAGCCCTTCCTTGTATGTTTGTTCTTGCTGGAGGAGGCTTTGTCTGAGCTATTCTTCTTGTAATCCTTTTCTTTTCTTCTTTCTCTTCTTTCCCTTTTGTCCTTATTCTTGTTTTCTGGACAGTCAGGCACAATATGGCCTGGTTTCCTGCAACCAAAGCATATGATTTCTTTAGTGTTATTTGATTTATCATACCTTGGTTTATCATGACCCTTGTATGGTTTCTTTCTGAAGTCTTTTCTGGCCATCTTGTAGAATCTTTTGGCCAGAAGACTTATGAGCTCATCATTTCCTGTAGCTTTATCTTCAGGCTCCTCTTCTACAGCTTTGAAAGCTATGGTCTTTTCTTTCCTTGTAGCTGGAGAGATAGCCTTTTGTTCTTCTTCTCTATTTTTAATGAGCAGCTCATAGGATTTGAGCTTGCCCAGGAGAGCTTCAGTAGTAATCTCATTCAAACTTCTGGCATCCTTAATTGGCCAGATTCTTGAATCCCAAGTGCTGGGGAAGCACATCAGGATTTTGTCATTTAGCTCAGTCAGTGAGATTTCTTTGTCTAGGGTTTTTAGCTCATTGACAATTAGACTTAGTCTATTGTACATGTCAGCCACTGATTCAGCTTCTCCCTTTTTGAAGTTCTCATATTGGCTTATCAGATGAGATCTTCTATCTTTCCTTTCATCAGCAGATCCTGAGACAATTTCAGAGAGTTTGTCCCAGATTTCTTTGGCTGAGTGGCATTCAGCTACCTTCTGAAAGATTTCATCAGACATTGTTTGGGCTAAGATGTTCATAGCCTTAGCATCTGCAGTCTTCCACTTCTTTATATCTGCATCTGTTCCAGAAGGAGGTGGGACAGCATTTGAACTTGAGCTTGCTGGTGGAGTTGGACAAACTGTCAAGACAGAATTGAAAATGTCTTCATCAATAGAATTCATGTATAATCTAATCCTTGCCTTCCAGAGTGCAAACTTAGAAAGGTTGCACACTGGTGGTCTGGTGCTTGCATAATCTTTGTTATGTGCCATGTCTTTAAATAAAAAGAAGATGTAGAGAAAATAATCACCTTAAGAGATTGATCTTATCAAGGATCTTTTGGCTCAGGTGTTAGCCTGTATGAGCAACCAACCTGGCTCTGATACCAATTGAAAGTGAGGCTAAGATCTATCTCAACTCTAGAGGGGGGGTGAATAGAGTATTTTAAAATAATTTTTCACAGTTGAAATGAACAGCACATATAAAATTTAATTTATGATATAGTGTAGAGTGCTAGTAAAAATGTTAAAAGCTAAGAAGTAAAAAGCACAGCACACAGCAAACAAATCACACAAACAAACCAGAAGACACAAGGAATTATAGTGGTTCCCCAAAAACCTGGGTACATCCACTCTTCTACCACCCTTGGTAGGAATCCACTCAGGATGAGTTGATCAGGTGTCCTGACACCAATGAGCTTTTGATAAGGTGCCCAAAAACCAAAACTAGATTTTTTGATAAGGTGTCTTGCCACCACTGAGTTTTGACAAGGCTCTCAGAACCAGACAGAACTTTTGAAGGGAGTTCAAGAACCCTTTTACAGCAGGAAAAGAAAAATAAGAATGAAGGGTGTCTTCTCTGTTCTCAATCAAATGAGAGAAGCACAAGTGGATTGATGAAGTCAAAGCTCCCCCTGAGATGTAGAAAGGTTCAGGAAAAGAAGCTTTGCTCTAGGGTGATAGGTCTTCAAAACTTTGATCTCCAGCACAAGATGGTTTCAGCAAGAAGGCTGAAGGTGAGGTGTCTGGAGTAATGAGATTGTGAACACTTTTCAGTCAGCAAGAAGATTTTTGAGTCACAGTTCTTCTGTTGTTCTTCTGCTATCAGTATATTCTATTCTGTGTGTTAACTTCTGTGTGTATTCCCTTAAAAAACTTAATAACACAGAAGAAAGGAATAATAAATTTTCTGACGATTCCTTGTCTAAAATTAGCCGTTGGGAGTCATAAATGTCTTCCAAAAATAGTCTTGTCTTCTAGAGGAAAGTCCACCAAACATTCTCTGAATAATTATTTGAAACTTGCTCCAGAATTAAAGACAAACGGCTGGGAGATCTTCTGACATAAATGCTGATAATATTCAAAAACATTCCAAAGAACAGCAGCATTTGAATTCCTGAAAGCGTCGATCTCTCCAAAGAAAGCGTCGATCTGAGCTCGACGATCGTCGAACTGAGCTCAGAGATCAAATGGACAAGCAGACAGAAAACGTCGATCTGAGCTCTACGATCGTCGAACTGAGCTAGAAGATAGTAGAGGGGAGTTCGACGACTCAGCAGAAGCTAGACAAAAGCAGATAGTCGATCTGAGCTCGACGATCGTCGACCGGAGTACGACGATTTATTGAAGATGAGCTCAGAGAGCGTTGAACGGAGTTCGACGATTCGTCGACCTGAGCTCGACGAAAATTGCCTTAGACTAAGCTCTTCAACCTTGATCTTGGAATGATCCTGGGGGCAGCTTCAAACCTAGGTTCTAAGACCTAGACTCACTCTAATGTTGACCTTTTCAACTATACAACTAGGTCAACTGGGATTCCTAAGACAAGCATAGTGATCCTTACCCAAATTAGTAATAGGGTGTTCCAACAGTAGGGTTGGTTATGGTTTACTTGGCACCTTGGAGGTCACTTGACCCTTAGTAAGGGCACTTTGACCACTTTAAGGCTAGAGTTGACTTGGGTCAACTTAGCCTCTTGGATTGTCCCCAATGGGTCCTTGGTGACCCATTGACCTCACTTAAGGTCTAGGATGACTTAGGTAGGGTTGGTTGGTCATATTAGGGGAACATTTCCTTTAGTTAGGGCACTTTGCCCAATTTAGGCCTATGGTGGTCTTAGGTCAATTTGACCACTTTGGGTTGATTTCAATGGACCCTTAGGGCTCTAATGGACCTTCCAATAGTTTAGGGATATTGTGGTGGGGTCATGGAGTCATGGTGAAGCCCTATGATCATCCTAAACTAGTGTTTAGAATTCTACTATTTGCAGACCATGGTTATCTCCACCTTCATGCCTAAGCTCACTTGGTCTTCTTGGGCTTCTTAGGGTTTTGTCATGACCTAGTCATGACAAAACCACTCCTAGGGGTCTTGCTGGAAATGGGATGTTACAAATCCCAATAAACAAAAACAAAAATTTCGTCATCGAAAGTCAAGTTAGGCCTGCGGGGTTTCCACTGAGGGTAACTGCTTGTAACATCTCATAGGAAGTTGAATGTATACTTTACCTGAAGAGATCCGGGTACCTCCGCTGCATTAGATTCAGTGGCTCTCATGAATGCTCCTCCTACCCATGGTTCGTCTACAAGACCTTGACCAGTGGGACCTTCTTATACCGCAAGACCCGCACCGCTGTGTCATCTATCCTTACCGGCTCATCTTGTTACCGATTGATCAAAATCTGTCGAGCCATCTATGCCAAGAACCTGCTGTTCCGGACGTTGTAGAGCCATCCTGAGAAAGGAGACATGGAATAAATCATGCAAACCCGCTAACTCCGACGGTAGCTCCAGCCTGTAAGCCAATTGGCTGATCTGCTCCCGGATCCTATAACACCCCATATTCCATGGACTGAGCTTCTTCTGCCCACGTACCTGCGAGACTCCTTGCACCAGACGTATATTCAGGAATCATGGTCTCCATCTTGAGACTCTACTTGGAAATGTCGCGCATCGTAATATTTGGCTGGTCTGCTCTGGGCCTCCAGCATCCTATCGTGAATTAGTCACACCCAGGTGTCGGGGTTCTTCATAAATTCCGAGTCGAGTGCCTTTGGATCCTCGTCCTAGATCCATGATAGTGGAATCCTGTACCTCCGTACGAGGGTGGAGAGCTGTGTTAAATGTCGACCGAGAGTCCAGATAAGCCTGGAATGATATTTTCTCCTTGGACGTAAACTATCCAACCTGATTTGACATGATCACCTTAAGCATACCATGCTAATAAACTTCTACTCCCAAACTTCAAGAAATAACAATGGGAGTTTTCTTCTGGGTCGGGGTGTCCCTAGCTTCCTCGGCCAGTCTATCCTCGATGTTCCCTTTATAATTATGCCCGGAGTGGGGATGAGGAATCCTGTGTATGAAAATCCCTAATTATACCCTCGAACATCTACTCCAACTTGGGCAGTGGCTGTAATAGTTCCCCAAAAACTCTTTCACATAGCCTACATCAACTGACGAACATTACCGTGCATCACCAAACCCATGACACCTTTCTTCACTCCGGGGGTACATGTTCTGAGATACACCATACTTCTGATGATACAACATAGCGATTAAATATTTACCTTCTCAGATATCCCGAATCTTGTTATCCGTCATCTAATTTTACATGATAATAGTTAATCCCCGAAATTACTGCGTCTTATTACCATGTCATTGTCTTGGTAATGCTACAGGTCAACATTCCAAACATGTTTTTACAAAATCTTATCTTCGCCCGAACAAAGTCGAATTATATCGACTTCAACCTCACTATGTTTGTTACGCCGCATTCTATAAATTAGGTCTAAGGAAACCCAAGTCAATACTAATTTGCCCAATTAACAAAGGAGAAGTCCGCAATAAACAAAAGATAAGCCCCCTATAAACAAAAGATAAGCTCATACCTACCTTGGGCAAAGTATCTTTGATATTACCATGCAATATCAGTCCTAGCTGGGTGCACAATCCCTAGGGCATCAATCTTCGACTTGGGGTTCCACCCTGAAACTCGTCAATATACTCCATACTTTAAACTCTATGAGTCACATTTACGACGACCTTATCAGGATCAAAATGTTCCCAATCCCAAATGGGTTTCTTCCGAACTTGAATTCCTATCCGACACTCAGTGTTTGTCTCGGTGGTTGCCTCCATGTAATTTTGTTACTGGTACGAGGGTCGAGATAAAATGACTTCTGCCATTCTGCTAATAGATCATTGGCCTCAATTCTCCTTAAGGCCTTCCTACCAGTTTGAGTAATCATTGATTGGGATAGTAGGGACACCTGAGTTAACGTCTTAGGTAGTCATTCTCGTGCTAAACTCCTCCTTTATTGTCTTTGGGTATCTCCTTTCCTTAACCAAGTTCATACCCAACGTCTATTTTGAACTAGGGCATACTATAAGTCGTCATGGTTAGTCGAAATTCCTAGTGGGTTGAGTCTAACTCATTGGTTAGAGAATTATAAGATGAGATCTTGGCAGTCGGAGGTGCTCCCTACTGGGGGCGAGGTTTGCCGCAGGCTACAAAGAAGAATTCCAATTAATGATGAAGTGAACTTTTACATGTGATTTCCCTTATGGGCACACCACTGCTTCCGCTGCTAGTTTGTCCTCAAACTAAGCTCGCGCGGGAGTGACCCAGGGTTAGTGGACTTCTACTTTTCCGATCGAGGTTTCCTATGATACCACTTGTAAGACCCCAATTTTTTTTAAACACCGGGGTCTTAGGCCCAGAACCGCCGCTTTGCGGTGACACATTCACGCCCTGAAGGGTCATCACCGCGAAACGCCGATTCTTCCGGCTGATTCGATCACAGAAAAGCAGCAATAGTAGAGTAAATATAAAACAAGTCCACTAGAGTCACATGTATATAAAATAAATCTCCACAAGGGGAGTGTCCACAGAATAATATATCAGAGTACTAAAATACGGGCTTATGCCCCGTACATCATGTTCTCACTACAAATCACTCATGCGGAAGCAAAAACAGAACATCTACTCAAGGTCGAGACTCATGGTCCCAGCTGTATGAACTCCTGAGCTAGACTGCCCCATCTCCAAGTGCACCGGTCTCTGGGGCTGCTCCCCCGTGTTGGGCTCCACGATTCCCTAAAATGTTGTGGTTCGAAAACCATTAGTCATAAAGACTAATCCCTATCATCCCCTACCCCTTCCCCTATTGCTCCTAAGCACCGAGCGGAGAGGAAGAAAGGGAAGGACATGAAGGTGGAGATTAAATCAAAAGAAACTGGTGGCAGCGGAACTAATCTAGCAATTCTATAATAAATAATGGCAACAAGACAAAATATGAAAAGTAACCTTCACTTATGTGAGAACACATAAGCCAAGGGGTCTTCTGCAAGGCTCTCATCGTATAAAGAGTCTCATACCAATTTATACGTTTGGGTGTCGGTTATCAAACAGCAGTATATATATATATATATATATATATCAAAAATGACCTTAATTTATAAACTTTCCCACACAAGCTTATAGGCCAAGGGGTCATTTTGCAAGTCCTAATGTATAAGCATCCCATTCCGCTTATACCTTAGGTGTCAGGGGTTAAATGAATCGATTATGCCATGACATGCTAGTGAGTATGATTAATCATACAAGTGTAACACACACACCCGACTCTGTGCACATAGACCTTTAGTTCCCCCTTTCGTAGTCGTTAGCTCCCAGGATACCTTCGTAGTGGAAGACAGAAGCGGTGGGTTGGACCTCACCCACCTCTAAATTAGTAAAGTACTACCGGTCAGACCTATCATACGCCTCAATGCTTGGTGCATGAAGCGGACTCCTGCGTACTCTTGCCGGCTGGCGCACCGGACTTCTGTTGGCGAAGTGCTAACCACACTTGCCGAGTCAGCGTATTGGCGTCGGTGCATCGACCCTCCAATACCGAAGACCCACCACCTTAATTTTCTTTCCCTTTTATGCACATGCAAATTTAACGTATTCCGAATAAGAACCGAGCCGAAGCTCCCCAGACTAAAACGTCCGTCTCAAACAATCGAGCCGAAACTCCCCGGACCAAAACGTCTGTCTCTTAACTAATTGAGCCGAAGCTCCCCGGACCAAAACGTTCGTCTCTTAACTATCCAAGTCGAAGCTCCCAACTATCTTCCTGTGCTATCTGTGTTTGTGAAATGTGCAACCCTTATTACTAAGTTACTCTTTTCAGTTTGTTAATACAGTTTACGTTAACTCAGGACTACCCCCGGTATTCCCTGTGAAGGGCTCTCAAAGGGCACTAGGAACTATGATGGTAGCTGAAGCCCATCGTTCCCTTTCGCAAGGTACTTATTATTATTGGTTGATTCCCTTACCCATTCCCTTCTCATATTTCGATAGACTAACCTAGTGTGATTTTTAACCTTCCTCTCTTCGGGAAAGACGATCTTTCGTCGAACCCGAGCACCTCTTAACTCTAGCCAACATCAGTTCTCACTAACCTTCCCATCCTTATATGGTGAACACTTTAACATCCATCCAATCCAGCAGATTAACTAACTCCAATGCTGTGCCCCATCATATCCTATGACTATTAACTCAAAAATTACTAATTGCAAACTATCCTATGTTATATGTCGAACCGGTTAGGAAATGATCCAATACTCATCCAAATGCCCTAACATATTTACTGGAGATATATCACTATATAATTAGCCTATAATCAGAAAACTATAATTTTCCTAATTTATGTGCCATTTAATTAATTTCCTCAAAAATTCCAAGGGCTACCGGTTTGAACATGAACTACCCTAAGTACTCATGCAAGATGTCCAACAAAATTATTATAAATATTATGTTATCTCAATATGTTAAATCCAAAGTATCACAATTTTTCTATAATCAAAAGGGCACTAAAACTATTTTAGCAATATTTTCTATCTTTCTTTATTTATGAATGAAGTACAGAGAATATCCATTCAAAAATTATAAATTAATTATACTATGTAGATACAACCTTAAAAATAGCATTGGCCAAGTTTCATGATTTTTCAGCAAGTATTATTCTCTGAATAAATTAATTATCAAAAATCTCCATAAGGTGGACTTGTAAAGAAAGTATCGTAACTAAGATTTTAAAAATCATGAATAAATGTCTACGAGCATATAATGGCCTGAAAGTCTCAATTCCTAAGTCTCATAATTTTTAAACAGCAATATCCTCCATAATTAATTTTTAAACCATAAAACCCCTTTTTTACATTTGTGAAAGAAGTACTAGATTTACTCAACTAAAAATTATACAAACATTCAGGAGCAACCATTCTGACCTAAAACATTTACATCCAATATTTCATGTGGTTTAAATGAACAGAAAGATCTAAATAATTAAAACATCAATTAGAGTTATAGCAAACTTTACAAATGAAGTGCTAGAAATGAACATCATAAAATTCCAGTAAAATTGATATAGGTTCTACCCATTCCAAAACTCACTCTACCCGAGTTTCACAGCTTTTAGATAATGTTTAGTGACAGATTTTACTTATTTGAGATTTTTCCCTAAAACTAAGGTTAGGGTTTTGAGCTATCTACCTATCTCCAAATCCTCCAAGATTCCATCCAGATAATTTATAATATGCTAAGGTCGATTCTACTGAATTTCAAGGCAATACAAGGTCATTTGCCCCCCATGTCCTTCACAACCCTCAAAACCCTCCCTTTAGAGTAAGAGTTTTGATCATAGGGTAAATCAACCCTAAACCACACCATTTTTTCCAAGTGGGTTATAATAACCCTTCTAAGTCAGTGGTCAAAATATCAACCTCTGTTGAGGCGATTTGACCGTTCCAACCTCTTAGTGCACTTTTTACTAAAAAACGCCTCATTAATGCCTAGTTAAGGATAGGCAATTTCCTACCCAAAACTCATCCAAATGAGTTGGAATTTTTTACAGAGATAGGTTTTTTAGCCAGGGACCACTCACCGAAATTTGGGAGGGTTTTGAGGTCAATTGACCACTTAAATAAATTACTATAACTTTATTAAATTAAAATAAAAAACTTAGGCAAAGTATCTCCAAAAGATCCCATTTTTGGACAACCTCTAGGTATGGCTAAGGGTAACTCCCTGCCCAAATTTCAGGTTGTTTGGACAAGGGACGAAGAGTGGGCATTCATTTTAGTTTCTGCGCAACTCTACGTACAGCCCCCACTAAAACGGGTACTGCGGTCAAACCACTTACCAAAACGAGTTGAAATTAATTTTAAATTAATCTAGACTCGAAGGGCTACAACTTTTGTGACTGTCAATTTTTCCTTAGTCGGCTTTTAAGTGCCTCGTTTTGCAGCATCAAAATACGCCCATTTAATGTACCTTTTCCTTATATACTATATACATAATTTTTATATTATAAAAATGTTTTTACGATGGCTATCGGTCGACAAGGGTTTGACAGCAGGAGGTGGCGGTTTTCGGCGGACCCGAAAATATATTTTTCATGGTTTTTCCATGAAAATGCGAGATAGGTCCGGCTCTGTCTAGCACGAACTTCCTTTCTAAGATCCTAAGATCTACCCATAAAAGAAGAAGTAGAGGAGGACCTTGTTCGCGGTTTGGAGGCGAGATGAATGTCGGGTTTTCATGGCGCGGTGGTAGCATTGCCAAACTTCTCCTACAGTAAGAACAACAACTCTAATCCGTTTGGTCAAGAGTGTAAACTTCTCATCTTGCTCTAAGGGGGCTTTTATAGATCACCAAGTGGGGAGGGGAAAGGGTAAAGCATTTAAGGTCATGTAGGTGAAATTCGGCCATGGTATATACCTTGTATTCAGCAACCTAGAGGCTGATGAAAACTCTTGGTCTCCTCTAAATAATGAGGGGAAGATGAATCAAGGCTTTGGAATCAATTGGAGAGGAACTCTTGCTCTCCCATGGGTAATAATGGCTTTCTCTCTCCTCTTTCTCTCTCTTCCTTATGGGAGAAATTAAATTCAGCCACTTTTATGGCTGGTTACGGTTATTAAACTCCTCAAAACTGATGAGGGAGAATATATTCAGCCCTTGAATCAAATGGAGAGTCCCTTGGTCTCCCTTGGCCATGAATGGCCCCTTTAAACCACTTTCTCTCTCCTCCATTAAAGGGTAAAATGGAATTTTCTCTCTCCTAGTCATCAAGGCTGAATTTGTTCATCTCCCTAGACTATTGGCAGCCCACTAAATCATACTATTAATTAATTAGGAGGATGTTAGCTCAAATGGAAAAGGGCTTGAGCTTGGGTTAGCCCATTTAGGCTAATTTGACTTATTTCAAGGATTGAGTTGACCTTGGTCCAATTGACCATTTGGGTTGACCCTAATGGGTCCTTGGTGACCCATTGACTTCCCCTAAGGTCTAGGTAGGGTTGGGTATTTTTGACTTGACACCTTGGAGGTCACTTGACCCTTAGTAAGGGCACTTTGACCACTTTGGGGCTAGAGTTGACTTGGGTCAACTTAGCCTCTTGGGTTGTCCCCAAAATGGGTCCTTGGTGACCCATTGACCTCACTTAAGGTCTAGGAAGACTTAGGTAGGGTTGGTTTGGCATATCAGGGGCAAATTGCCCTTAGTTAGGGCACCTTGCCCAATTTAGGCCTATGGTGGTCTTAGATCAATTTGACTACTTTGGGTTGATTTCAATGGACCCTTAGGGCACTAATGGACCTTCCAATAGTTTAGGGATATTGTGGTGGGGTCATGGAGTCATGGTGAAGCCCTATGGTCATCCTAAACTAGTGTTTAGAATTCTACTATTTGCAGACCATGGTAATCTCCACCTTCATGCATAAGCTCACTTGGTCTTCTTGGGTTTCATAGGGTTTTGTCATGACCTAGTCATGACAAAACCACTCCTAGGGGTCTAGCTGGAAATGGGATGTTACATCCAGCCGTTTCCCGGCCACCAAGGGGCTGGTTCCGCCCCCTCCTCCTAACCCGAGCCTAGCCATTAATGGCTTTAATGGCCATTGATAATCCAGCCTCTCCCCTCCTCAACCGAGCCTTTAAATACCATCAGTGTCCCTAGAGGAACGTTTCCCATCCTTTACCTGAATATTTTGAGCCCTCCCACCATGCTGTTCCAGAAGCCGAGCGGCATCGCCTTCAAAGATGGTTTCCCAGAGATCTTCTCGACTTTAAGCCGTCGGCAAGGTCCTCCTCCTCTCCTTACCTCATGGGTAGATCTCAGAGCTAAGTAGGTTGAAGGTTCGGGCTCAATTGAGCCCGATCCAAACTTGGATTTCTCTAGTTTTATGGGAGAAATGAACTTCTAGGGTTAGCCGTAAAAGGCCCCTCCAGCGGCTGTGTCGTCGCCAGTCGATGACCACCACCTAACCCGAGGTGTTGGTGGCGGTGGCCGGCCAGGGAGGTGGTCTGGTGGCCGGGTGGCCGGCTGTAGAGGCTGGAAGGTGCTCCAGGATCAGGCTATCTCAGTCGTTGGCTGGAGGTAGACGATGAGCCCCAGCCGCTGGATTTGCACCAAGATCCGTGCTAGATCAAATGAAAATATTTCATATTAAATGATTTTTTGTCACCTTTATTATAGTATTTTGAATTAAATATTAAAAATAGTTAGGTGCCTTCGATGAAAAAGTACAAAACATAAAAGTGTTAGACCTTTAGGTTAACTTTAATCCAAAATTGATTTGAACCATTTTAGACCTCTGGTTGGACCAGGGCACCCGTTTTGGTGGGACCTATACCTAGGGCTATCCTGAGATTCAAATAGGTTCCCACTCTTCATCCCTTGTCCAAATGACCTGAAATTTTGGAAGGGGGTCAACCTTAGCTATACCTAGGATATGCCCAAAAATGGGAATTTTTGGAGATACTTTGTATATTGTTTTTATTTTTATTTAATAATACTAGGGTATTTTAATAAAGTGGTCTAATGACCTCCAAACTCTCCAAAATTTTGGTGAGTTGTCCCATGCATCATTATATGGTTCTGTATAAAATTTCACCTCATTTGGAGGTTTTTTGGATTGGTAATGACCTAATCCTAATTCTATCTTAATGAAGGGTTCTTAAGTAAAAAGTTTACTTTGGCTTTGGGTGGCCAAATCATCTCAACAGAGGATGAGATTTTTACCACTGACTTGGAATGACCATTATCACCCTCATAGGGATTATGGGGTGGTCTAGGGTAGTTTTGCCCTTGGATCCAAACTCGAACCCTAAGGAGGGGCTTTTGAGGGTTGTGAAGGGTATGGGGGAAAATGCACTTGTGTGATCTTGTAACTTGGTGGAAATAATGATTGAGTAGCTTAAGTACTCTGGTATGAACCTTAGAGGATTTGGAGGAAAATAGACATCTCAAGACCCTAACCCTTGCTTAGGGCATAATACCCAATTTGTGTAGAATAAGCCACTAAAACGTACTAAAAGGGCGTGAAACTTAGGTAGCATGGATTTTAGGTTAGATAGAACTTTTAGTGAATTCATTGGAATTTTATGAGCAATATGTTTGGCACCTCACTTGTTAAGAATGATTTAGCCCTGAATGATATTTCTTTTATTAAGATCACTCTATTTATCAAAATCTAATGAAACTTGGGCAGGAGATATTTTAAGTCAAGATGATGATCCCTGAATTTTATTATAAATTTTTGTTGGTTATTTCAGTACTTTCTTCACAAGCTTCAAAAGGGGCATTCATGGTCAATAAATTATTTTAGAGCTATTTTCATATTGCAAAAATTATGAAATTAGGCCACTATTGCTTTTAGTTCAATAAATAGTTGGAGAAATTAATTCATGATTTTTAGAAGACTATTTGCAGTACTTACTTTACAAATCTGTCATTTTGGGAATTTGATGTTTAATTTATACAGAGTTTATTTCTTATTGAAAAGTTATGAAACTTTGTCAATATTGTTTCTAGGATAGTAGTTGCATAAGAAAATTAATTCACTATTTTTGGATGATTATTTGCTGTACTTACTTCATTATTAAAGGGAAATAAGATATTTTACCAAAATAGTTTTAGGGTCCTTTAGATACTGGAAAAAAATGATTATATTTTGGATTTACAATATTGAGTTATCCTAATATTTTTCATAATTTTGTTAAGCATCATTCATGATTATATAGGATACTTCATGTTCAAACTAGTAGTACCTGGATCTTTTAGGAAAATTAAATAAATGTCGGGTTAATTAGGAAAAATATAAATTTCTTGATTTAGCCTATTTAGGTCATGTTAGACCCCCATTAATTATCTTGAGGCATTTGGATGATTATTTGTAGTGCTACCTGATAGGCCCATTATCAGACTCTTATTGTTGTTGGTTCGATGAGTCGACCGTCGCGAACTGCTAGAAAGTCAAAGTTTCTAACGAAAGGAGGCAAGTGCACCTATCATATGTAGTACTCGATATTCGGGAGAATAACGAGATCGTATTGTTCTCGAGGTCGTGTTGATTATTCTTACTCCTCCGGGAGGACTATTATTTTACTAAAAGTAAGTTGGATTTTTGTTTAACTAAAAACGGATATAAAAAGAAGGTAGAAAATTTCTTAGATTATTTGAAGATGGGTTAACGCTCGGCATCGAATCGAATTAATACTAAAATAATTTAAAAAGAATATTGAACTTAGTTTTCAAATTAATAAAAGGCACTTGGCCGTGGAGGTTCTAGAAATATGAGCACACCTATCTCTAGGTAATATCGCTCACCTGAACATTAAGACTATTCGACCGATAGTTAGACCGATGAAGGATTCCTCTTAATGCCCGCTTTACGCTAAGAACCCCGCTATTGGGTGGGGAACCCAATTCGGTAGAACTACGCTCGTCCTCTTTCGAGGGTATGTACGCAATTCTATTTACCCAAGGGGGATCGGTCCATACGTGCAGCCTCTCGGCATTGCGTATGGATAACAGAAATAGAGCCCACACATCGATTATGTGGTCCTATGCGTCGTTAACCCAGGGCAAACCTTAAGTCCTTAAATTAAAATAAAAAAAAGAACCTTAATTATTTTGAATCATTTTTTTTGTCCCAATGCTCTTCGATGCCGAGGGCTAATAACGATTAGCCACTCATCAGTATGGGGTCGGCTTTATTGTTTTAACGGGGCGTGAGTACAAAATTTAACACTAAACAATTATAAGAAGGAGACATAAACAAAACAACATTTAGAAAAATTGCAATGCTAATTATAATTAAAACTCATGGACACTTCAAAACCATAAAAAATGAAAAAGACAAGTCCTACTCAAACGAGTAGGCGGTAAATGACGAGTCCTACTCAAACGAGTTAGCGGTAAATTAAAACAATGCGTCATTTAACTCTTAACGAGTAGGTGGAAATAAATGCATAAATAAAAAGAAACTAAGTTACAAAAAATTAAAATTACAAATCCTACTAATATGAGTAGGAGGAAAATTAAAAGACAAGTCCCACTGAAATGAGTGGGTGGGAAATGAAAGCAGAACATCATTTAACTCTTAACGAGTAGGCGTAAATAGATGCGCACACACACACACTCTTCATAACTGAAGAAAGCAAGAAAACAAAGCAATAAAATTATCACATACACGCACGCACTTTACAAGATTGAGAAAGCGATAAAATTGCGAGTAGGAGGTAAATGACGAGTACTACTCAAACGAGTAGGCGGTAAATTAAAACAATGCGCCATTTAACTCTTAACGAGTAGGCGGAAATAAATGCATAAATAAAAAGAAACTAAGTTACAAAAAATGAAAATTACAAATCCTACTCAAATGAGTAGGAGGAAAATTAAAAGACAAATCCCACTCAAATGAGTGGGTGGGAAATGAAAGCAGATGCCATTTAACTCTTAACGAGTAGGCGTAAATAGATGCGCACACGCACACACTCTTCATAACTTAAGAAAGCAAGAAAACAAAGCAATAAAATTATCACCTACACACACGCACTCTACAAGATTGAGAAAGCGATAAAATTGCGAGTCCCAGCTCAAATGAGTGGGCAGGAGAACTGAAAGCAATAAAATATATCCTCATACACTCACACACACTAACATGAAATTAAAAGAACATAATGAAAAAGCCCTAACTCACACACTCACACACACTAAGTAAAAACAAGAAAGACAAAGTTACCTAAAAATTAAAACAACTTTATTTCTATTCTTAGAACATGCTAAAAACACATAAAAAGATGAAATAAAAGTTAAAGAAGCAAAAGTTTTTTGAAAACAAAGTTAAAATCAAAGTTATTGAAAAATTAAAACGTTTATGTTTTCATTCTTAGGATTTCATAAAAGTGATGAAAAAGTGAAAATAAAAATTAAAGGAACAAAAAGTTTTACAATCCTAAAACAAAGCTAAGTAAAAAAATCACTTTAAAACCTCTTTTACAATTTCATAGGAATGAAAATATAGGACTTTAACGAGTTTTCAATACAACATTTCATTTTGAAAAGAAGACTTAAACAAAATTTTTGCCATTATAACAATTAATTTTTTACATAAAAGCCTATAATGAAACCTAATATGGCAATAATTTAAAAGCATGAAAAATTACAAATAGTTACACTAATTGATAATTTTCATAAAGGGAAAGACTAGGTAAAATAAGAGGACAAAAAGGAAAGAGATGAGCCACCCCAAATGAATTTTCATACAAGGTAGAGAGGGAAAAACTACAACTTTTATTACCATAATGAAACTATTACAAAGCTATTACAAGGCAAAAGGAAAAGCTAAAACAAACATGAAAAGGGAGGGGGGAGAAAGCTTCCTTACATTGGATGGAATCACCAAGGGCAGCCCACAAGAAGACACAAAATTGCCTCAAAAAAGTGAACCCTTGGACCTCACAGAAAAGTTTTATTTATAGACAAATTTTTCGGATGTGACACGCCCTAGTCACGGGCGTGACAGGTGGAATGTTGAAGGTTCCGTGTTTGACTTGGCGAAATTCGGCAGCTGGATTGCTTCTGGAGGCTTCGAGAAGTGGCACGTGGCGGTCACGGGCGTGTCCGGTGTCAGACACGGGCGTGTCGGCAGGGCGTGACTGAACAGCTGGCGGGAGTGGCGTTGAGTGGCGACGGCGTTGAGTGGCGTTGAGAGGTGAACAGTGAAAGCATTGGGTGGCGTTGAGTGTCGACGGCGTTGAGTGTCGACGGCATTGAGTGTCGATATGGGCGTGTCGAGCTTGGACACGGGCGTGTTGAGCTCGTATTGACGAAGG
Organism: Platanthera zijinensis; assembly: GCA_039513925.1. Taxonomy (NCBI): domain Eukaryota; kingdom Viridiplantae; phylum Streptophyta; class Magnoliopsida; order Asparagales; family Orchidaceae; genus Platanthera; species Platanthera zijinensis. The sequence continues at coordinate 93,810,517 of CM077093.1, read as the reverse complement.
CGAGGCGTCGAGTGCCGAGATGCGCCCGACGATCGTCGAGAGGAATGACACGGGCATGTCGGATGCGTGACACGGGCGTGTCAAGTCAATTTTTTTGACTTTTTCTTACATTTTTCTGGAATCAAAATAAACTAAGTTAGAAATAAAATTTACAAAAAAGAAACAATTTATTGAATAAAACAAACTAAAAAAGACAAAACTAAACTAAAATAACAAAATAAAAACATAGAGAAAACGCGTATATATACAACCTATCACTACCCAGTATGGCATCGTATCGCTAAGTATGGTCTGCGATTAGTAAAAGAACAGGAATTAGGTGATGTGGGTGTGTAGGCCTAAGATTTGGAATTCTAACACTCTGCTGGTTTTGGATAAGTAATTTGAGTCACCTTTGGAAGTTAGGTTGATTAAGGTGTGGAGTTGGTTAGTGTTAGGCGACGTTCGGGATCGAGGAAAGATCGTCTTTCCTGAAGGGAGGAAGAGTCAAATCACCCTAGGTTTAGTACAGCGTAATATAAAAAAGGAATGGGAAAAGGGAGCAACCCATAATAATAAGTGTATTGCGAAAGGGAACGATGGGCTTCAGCAACCATCATAGTTCCTAGTGCCCTTTGAGAACCCTTCACCGGGTATACCGGGGGCAGTCCTGGGCTAACCTAAACTGTAGGCAAACTAACTTGCAAGAGTAACTAGCATAATTAGCGATTAAATTTCACTCACCTTGATATCACGGGATAGTCCGGTGAGCTTTGGCTCAGTTGTTAGTTGTGACGGACGAGATAGTCCGGTGAGCTTTGGCTTGGTTTTTTGTTGTGATGGATAGGATAGTCCGGTGAGCGTCGGGGTGAAATAATGCGCGTCGGGGCGAATTAACGGGCGTCCGGGCGAAATAACATGTGCACGGGCAAATTAACGCTCGCGCGGGCGAAATAACATGCGCCCGAGCGAGATAAGGCACGCCCGGGCGATATAAGGCGTGCCCGGGCGAAATGAAGCGCCTGGGCAAAATAGCGCGCGCCTGGGCAATATAACGCGCGCCCGGGCGAAATTACGCGCGCCCTGGCGAAATAAGGCGCATCGGGGCGAAATAACGCGTGCCCTGGCAAAATAACGCCCTTCGGGGCGAAATAAGGCCTGCCCGGGTTAAATAACGCGCAAAAGGGCGAAATAACGCGCGCCCGTGCGAAATAATGCTCGCCCGTGCGAAATAACGTGCGTCGGGGCGAAATAACACGCATTGGGGTGAAATAACGCGCGCCTGAACGAAATAACACGCGCCCGGGTGAATTAACGCTCGCGTAGGCGAAATAACGCGCGCCCGAGTGAGAAAAGGTGCGCCCGGGCAATATAAGGCGCGCCCCGGCGAAATAAGGCACGCCTGGGCAAAATAACGCGCGCCGGGGCAATATAACGCGTGCCCGGGAGAAATTACGTGCGCCCTTGCGAAATAAGGTGCACCGAGACAAAATAACGCTCACCGCGGCGAAATAACGCGCGCCTTGGTGAAATAACGCGTGCCGGGGCGAAATAAGGCCTGCCCGGGCAAAATAACGCATGCACGGGCGAAATAACGCTTGCCCGGGCGAAATAACGAAATAACGTGCCCGGGCGAGATAAGGCCCGCTTGGGTGACATAACGCGCGCCAGGGCGGAATAACGCGTGCCCGAGCGAAATAATGCGCGCCTGGGCGGAATAACGCGCGTCCGGGCGAAATAACGCTCGCCCGGGAGAAATAATGCGCGTCGGGGCGAAATAACGCGCGCCGGGGCGAAATAACGGGCGCCCGGGCGAAATAACGCGCGCCCGGGAAAATTAACGCTAAAGCGGGCGAAATAACGCGCGCCCGAGCGAGATAAGTCGCGCCCGGGCGATATAAGGCGCGCCCGGGAGAAATAAGGCGCCTGGGCAAAATAACGCGTGCCGGGGCAATATAATGCGTGCTCGGGCGAAATAACGCGCGCTCGGCCGAAATAACGTGCGCCCTGGCGAAATAACGCGCGTCGGGGTGAAATAAGGCCTACTCGGGTGAAATAACGCGCGCACGGGAGAAATAACGTGCGCCCGGGCAAAATAACGCGCACCCGAGTGAAATAACGCGCGCCCGGGCGAAATAACGCGCGCCGGGCGAAATAACGTGCGTCTAGGCGAAATAACGCGCCCGTGCGAAATAATGCGGGCCCGTGCGAAATAACATGCGCACGGGCGAAATAACGCGCGCCAGTGCGAAATAACGTACGCCCGGGAAAAATAACGCGCGCCCAGGCGAAATAACTTGCACACTGGCGAAATAACGCACGCCCGGGAAAAATAACGCGCGCCCAGGCGAAATAACTTGCACACTGGCAAAATAACGCACGCCCTGGAAAAATAACGCACGCCCGGGTGAATTAACGCGCGCCCGTGCGCCATAACGCGTGCCTAGGCGAGATAACGCGTGCCCGTGCGAGATAAGTCCCCCACAAGCGAAATAACATCCGCCCGAGCGAAATAACGCGCGCCCGGGCGAAATAACACATGCCTAGAAAAAATAACGGGTGCCCGGGCGAAATTACGCGCTCTCGGGCGAAATAACCCACGCCCTGGCGAACAAACGTGCGCTCGGACGAAATAACGCGCGCCCTGGCAAAATAACGGGAGTCGGGACGAAATAAGGCCCACCCGGGCGAAATAACGGGCGCACGGGCGAAATAACGCGTGCCCGGGAGAAATAACGCGCTCCCGGGCGAAATAACGTGCGCCGGGGAGAAATAATGCGCGTCGGGCGAAATAACGCGCGTCGGGCGAAATAACGCGCGTCCGGGAGAATTAACACGCGTCGGGCAAAATAACGCGCGCCCGAGAGAAATAACCCTCGCCCGGGCGAAATAACGCTAGCCCGGGAAAAATAACGCGCGCCCGGGCGAAATAACGTGCGACCGGGCGAAATAACACGCGCCCGTGCGAAATAACGTGCGCCCGGGCGAGATAACGAGCGCCCGAGCGAAATAACGCGCGTCGGGCGAAATAACGCGCGTCGGGCGAAATAACGCGCGTCCGGGAGAATTAACACGCGTCGGGCGAAATAACTCGCGCCCGAGAGAAATAACCCTCGCCCGGGCGAAATAACGCTAGCCCGGGAAAAATAACGCGCGCCCGGGCGAAATAACGTGCGACCGGGCGAAATAACACGCGCCCGTGCGAAATAACGTGCGCCCGGGCGAGATAACGAGCGCCCGAGCGAAATAACGCGCGTCGGGACGAAATCACGCGCGCCCGGGCGAAATAACGCGTGCTCGGGCAAAATAACGCGCGCCCGGGCAAAATAACGCACGCCCGGGCAAAATAACGCACGCCCGGGCGAATTAATGTGTGCCCGGGCGAAATAACGCGCGCCCGGGCTCAATAAAGTGCGCCCAGGCGAAATAACGCGCGCACGGGTGAAATAACACGCGCCCGTGCGAAAAAAACATGCATCCGTGCGAAATAACGTGCGCTCGGGCGAAACAACGCGCGCTGGGACGAAATAACGCGCGCTCGTGCGAAATAAAGCGCGCCCGGGCGAAATAACGCGCACCCGGGCGAAATAACGCGCGCCTGGGCAAAATAACGTGCGCCATGGCGAAATAACAAGCGCCCGGTCGAATTAACGCGCGTGCGGGTGAATTAACGCGTGCCCGGGCGAATTAACGCGTGCCCGGGCGAATTAACGAGCGCCGTGTGATATAACTTTCGCTCGGGCTACATAACGTGCACCCCGGCGAAATTATGGGTGCCCGAGCTAAATAAAACGCGCCCGTGCAAAATAACTCGTGCCCGGGCGAATTAACGCATTCCCGGCCGACATAACGCGCGCCCAGGCGAATTAACGCTCGCCCGGGCGAAATAACGCGCATCGGGGCGAAATAACGTGCGCCCGGGCGACATAACGCGCGCCCGAGCGAATTAACGCGCGCCCGTGCGAATTAACGCACGCCCGTGCCAAATAACGTGCGCTCGTGCGAAATAATGCGCGCCCGTGCGAAATAACGCTCGTTCGGGCGAAATAACGCGCATCTGTGCGACATAACGAGCGTCCGGGCAAAATAACGCGCGCCCGGGCGAAATAACCCCCCCCCCCCGGGCGAAATAACGCGCGTCCGTGCGAAATAACGCACGCCCGGGCAAAATAATGCACGCCCTAGCAAAATAACGTGCGCCCGAGAAAAATAACGCGCACCCGGGCAAATAAACGCCCGCCCGGGTGAGATTACGCGTGCCCGGGCGAGATAAGGCGCGCCCGGGTAAAATAACGCGCGCTCGGGCGAAATAACGCGTGCCCGAGCGAATTTATGCGTGCCCGAGCGAATTTATGTGCGCCCGAGCGAAATAACGCACGTCCGGGCAAACTAACGGGCGCTAGGGCGAAATAACTAGCGCCCGGGTAAATTAACGCTCATGTGGGCGAGATAACGCGCGTCTGGGCGAGATAACGCGTGCCCATGCTAGATAAGGCCCCCCCGGGCGATATAAGGCACGCCCGGGCAAAATAAGGCACGCCTGGGCAAACTAACGCGCGCAGGGGCAAAATAACCCGCGCCCGGGCGAAATTATGCTCGCTCTAGCGAAATAAGGCGCATCGGGGTGAAATAACGCATATCGGGGCAAAATAACGCGCGTCGGCGAAATAACGCGCGCCGGGGCGAAATAACGCGCGCCCAGGCGAATCAACGCTCAAGCGGGCAACATATCGCGCGCCCGGGCGAGATAACGCACGCTCGAGGGAGATAAGGCGCGCCTGGGCGATATAAGGAGCGCCCGGGCAAAATAACGCGTGCCCGGGCGAAATTACGCGCGCCCTGGCGAAATAAGGCTCACTGGGGCAAAATAACGCGCACGATCCGGGCGAAATAACGCGCGCCCGGGCGAAATAATGCACGCCCGAGCGAAATAACGTTCGCCCGGGCGAGATAACGCGTGCCCGGGCGAGATAAGGCCCGCCCGAGCGAAATAGCGTGCGCCCGGGCGAAATAACGCACGCCCGGGCGAAATAACGCGCGCCCTGGTAAAATAACGCTCGCCCGTGCGAAATAACGCACGTCGGAGCGAAATAATGCGCGTCGGGGCGAAATAACGTCCGCCCGGGCGAAATAACGCGCGTCCAGGCAAATTAATGCTCGCGCGGGCGACATAACGCCCGCCCGAGCGAGATAAGGCGCGCTCGGGCGATATAAGGTGCGCCCGGGCGAAATAAGGCGCGCCTAGGCAAAATAACGCGCGTCGGGGCAATATAACGCGCGCCTAGGCGAAATTACGTGCGCCATAGCGAAATAAGGCGCACCGGGGCAAAATAACGCAAACCGGGGCGAAATAACGCGTGTTGGGGAGAAATATGGCCTGCCCGAGAAAAATAACGCGCGCACGGGCAAAATAACGCGCGCCCGGGCGAAATAACACGCGCCCGGGCGAGATAAGGCCCGCTCGGGTGACATAATGCATGCCTAGGCGGAATAACGCGCGCACGGGCGAAATAATGCTCGCCCGAGCGGAATAACGCTCGCCCGGGCGGAATAACGCGCGTCGGGTGGAAATAACGCACGTCGGGGCGAAATAACGGGCGCCCGGGCGAAAGAAGGCACGCCTAAGCTAATTAACGCTCACGCAGGCGAAATAACGCGCGCCTGAGCGAGATAAGGCGTGCCCGGGCAATATAAGGTGCGCCCGGGCGAAATAAGGCGCGCCTGGGAAACATAACGCGCGCCGGGGGCAATATAACGCGTGCCCGGGCAAAATTACGCACTCCCTGGCGAAATAAGGCGCACCGGGGTGAAATAACGCGCACCAGGGCGAAATAACACGCGCCCGGGCGAAATAACGCGCGCCGGGGCGAAATAAGGCTTGCCCGGGCGAAATAACGCGCGCACTGTCGAATTAACGCTCGCACGGGCGAAATAACGCGCTCTCGGGCGAAATAACACGTACCCGGGAGAAATAACGCGCGCCTAGGAAAGATAACGTGTGCTTGGGCGAGATAAGGCCCCCAGGCGAAATAACACGTGCCCGGGCGAATTAACGCGCGCCCGGGTGAAATAACGCGCGCCATGGCAAAATAACGGGCGCCCGGGCAAAATTACGCGCGCTCGGGCGAAATTACGCGCGCTCGGGCGAAATAACCCATGCCTGTCACAACCCGCATTTTCTCCGAATTTAGGATTTATCAAAATATGAGAAAACACGTGTCATGATGCCACGTCAAGCAGGGTATAACCGCTGACGCTTAGGCAAAACCATCTACTTTACTTTATGAAAGAAATTCATGAGTTTAATGATTAGAAAATCAGTTATATTTTAGAGGCCGTATCCCTCGGCTCGGTGGATCACCTAGTCCACAGTTAAAAACTATACTTATACGCTGCAGAAAATACTTTATTCAGGATTGACATCCTAAGGAGTGCATAAGTGTCCCAAGTGGACCATTTATGCTATGCAAGACTCTACATTTAATTTATATTATATATAAGAAAATGATCTTTATACGTTGTTTGAAAAATAGTGATTGAGTTTTATAAAACATGCTGATCATGAGCTATACTTATAATAATAATTGTAGTTTTAAAATAACTAGCAACCTAGCATAAATCCTCCTCAGAGCAAGTAGACTATCTCAAGAAAATGGTAGCAGTAAAAGTAATATATCAAGTACAAAGGTAAAAACTACCAGTGGGCGCCAACAACCTGACACGAACCCACTGTCAAATATGTATGTCTATAAGAAAAGTGCAGAAAACTACCTCACTAAACAAATCCAGAAGGATCTCAAAAGTCCAAGAGACCACCAGCAACACCACAGCAACCTAGCCACCAAATTGGCTACTGCTCAGAACCTTAGGCATTCAAAAGAAAATAATACCTCAGCAAACAAAACAAGGAAAAACTGCACGAAAGTGTCAACCAGATGATAAATGAAAGAGGAAAAACAAAGCAGTAAAAGGTCACAACTGCCCAAGGCAATACAAAAAGAAATGCACCAGGTGCGAGGAAACAGCATCAACCCTGCCCAGAAACTACTAACTGCAGAGTCTACTAAGCTGCCAAGAGCCCAAAATGCTGCAATCTACCAAGGAAGAAACGTCTAACACCCTAAACTGTGGGAGATGGTAGTAGCACAACAAACAACGTGGATCTTGGTTGGAGGCAAACTCAGTCCCCCAACCACCATTTCCAAGAAACAAAGCTCAAGGGTTTACATGTGAAAGCACTAGGGACCTCCCACCCCCTTGCCCTGTAACGTCCCAATTCGCGCTAGGCCCCTTGATTGCGTATTTAAGTCTAGGGGGCTGTGGTGAGCCCAATGGGGGTGTGGGTGAACAGGTGCGAACGTACGGGAAATGAGAAAAACAAGGCAAAATGGTAATTTGGCCGACACGGGTATGGACACGGCCGTGTCCATACCCGTGTGCCTCATGCCAAGATTAGGCTATCAGTCAGAGAGGTACACGGGTATTGGGACACGGGCGTGTCCCTACCCGTGTGCTGAGGACACGGGTCGAGACACGGCCGTGTCTCTACCCGTGTACCGCAACCCCAACACGGCAGAAAAATATTCTGGGATGAACACGGCCCTAAACACGGCAGGCGACACGGCCGTGTCACCTGAACACGGGTAGGAACACGGCCGTGTGCCTACCCGTGTCTGCGGTGTATAAAAACAAAAAAGATCTGAAACCCTAGCATTTCATCCCCTTTCTTCTGCCCCAAAATTTCTGAGAGAGTTCTCTTGGCTGGAGGAGGAAGAGGCTTGCCGGAGCCATCCTTGGAAGAAGATTGCCGGGCCATCCTTGGCGGAAACGAAATGCCGCTACGAAGGAGTGCGAGGCTCATGGCCGGCCATGGTGGTACCGCTGGACTTGAAGTGAGCTTTCTCCCCTCTCCCTTGGTGCTAGATCTGTAGTTATTTTAGGAGAGACATCGACTCCATAGAGTCTTGATGGTGAGGAGGGGAGTTCTTAGGATAAGCCATGCCTAGGTTTTCTAGGCTTAGTCTCCCTCAACCTTCTCATCATTCAAAGTGGAGATGAGAGGGGTTTTCATTGAGGGTTTGGCTTTGAAAGGAGAAATAAGGTTGGGTGTGATTTCTGGAGAAGTTTATGCGAGGTCGTTGCAAGGAAGAAGATGAACGGATGCCGTTCATCTCGCCTTAAGATGCGTGCAGAAATCTGATTTCTGCACGCGGCGACCTTCGTGGCCAATTTCAGAGGTGTTCTGGCCAGATCTGGGTGATCAACACAACACGAAAGTCGTAGCCCTTGAAATTACCTTTCCAACGAGTGGTTGCACGTTTCCATGCGATACCTGTAGCCACGGGAAAGCTGGTTCGAGTCCGCTGCGTTCGGGAAAATCCTGTACAGGAAACTATTTCCAACTATTTCCTGTACGTATTCGAGTTGAATTTCTGGTATGTTGCGACCATATCTGGGCGATCGACTCAACACAAAAGTCGTAGCCCTCGCGAATACCTTTCCAACGAGGGGTTGAGCATTGTGATCGGATTCCTGTAACTCCGGGAATCCCAGTTTTAGTATCGGGCTATCCTATGTTAATGCACTTGTTAATTTATAATGCTAGCACTCTTGCAATGGTTGTGATTTGCTCATTTGTTATCTTGCTCCCATATATTTATAATGCTGTAGTTACTGTAATTTAGCATGGTTACTCATTTGGTTGTGTAATAAGGAATAACCATGTATTGGTGGAGAAATGGATTGGATGAGAAGGCTAGAAATTAAGAGTTGAGATTGGTATAGAATATATTTATATAGTTTGGTGTTGAACATATCTATTATGCGAAGTGTTGAGGTGAATTCATTGAATAGATGGGCGTGAATATGATGAACACTATGTGAAGAGGATTTTGTAACCATAATCCGAGCCCAAGGGGTTTATTAACAAACCGATGCTTAGAGTTGTAGCCTCCCTACGGGTAGCATCGAGTGAGTTGTTTTGGGGCATGTGATGTGCGACGATTCATCGTGTCGCGATATTGAGATAATGAATGTGGCAGGTCTACGGGTTCGCCAGTCGTCACACCGATGGGAGCCAATGGGTAGACCTGGGCGGTAGGGTTAGATACTTGGTGTCCATAACCCGAGATCTCCTCGCGCCATGAGAACGGTTGGGCTTGCACCTCGTGCGTTTCCGAGGTTCCATCCGGTTCGAAATCAAAGACCAGGTTGGGCTGTGTTCTTGGTGCACATCTACCCAAGACCCCTTCTGAGCCATAGTACGCATGTGAGCTCCGCTGTTGTGTTTTTAGCGTTGAGGCGTACGAGGGCCTAGGATAGGTAGTGTGATACCACCTAGTAGTGGAGACGCCCGCTCCACTATCGCCGTCTGGCCACGACGGACGACGCCTGAGAGGTTAGCTACCTGCTCGAAAAGTGGGAACTTCAAGTCTGTGTCGACATAGCAACTTGCATGTGCGTGCGCATGATTCGGTCATAGCATAACATTCATATCATGTCATTCCTTGCATACACAAGATCCTCATCGTATAAGTTTGTATGGGCACTCTTATACGATGAGTTACTTTACTGTTAAGCCGATCCTTAACTTATAAGTTTGTATGGGCACTCTTATAAGTTAAGTTACTATTCTGATTACTTATACCTGCTGTCATATATTATAGATATTTGTTGAACTGCTAGTTGTGTAGCGTAGTTTATACTCCACCATATTTACAGTCACCTGCTTGTTTACTTGCTTATATATATACATATTGTACCTTTGTTCCTTTCTCCCGCCCGGGCCGAGGAGTCGCCGGGGGAGCGGATGTGAAGCCACTTAGTCTTATGACTAACGGTTGCTACGTCTTCCTTTTTAGGAGGAAACCCCGCAGGTAGAGCAGCAACGGACTATGCAGCAGGACAGCCAGGCCCGGACAATAGGACCTGAAGTGGTGGTGCAATCGGCACCGTCAGTGACAGTCGTGAGTGTTTTCATGTAGCCGTTTGGCAAAACATTTCTAGACTCTTATTCTTGTGTACAAGCCTATTGTGCTTGTTAACTTCCACTCTTTTGGACTTAAACTTAGTTGTGAATTGAACTGCTTTACTTTTCTGTTATGGTTGGGTTGGCATAGTATATGTGATATGGATTGTAGCCGGCGGAATATGCGTCTTATGGTAAAGGCTAACCCGTGTGTTAGTGCTACCGCAAGGCGGCTATTTCGGGCATAAGACTCCCCTCGTGCCGTGTGTTGTGTTCCGGGAGGGGGGTCTTACAAATGGTATCAGAGGGAGCCGATCTTCAACTAGAGCAGTCAGGTAACAATGGGCCACTCCCGTTCGATTAGTCGGTTTCGGGCTATTTCGGGTCTTACAAATGGTATCAGACTTAGCCGATCTTCAACTAGAGCAGTCAGGTAACAATGGGCCACTCCCGTTCGATTAGTCGGTTTGGGGACAAACCGACTTAGTGGAAGCTGTGGTGTGCCCATATGTAATTCGCACTAAGTTGTCCAACTTTGACATTAGTTTTAGCCAACCTGACCCTAATTTGTACCTTGCGTATAGGTCCCAGCGCAGGTGGAGCCGGTTGGGGGCACTCCTACCCCTTCCGTCCCTTCACAGTTCCAGCAGTCGGAACTGGGACAAATGCTGTCAACCATATTGGATGCATTTAAAGCCCAGCAAGCTCCGGTGCAACAACAAGCGCCAGGCTCCAACTGGTTGAGCACCTTCCGTGCCCTGTCCCCTCCTGCCTATCTTGGGACAGAATCGCCGGTGCGCACCGAGGAATGGCTTGATACCGTGCAGCAATTGATGGCTGGCATAAGATGTCCGAACAGCATTGCGGTGACATTGGTAGTGACGCTGCTAGAGCTGCACGCCAAAAGGTGGTGGAAGTCCCTCATGTGCTCCACCTTCCATGGGCGGTTGTACACGGACATCAGTTGGAACGAGTTCACCGAGGCCTTTCTGGATCACTTCATCCCTTCTTCTCTCGGATGAACTTGAAGAAAGATTTCTGCAGCTAAGCAGGGATCGAAATCGGTAACGGAGTACCAGAGGGAGTTCCAACACCTCGCTAGGTTTGCCGATTCCTATGATTTGGACGATAGAGGCTACGAAAGCGCTTCTACAAAGGATTAAGGGACCCCCTGAGGCAGGCCCTTTTGTTTATAGCCGATGCAAGCCTGGCAGAAATCATTGACATGGCAAAGAGACTGGAGGCGGACCACATGGGATGTGGCAAGAGACCTGCGGATGGAGTAATTGAAGTCGGCCCTAGTAATAGAAGGCGGAATGATCATGGCAGAGGAAGGGGAAACCACAGAGGCGGTCGGTGGGTCAACCGGAACTATCGGGTGGAGTACCCAATTCCGCAACCACCAGCTTTACCTCCACCACCGCAGCAGCAACATTATCAACAACCTGGGGGACGACGTGAGGTGATATGCTTTGAGTGCAACCAACCGGGACATGTCCGACGAGTTTGCCCGCGACTGATCGGGGATGCTCCTATTGCTCTCCCTCCAGTAGCTCCACAGGGGCGAGGGCACATGCGTGGCCGAGGAAGAGGACCACCAGGGAGAAATCAAGGATATACACGGGAGCATGTATTCGCATTGGATATGACTCAGGAGAGAAATCCGCAGGAAGTCATCACCGTACGTGCAAAATTTATTAATAAATATGACTTGTTAGATTTACGATACAAATGATACGCGCAATTCTGGATGGTGATTACCCTTTTTGGAACCTAGGCACCGTCATGGTTTGCGGGAGCCCCGCCTATACGTTATTTGACACGGGTGCGTCTAACTCGTTCATTTCGGCGGACTTCGTGAAGGACTTGGAGGGAGTGCAACACTTCACGGGCACTACTCAAAGGGTGCGCCTTCCGGACGGCTCTGAGATGACGTCGTCAGCAAGTTGCGACTTCGACACCCTTATTGGAGGAAAGTCCTTTGAAACTCTGGCTACAGTGTTAAGAATCCCGGAGTTCGATCTCATCTTGGGCATGGAGTGGTTGAATTGGCACCACGCCAGGATCAATTGTGCGGAGAAACAAGTTATGTTGAGGCATGGAGACTCGGAAGTCATCTTCCAAGGTATTAGATTCGCACCCCGTAAATTACTATCTTCAATTCAAGCTATGAAATCTCATATGGAAGGGACGAGGTTATGTAATTTGCTTCGAGTTGAAGAAATTGACATTAGAGGTCAAGGATGTGCGGGTGGTGCGAGAATTTCCCGAGGTATTCCCCGAGAAATTGCCGGGACTACCCCTACATAGGGAAGTGGACTTCCAAATCAAGCTAATTCCGGGTGCCAAGCCCGTCTCGCGAGCTCCATACCGAATGGCTCCGAAGGAACTTGCAGAGTTTAGAGTCCAGCTTTAGGAGTTGGTGGAAGCAGGGTTCGTTCGCCCAAGCTCGTTGCCTTGGGGAGCGCCCGTTTTGTTCGTCAAAAAGAAGGATGGCACCCTGCGGTTATGCATTGATTATCGAGAGTTGAACCGGTTAACGGTGCGGAACACCTACCCCCTACCGCGCATTGATGAATTGTTTGATCAATTGGTGGGATCGTATTGGTTCTCCAAGTTAGATCTGCGTTCGGGATATTATCAGCTGAGGATACAAGAAGATGACATTCAGAAGACGGCGTTCAGTTCGAGATATGGTTTGTATGAATTCACCGTGATGCCGTTTGGGCTCACAAATGCCCCTTCCGCCTTTATGAGCTTGATGAACAAGGTGTTCAGCCCTTATTTGGACATCTTTGTCATCGTGTTCATCGATGATATCCTAGTCTACTCCAAGACTGAAGCAGAACACGCCGAACATCTAACTTTAGTGCTGAGGAAGCTAAAGGAGCACACTTTGTTTGCCAAGTTCAGCAAATGCGAGTTTTGGCTTCAAGAGGTCGCGTTCTTGGGCCATGTGATTAGTGGGGCGGGGCTAGCAGTAGATCCGGCCAAGGTCCGGGCCGTGAAGGAGTGGTCGCCATTGAAGTCAGCGGCCGACATACGGAGCTTTCTTGGACTTGCTGGGTACTATCGCAAGTTCGTGAAAGGCTTCTCGAAGATCGCCCTCCCCCTTACTACACTGACAAAGAAGGGTGTGCCGTTTGAATGGACACCCCAGTGCGAAGCTGCATTCCAAGAGTTGAAGGACAGATTGACGACTGCACCCATCCTAGCTCTTCCATCTAGGAAGGAGGGCTTTCAAGTTTACACGGATGCGTCGTATCAAGGGATGGGAGCCGTGTTGATGCAGAATGGGCATGTGATCGCTTATGCTTCAAGATAGTTGAAGAAGCATGAAGCCAGCTACCCGGTGCATGATCTAGAGTTGGGAGCGGTGGTATTCGCCTTGAAGATTTGGAGGCATTATTTATATGGCGTCCACTGCGAGATCTACTCGGATCACAAAAATCTGAAGTACGTTCACACCCAAAAGGAGTTAAACTTGAGACAGCGGCGGTGGTTGGAGTTCTTGTGCGACTACGAATTCACCTTGAACTACCACCCCGGGAAGGTTAATTCCGTAGCTGATGCCTCGAGCCGAAAGGCACCGGGAACGAGCACGGAATCCCGCTTGATGAGGATGGAGTTAATCCAGACACTGCAAGAGATGGAAGTCACTTTGGTCTTTAAGAATCAATCGGAAGAGTATACCGAGTATTTGACCGCGATAAGTATAGTTTGCAACATACGAGACCGGATCCGGACGGAACAAAAGAAGGATGCGGCTTTAACCTCGGCTTTCAAGTCAATGGAGGATGGGCCTACGGAAGAATACTCCCTAAAAGACGGCCTCGTCCATTTTCGTGGCCGGCTTTACATTCCCGAAGGTGACAACATTCGGGAGGATATTCTAAAGGAGCTCCATTGCTCCAAGTACTCGGTGCACCCGGGATCGCGAAGATGTACACCGATTTGAGAAAGACCATGTGTTGGCCGGGCATGAAGAGGGATGTCAAGTACTTTGTTACTCATTGTGTGGCCTACCAAATGGTGAAGGCGGAGTGCAGAAGCCCCGGTGGAATGCTACAGTCGTTGCCCATCCCCGAATGGAAATTTGAGGACATCTCCATGGACTTCATCCACGGGTTACCTCGCTCGCGCTCGGGGAACGATTCTGTGTGGGTGATAGTTGACCGGTTGACCAAGGTAGCCCGATTTATCCCAATGAAGAAGGAGGCGCAGGTGGGCGTCCTAGTGCGTCTCTTTGTGGAGCAATTTGTGCGGTACCATGGTGTGCCGAAGACGATCGTCTCCGACCGGGATGGTCGGTTTACTTCAAGAGAAAGGAGGGCTGTACAGGCTTATTTGGGCTCGCTCCTCGCCTTAGCACAGCCTTTCACCCACAAACGGACGGGCAGTCTGAACGAACCATCCGAACATTGGAGGACCTTCTGAGGTTGTGTGTGCTAGATAAAGGAGAACCATGGGAGAGACTCTTACCTCTCGTGGAGTTCTCTTATAATAACAGTCATCAAGCCACGATTGGAATGGCACCTCATGAAGCTCTGTATGGAAGGAGGTGTAGAACACCCTTGTCCTGGGTGCAAGACGAAGATCCGAAGACATTGGGAAATGAGTATATTGATGACACGGACGCGGTGGTTAGGTTGATCCGGATCGAATGCTAGAGGCTCAAAGCCGGCAGGCGAAATATTACAACGCAAGGCACCGTATGGTGGAGTTTCAAGTGGGTGATAAGGTGTTCCTGAAGATTCGACCGATGCACGGAGTGTCGCGGGTGCGTGGAGTCAAGAAGCTCAGCCCAAGGTATGTCGGGCCTATGTCGTAGTGGAAAGGATTGGCCCTCTGGCCTATCGATTGGAGTTACCACCGGAACTGGAGAACCTTCACGACGTGTTCCATGTATCGTCGCTTCGGAAGGCTTTGTTGCGGCATGAACAGTATATCCCCACGACGGATGGTGTCGTGGCGTCTGATAGGTCTGTGCGACTGGAGCCGGTGCGGATCGTTGATAACGAGACAAAAACCTTGCACCGCAAAAGTGTTCCCTTGGTGAAAGTGTTATGGTCTAATCATGGGAAGGAGGAGTTCACATGGGAGCCAAAGGATTTGATGCAAGGGCGCTACCCGGAATTATTTACCCCAGGTAAAAAATTTTATTTGAAAGCATAGTTCCCTTTTATGTGTTTCACTCTCATAGCCTTACCCTGATTTCGGGGACGAAATCTTTTATTTTGTTTATAGGATTTGTAACGTCCCAATTCGCGCTAGGCCCCTTGATTGCGTATTTAAGTCTAGGGGGCTGTGGTGAGCCCAATGGGGGTGTGGTTGAACAGGTGCGAACGTACGGGAAATGAGGAAAACAAGGCAAAATGGTAATTTTGGCCGACATGGGTATGGACACGGCCGTGTCCATACCCGTGTGCCTCATGCCAAGATTAGGCTTATCAGTCAGAGAGGTACACGGGTATTGGGACACGGGCGTGTCCCTACCCGTGTGCTGAGGACACGGGTCGAGACACGGCCGTGTCTCTACCCATGTACCGCAACCCCAACACGGCAGAAAAATATTCTGGGATGAACACGGCCCTAAACACGGCAGGCGACACGGCCGTGTCACGTGAACATGGGTAGGAACACGGCCGTGTGCCTACCCGTGTCTGCGGTGTATAAAAACAAAAAAGATCTGAAACCCTAGCATTTCATCCCCTTTCTTCTGCCCCGAAATTTCTGAGAGAGTTCTCTTGGCTGGAGGAGGAAGAGGCTTGCTGGAGCCATCCTTGGAAGAAGATTGTCGGGCCATCCTTGGCGGAAACGAAATGCCGCTACGAAGGAGTGCGAGGCTCATGGCCGGCCATGGTGGTACCGCTGGACTTGAAGTGAGCTTTCTCCCCTCTCCCTTGGTGCTAGATCTGTAGTTATTTTAGGAGAGACATCGACTCCATAGAGTCTTGATGGTGAGGAGGAGAGTTCTTAGGATAAGCCATGTCTAGGTTTTCTAGGCTTAGTCTCCCTCAACCTTCTCATCATTCAAAGTGGAGATGAGAGGGGTTTTCGTTGAGGGTTTGTCTTTGAAAGGAGAAATAAGGTTGGGTGTGATTTCTGGAGAAGTTTATGCGAGGTCGTTGCAAGGAAGAAGATGAACGGATGCCGTTCATCTCGCCTTAAGATGCGTGCAGAAATCTGATTTCTGCACGCGGTGACCTTCGTGGCCAATTTCAGAGGTGTTTTGGCTAGACTTGGGTGATCGACTCAACACGAAAGTCGTAGCCCTTGAAATTACCTTTCCAACGAGTGGTTGCACGTTTCCATGCGATACCTGTAGCCACGGGAAAGCTGGTTCGAGTCCGCTGCGTTCGGGAAAATCCTGTACAGGAAACTGTTTCCTGTACGTATTCGAGTTGAATTTCTGGTATGTTGTGACCATATCTGGGCGATCGACTCAACACGAAAGTCGTAGCCCTCGCGAATACCTTTCCAACGAGGGGTTGAGCATTGTGATCGGATTCCTGTAACTCCGGGAATCCCAATTTTAGTATCGGGCTATCCTATGTTAATGCACTTGTTAATTTATAATGCTAGCACTCTTGCAATGGTTGTGATTTGCTCATTTGTTATCTTGCTCCCATATATTTATAATGCTGTAGTTACTGTAATTTAGCATGGTTACTCATTTGGTTGTGTAATAAGGAATAACCATGTATTGGTAGAGAAATGGATTGGATGAGAAGGCTAGAAATTAAGAGTTGAGATTGGTATAGAATATATTTATATAGTTTGGTGTTGAACATATCTATTATGCGAAGTGTTGAGGTGAATTCATTGAATAGATGGGCGTGAATATGATGAACACTATGTGAAGAGGATTTTGTAACCATAATCCGAGCCCAAGGGGTTTATTAACAACCGATGCTTAGAGTTGTAGCCTCCCTACGGGTAGCATCGAGTGAGTTGTTTTGGGGCATGTGATGTGCGACGATTCATCGTGTCGCGATATTGAGATAATGAATGTGGCAGGTCTACGGGTTCGCCAGTCGTCACACCGATGGGAGCCAATGGGTAGACCTTGGGCGGTAGGGTTAGATACTTGGTGTCCATAACCCGAGATCTCCTCCGCGCCATGAGAATGGTTGGGCTTGCACCTCGTGCGTTTCCGAGGTTCCATCCGGTTCGAAATCAAAGGCCAGGTTGGGCTGTGTTCTTGGTGCACATCTACCCAAGACCCCTTCTGAGCCGTAGTACGCATGTGAGCTCCGCTGTTGTGTTTTTAACGTTGAGGCGTACGAGGGCCTAGGATAGGTAGTGTGATACCACCTAGTAGTGGAGACGCCCGCTCCACTGTCGCCGTCTGGCCACGACGGACGACGCCTGAGAGGTTAGCTACCTGCTCGAAAAGTGGGAACTTCAAGTCTGTGTCGACATAGCAACTTGCATGTGCGTGCGCATGATTCGGTCATAGCATAACATTCATATCATGTCATTCATTGCATACACAAGATCCTCATCGTATAAGTTTGTATGGGCACTCTTATACGATGAGTTACTTTACTGTTAAGCCGATCCTTAACTTATAAGTTTTATGGGCACTCTTATAAGTTAAGTTACTATTCTGATTACTTATACCTGCTGTCATATATTATAGATATTTGTTGAACTGCTAGTTATGTAGCGTAGTTTATACTCCACCATATTTACAGTCACCTGCTTGTTTACTTGCTTATATATATACATATTGTACCTTTGTTCCTTTCTCCGCCCGGTGCCGAGGAGTCGCCGGGGGAGCGGATGTGAAGCCACTTAGTCTTATGACTAAAAGTTACTACGTCTTCCTTTTTAGGAGGAAACCCCGCAGGTAGAGCAGCAACGGACTATGCAGCAGGACAGCCAGGCCCGGACAATAGGACCTGAAGTGGTGGTGCAATCGGCACCGTCAGTGACAGTCGTGAGTGTTTTCATGTAGCCATTTGGCAAAACATTTCTAGACTCTTATTCTTGTGTACAAGCCTGTTGTGCTTGTTAACTTCCGCTCTTTTGGACTTAAACTTAGTTGTGAATTGAACTGCTTTACTTTTCTGTTATGGTTGGGTTGATATAGTATATGTGATATGGATTGTAGCCGGCGGAATAGGCGTCTTATGGTAAAGGCTAACCCGTGTGTTAGTGCTACCGCAAGGCGGCTATTTCGGGCATAAGACTCCCCTCGTGTCGTGTGTTGTGTTCCGGGAGGGGGGTCTTACATGCCCAGCCCGTACATGGGCCAAGATAAAAGAAAAAGGGTGGCCTTGGCTAAATTACACAATATCTCCCCTCTTAAGAGCTCCAAACCACCACTACTAACCACGACCCACGATTTGGCCTTTAGGAAAGAAAAATATAGCCGACAAGGAACCTCAAAGAAAATCAAGGAATTCGCTCGGGGGAAAAATCAAGGTAGGGAAAAAAGTGTTGAAATGACTCAACACGGCTTGGCATTGAGTGGGACCCACTCAATGCCTAACTAGACCTTAGCGTTGAGTGAGTAAGCCTCACTCAGTGCCAGAACAGCCATGGCGTTGAGTGAGGTTCACTCACTCAGCGCCCTCCAGAAGAACTACTCTTGCGTATAGTGAGATAGCCTCACTCAACGCCAAAACAGGCATGGCGTTGAGTGAGGTTCACTCACTCAATGCCTCCCGCATGAATTCTCTGGCATTGAGTGAGCTGACCTCACTCAACGCCAAAACTGCGATGGCGTTGAGTGAGGTACACTCACTCAACGCCTTGGTACTTAACCACTATCATAGAAAGTGGCGTTGAGTGAGCTGGCCTCACTCAACGCCAAAACAGCAATAGCATTGAGTGAATCTCACTCACTAAACGCCCTTCCACTTAGCTGCAAAAGAAGACTGCGGCGTTGAGTGAGTCCACCTAACTCAATGCCAAAACAGCAATGGCGTTGAGTGAGGTTCACTCCCTCAATGCCCTGGCACTTAGCCGCAACAAGGCAAATCTGCGGCGTTGAGTGAGCTGACCTCACTCAACGCCAAAACAGCAATGGCGTTGAGTGAGGTCGTCTCACTCAACGCCAGAAGTCCTGGCCGCAAAGAAGGGCTTTGGCGTTAAGTGAGTCTACCTCACTCAACACCAAAGCAGAAATGGCGTTGAGTGAGGTTCACTCACTCAACGCCACGGTACTTGGACGCAAACTTGCCTACGACATTGAGTGAGGTCACCTCACTGAACGCCAAAGCCGAAATGGCGTTGAGTGAGGTCGACTCACTCAACGCCAAAGTACTTAGCCTCAGAAAAGGTTGTGGCGTTGAGTGAGCACACCTCACTCAACGCCAAAGTACTTAGCTTCTCTGAAAAACTGCGGCGTTGAGTGAGCTTGCCTCACTCAAACCCAAAACGGAATGGCGTTGAGTGAGGTTGACTCACTCAATGCCAAAGTACTTAGCCGCTAGCAGGGGCTACGGCGTTGAGTGAGTCCACCTCACTCAACGCCCCAGTACTTAGCCAAAATCTCAAATCGACTACAGCTGCGGCGTTGAGTGTGTGCACCTCACTCAACGCCAAACCCGCAAAGGCTTTGAGGGTGTGCACCACACTCAACGCCGGAAAACCAGAGAGCCCAAATTTGGCTCTTTCCAAGATACACAGCAGGCACCCCCCTCCTACTCTCCCTCTCTCGGCTTCACCCGCAAGGCAACAACCAGACAGAAATCAGGAGTTTACATTAGCGGCATTATGCCGGCGGGTTGGGCACCAACAATACAAAGAAGGGGGGCTCATTAGGAGAAACTAAGCCCTAATATTCAGCAAGATAAAAGAACAGCTTGGCCTCTACCCTAGGGCTAATCGGAATTTTTCAATTCAGCAAGAGAATAAAAATGGCAAGGGAAAGAATACCACTTGCCTCGATTTCCGGCGAAGCTTGGACGACTTTCCTTCCTCTTCACTCGGCACTAGCAGCAGCAGCACCTAAAAGTACCTAACAAGCAACCCGCACTTTAATGGAGGAAATCAACAAGACCCGAAGATCCAAGTCTCCTAAAACTCCACAAAAATCAAATCTCTTACCATAGAAATGTAGATCTGAGCGAGAGCAAGCCAATGCCGCTTTCGGAAACGAATTCCGTCCACGAAAGCTCCCGAAATCGCCGGCCGAAGGCTAGGGAAGTCCGCCGTTTCCGCCTCTGCTTTCCGCGAACTGGAGCAGTGGTTTTTGGTCTCGGGAAGAAGGAGGAAAGAGTGGGCCCGCCACTCAAAGTAAAGATTTTCTATAAGCTTAAAACACGTCAGTTCAGCAATAACTGAAGCCTAGCCGCCGGTTATCTTAATAAAATAAAATAAAATTTTAATAGTCTTTACTAATGGCACACCCAAAATGACACGAAATCCGAATTACCTCGGAATTCGACGAAATTCGCACCGTAGCTAAATACCCGCGCTAAGAACATATCGGCAAAGTCAAAATTTACTTTCGACGAACAGAACTCAAGTTATACCCACCTAAATCACAAACACAAGCATCCCCCAAGAGGCCACACCGGGTCACCCAAAACGACTCGGCTTGCTTGGGAGACCTTGCCCATAGGCTACAAAATAGGCCACTCAGTTCTAAGGAGCTAAACCACACTCAACAAATGGCACAAGCCACGAAAACGCGTCACCGAAACGCAAAACGAGAATAAAATAGTCGCAGAAAAAATCGGGGGCATTACAGTCACTCCCCCTAAAAGAAAGTTTCGTCCCGAAACTTTACGCATAGCACTTCTACTATAGAAAGAAAAAAAGTAACAAACAGGAGTTTCAAGAAGGGAAACATACCGATCAAATCAGGGAAACAGGTGAGGGTAAGCCTTCCTCATGGCCGACTCTAGCTCCCAAGTCGCGCTCTCCAAATCCTGATTCTTCCATAGAACTTTTACCATCGGAAGTGACTACTTTCGCAGCACCCGTTCCTGAGTATCCAAAATATGGACTGGCACTTCAACAAAAGAGAGGTTGGGCTCCAACTGGGGCGCAACGTCCAAGACTTGCCCACTGCTGCGCACTCACTTCCGCAATTGGCTTACATGGAAAACATTATGAACACCTGGGAAGTTTGCTGGCAAAACCAACTTGTAAGCTGACACGCCAATCCGCTCCATAATCTTAAACAGGACCACATACCTCGGGTCCAATTTCCGATTCTTACCAAACCTCTTTACACCCACCATCGGGGAAACCTTAAGAAATACAAGGTCCCCTACAGAAAACTCCAAGGCAGACCTACGCCGATTGGCGTTCTTCTCATACCTCTCCTGAGCTATACGAAGCTTCTCTCGAATAAGCTTCACTGCAACTTCCATTTCCCCAAGCGCATCAGGACCCCACAAAGGCCTCTCACAAGACTCAGCCCAAAACAACGGAGTTCTGCAGTGCCTCCCATACAAGGCTTCGCACAGAGCCATCTGCAAGCTCTCCTGATAACTGTTGTTGTATATAAATTCCATAAGTCACAGCCGCTCATCCCACGCTCCACCGTGGTCTAAAATATAGCATCAGATCATATCATCAACTATCTGGTTAACCCGCTCTGTCTGCCCATTGGTCTGTGGGTGGTAAGCAGTAGAATATCTCAGATCCGTACCCAAACCCTCCTGCAGACTCTGCCAAAATCGAGAAGTAAACCGGGAGTCTCGATCAGAAATGATGCTAACAGGCACACCGTGCAATCTGATGACTTCATTCAAGTACAAATCCGTTATCTTCTTCATCGGGTAATCAATCTTATACGGCACGAAGTGAGCACACTTCGTCAGTCTATCCACTATAAACCAGACAGAATCAAATCCCCTCGGGGATTTCGGTAAGCCCGTGATGAAATCCATAGATATATTTTCCCACTTCCAAGTCGGGATCTCTAATGAAGTCAACTTGCCACCAGGCCTTCCATGATCGGCCTTCATACGCTTGCAAGTATGGCACTCAGCAACAAATCTGGCTATATCACCTTTCATGCCATACCACCATGCAATTTGCTTTAAGTCACGATACATCTTCGTAGATCCTGGATGGTAGGCAACGCTGGATCCATGAGCCTCTCTGCAAATCATACCTCTAATGTCCCCAACAGCGGGGATGCAAAATCTGCCGCAGTACTTCAAAGTACCCGCATCATCGATAGCAAAGTCTGGCAACTCCCCCTTCTCGGTCCTGGTGAATAAGTGCAAAAGATCCGGATCGTCCTTCTGGTGTAGTCTGGTCAAAGAAATCCAAGACGGCTCTGCCACTGACAAACTACTCTGTAAGCCACAGCATCCCACTGATATATCCATAAGGAGGAACTCCTCCACTAAATGATTGGCGGAGAGATTGAAGATCTTTCCCGTCTTCCGGCTCAGGGCGTCGGCCACCACATTGGCCTTGCCTGGATGATACTAGATCTCTACATCATAATCGGACACATACTCTAGCCACCGTCGCTGGCGCAGATTCAGCTCCTTCTGCATGAACACGTACTTCAGGCTCTTATGATTAGTGAAGATCTTGCACTGAGCCCCATAAAGTAGATGCCTTCACAGCTTCAACGCATAAATCACCGCTGCAAACTCAAGGTCATGCGTAGGATAATTCTTCTCATGAGTCTTCAATTGCCTTGACCCATAGGCAATCACCTTTCCAACCTGCATTAATACGCATCCCAAACCTACATGCGAAGCATCCACGTATACATCATAATCCACACCCTCAGTAGGCAGGGTCAGAACGGGAGCAGTGCAAAATCTCTTCTTTAACTCCAGAAAGGCTTCTTCGCACTTCTCGCTCCAAACAAAAGCCACGTTCTTCTGAGTCAGCTTGGTCAAAGGTGCAGCTAGGGAAGAGAAACTCTCCACGAACCTCCAGTAGTAGCCTGCCAACCCTAGGAAGCTCCTGATCTCCTTAGGCATATTCGGCCTACTCTAATCCATCACTGCTGCGATCTTTTCTGGGTCGACCGAGATCCCCTCCTTATTCACCATGTGGCCTAAAAATGAAACCTGAGGCAACCAAAATTCGCACTTGCTCAGCTTGGCGAATAACTTGTGATTCCTCAACTTCGATAGAACCAAGCGCAGATGCTGCTCATGCTCCTCACTGCTGCTAGAATAAACCAACACGTCATCGATAAGGACCACCACGAACTTGTCTAAGAAATCCTTGAACACCCGGTTCATCATATCCATGAAGGCTGATGGTGCATTGGTCAAACCAAACGACATCACCAAAAACTCAAAGTGTCCATGCCTCGATCTAAACGCAGTCTGTGGAATATCTGCCTCACAGATCCTGAGCTGATGATTGCCAGAACGAAGATCGATCTTGGAGAACATCGTGCTTCCGCGCAATTGGTCAAATAAATTATCGATCCTCGGCAGAGGGTACTTGTTCTTAATGGTGACTTTATTCAACTCCCTATAGTCTATGCAAAGCCTCATCGACCCATCTTTCTTCTTCACAAACCGCACAGGAGCACCCCAAGGCGACGAACTCTGCCTGATAAATGCCTTTGCCAACAGCTCATCCAACTGAACTCGCAACTCCTCTAACTCACGAGGGGCCATCCGGTACGGCGCATTAGCAATAGGATGCGTACCCGTCTCCAAATCAATCACAATCTCCACATCCCGCTCAGGAGGAAGACCAGGAAGATCATCCGAAAAAACATCGGCGAAATCACGAACAACTGGAATCTCCTCCAAGCGCGGTACACTAACAGCGGTCCCAACCACCGATACCAAACAAGCAAAATAATCCGAAAGAAATAATTTCTGAGCACATAACACAGAGATGATAGTAGAATCCTGGCACAGATCAGCATGCACGCTTCCGGGCTGACCGTCGTCCCTATGAAGTCCAAGCGCTTCCATTTGCACTAAATGACTGCATCATACCTAGACAGCCATTCCATGCCCAGAATAACATCGAAGTCCTCCAGATCAATCATCTTTAGGTCTTCCTTCGCAAGGAAGTCCCCCAATAAAACAGGGCAATCTAACATGCCCAAATTTGACAACACAGATTCACTAGAGGGGAACTTGACACGGAAGCTATCCCGAACTCGATCTAAAGTCAAACGATGTCGCTCTATAAAGGCTCTAGCCACGAACGAGTGGGTAGCGTCGGAGTCAAACAGAACACGCGCCCTGCGGTTCTTCACCTTAAATTTCTCTATATGAGCATATATAACTAAGGAACTACCACAACAATACTGCAAACATTCTAGTAAAACAAGAACAAAACCTTCAGGCTGGAAAGACAACTAACCTGAGATGACTTGAGTCGAAGCTTGAGCCTCCTCAGAAGAGATCACGTTCAGCTTTCCATTTCCCTTGTCCACACGCTGAGGTGGAGGTAATGCCTGTAGTGGAACTGCATGAAGAACAGGCTGGACCTGAGGACACCTAGACTTAATGTGACCCTTCTGCCCACAATGAAAGCAGACTTTATCATTGGACCAGCACTGGGCAGCATCATGCCCGGGTTGCTTGCAAACAGAACAGGAGACATCCCTCCTAGGAGCACCCTGAATCGCATGAACCTGCTCCTTCTTCTGAGCTACATCCTTCTTGAAACATCTCTCGACAGGGTGGCCTGACCGGCCACAGAAGCTACACACCACTTTGCTCTTCTTTCCCGAGCCGCACCGGGTACCTGGGTTTCTTCTCCTCCACAGACATCCTCTTGTCCTTCCTCATTTCCTGGCCTCTACTCTTTACGGTCTCAATAGCCTCCACCTTTAGAGCAGCCTCCACTACTCCTGCATAAGTCTCTGACCCATAAGCACTGGTCAACTGCTGCACCTCGCTCCTCAAGGCACCGAGAAATCGCTTAACTCGATCAGCCTCAATACTGACCAATCCAGGGGGAAAATGGCTCAACTTGCTGAACTCTATCTCATACTCAACCACCATGAGTTGCCTTTTTTTCAGATGGAGGAAGTCGTTCATGAGGCGGTCACGCTCGACCGAGGGTAAGAACTTCCTCAACAGCATCTCCTTGAACACTTCCCAAGAGCATCCACCTACCAAGCTCTCCTTTTCTCTCAGCCACCAACTCTTAGCCAAACATTTAAGCTGATAGGCGGCTATCATCACCCTCTGGTCATCTGCAATCCCGGAGTAGGAGAACATCTCAATAATGGAGATCAGCCAATTGTCTATGACCATGAAATCTTCCTTCCCGTCATAAGTGGGAGGGCTCAGCCTCTGAAACTGTGAGATGAAGGCCATCTCTGCTGGAACCACCACTGGAGGTCTTAAGGGTGCAGGAGGAGGAGGGACACCTAACCCCCCTACAGGACCTTGCACTCCTTGAGTCTGACCTGCCACAACCGCCACTAGGGACTGAATCTGTGCCTGCATCTCTACCATCTGCCTGCTCATGGCATCGCTACTCTGCCGCAGGCTCTTGATCACCGCGTCATTCTGAGCTCCAGATGACTCACCCTCATACAGGGGATTCGATCGAGTCGCAGGATGCCTCGCCATCCTAAAATCATAGCAACAACTGTTAGATCCTACTACAACGGCTACAACCAACTACAAGTACAGACAATACATATATTGATATAAACTTAAAGCTGCTAAACTTGCTCTGGGAGTTTAGCTTTTTACAAAAATTGATGTTATGCCCGAACCTAGGATGGTTAACCACCACCATACTAATTCATGTGCCTAGATCGGGAATGCATGACTTTATATTACTTTTGACTTGAAAGCTTATGTGTGTACATATGTCATCCTTCCCGTCTTTAGCTTGGCATGTTGTGCTTATACAATGTTTTGCTATGCATGTTTGTGCTATGCATTCTGAAAAGGCCCTAATGCATGTTATGAGCGGCGTACACATGAAAATGTTATGCATCCCATACTACATAACATTCTCATGCAACGAAAAAGAAAACGAGCTAGCCGCAGCCATGTGCTGCGGTTATGCATCCCATACTACATAACCCTCACATGTTGCCCTATGGTGGATCCATATACGAAAAAATATTATGCATCCCATAATACATAATATGCCCTGTATACTTCATGTTATGCTATGAGTGTAGTGTTCGTGCTTTTGCCAAGACGTGCTGATGACATATCGGTGTGTGAATGACATGATGCTGAACTACTAATACAACCAAAGGAAGGTTGCCCGACTAACTTGTCAAGAAACCTCCCTCTGATACCAACTGTCACAACCCGCATTTTCTCCGGATTTAGGAATTATCAGAGTATGAGAAAACACGCGTTATGATGCCACGTCAAGCAGGGAATAACTGCTGACGCTCAGGCAAAACCATCTACATTACTTTATGAAAGAAATTCATGAGTTTAATGATTAGAAAATCAGTTATATTTTAGAGGTCGTATCCCTCGGCTCGGTGGATCACCTAGTCCACAGTTAAAAACTATATATACTTATACGCTGCGGAAAATACTTTATTCAGGATTGACATCCTAAGGAGTGCATAAGTGTCCCACGAGGACCACTTATGCTATGCAAGACTCTTCATTTAATTTATATTATATATAAGAAATCGATCTTTATATGTTGTTTGGAAAATAGTGATTGAGTTTTATAAAACATGTTAATCATGAGCTATACTTATAATAATAATTGTAGTTTTAAAAAACTAGCAACCTAGCATAAATCCTCCTCAGAGCAAGTAGACTATCACCAAAAAATGATAGCAGCAAAAGTAATATATCTAGTACAAAGGTAAAAACTACAAGTGGGCGCCAATAACCTTACACGAACCCACTGGCAAATATGTATGTCTATAAGAAAAGTGCAGAAAACAACCTCACTAAACAAATCCAGAAGGATCTCCAAAGTCCAAGAGACCACCAGCAACACCACAGCAACCTAGCCACCAAACTGGCTACTGTTCAGAACCTGAGGCATTCAAAAGAAAAAAATACCTCAGCAAGCAAAACAAGGAAAAACTTCACGAAAGTGTCAACCAGATGATAAATGAAAGAGGAAAAACAAAGAAGTAAAAGGCCACAACTGCCCAAGGCAGGACAAAAATAAATGAACCAGGTGTGAGGAAACAGCATCAACCCTGCCTAGAAACTACTACCTGTAGAGTCTACTAAGCTGCCAAGAGCCCAAAATACTGCAATCTACCAAGGAAGAAACGTCTAACACCCTAAACTATGGGAGATTGTAGTAGCACAACAAACAACGTGGATCTTGTTTGGAGGCAAACTCAGTCCCCCAACCACCATTTCCAAGAAACAAAGCTCAAGGGTCTACATATGAAAGCACTAGGGACCTCCCACCCCTTGCCCAGCCCATACCTGGGGCAAGATAAACGAAAAAGGGTGGCCTTGGCTAAATTACACAATACCTCCCCTCTTAAGAGCTCCAAACCACCACTACTAAACACGACCCACGATTCAGCCGTTAGGAAAGAAAAACATAGCCGACAAGGAACCTCAAAGAAAATCAAGGAATTCGCTCGGGGGCAAAAATCAAGGTAGGGAAAAAAGTGTTGAAATGACTCAACACGGCTTGGCGTTGAGTGAGACCCACTCAACGCCTAACCAGACCTTGGAGTTGAGTGAGTAAGCCTCACTCAGTACCAGAACAGCCATTGTGTTTAGTGAGGTTCACTCACTCAACGCCCTCCAGAAGAACTACTCTAGCATTGAGTGAGCTAGCCTCACTCAACGCCAAATCAGGCATGGCGTTGAGTGAGGTTCACTCACTCAACGCCTCCCACAAGAATTCTTTGGCGTGTAGTAAGCTAACCTAACTCAACGCCAAAACAGCGATGGTTTTGAGTGAGGTACACTCACTCAACGCCCTGGTACTTAATAACTATCAGAGAAAGTGGCGTTGAGTGAGCTGGCCTCACTCAATTCCAAAACAGTAATGGAGTTGAGTGAAGCTCACTCACTAAATGCCCTGCCACTTAGCCGCAAAAGAATACTCCGGCGTTGAGTGACTCCACCTCACTCAACGCAAAAACAGCAATGGCGTTGAGCGAGGTTCACTCCCTCAACGCCCTGGCACTTAGCCGCAACAAGTCAAATCTGCGGCGTTGAGTGAGCTGACCTCACTCAACGCCAAAACAGCAATGGCGATGAGTGAGTTCTTCTCACTAAACGCCAAAAGTCCTGGCTGCAAAGAAGGGCTGTGGCGTTGAGTGAGTCTACCTCACTCAATGCAAAAGCAGAAATGGCGTTGAGTGAGGTTCACTCACTCAACGCCACGGGACTTGGCCGCAAACTTGCCTACGGCGTTGAGTGAGGTCACCTCACTCAACTCCAAAGCCGAAATGTCGTTGAGTGAGGTTGACTCACTCAACGCCAAAATACTTAGCCTCATAAAAGGTTGTGGCGTTGAGTGAGCACACCTCACTCAACGCCAAAGCAGAAATGGCGTTGAGTGAGGTTCACTCACTCAACGCCACGGGACTTGGCCGCAAACTTGCCTACGGCATTGAGTGAGGTCACCTCACTCAACTCCAAAGCCGAAATGGCGTTGAGTGAGGTAGACTCACTCAACGCCAAAGTACTTAGCCTCATAAAAGGCTGTGGCGTTGAGTGAGCACACCTCACTCAACGCCAAAGTACTTAGCTTCTCTGAAAAACCACGGCGTTGAGTGAGCTTGCCTCACTCAACGCCAAAACGGAAATGGCGTTGAGTGAGGTCGACTCACTCAACGCCAAAGTACTTAGCCGCTAACAAGGGCTACGGCATTGAGTGAGTCAACCTCACTCAACGCCCCAGTACTTAGGTAAAATCTCAAATCGAATACAGCTGCGGCATTGAGTGTGTGCACCACAGTCAACGCCAAACCCATAAAGGCTTTGAGTGTGTGCACCACACTCAACGCCGGAAAACCAGAGAGCCCAAATTTGGCTCTTTCCAAAATACATAGCAGGCACCCCCCTCCTACTCTCCCTCTCTCTGCTTCACCCGTAAGACAATAACCAGACAGAAATCTAGAGTTTACATTAGCGGCATTACGCCGGCGGGTTGGTCACCAACAACACAAAGAAGGGGGCTCATTAGGAGAAACTAAGCCCTAAAATTCAGCAAGATAAAAGAACAGCTTGGCCTCTACCCTAGGGCTAACCGGGATTTTACAATTCAGCAAGAGAATAAAAATGGCAAGGGCAAGAATACCACTTGCCTCGATTTCCGGCGAAGCTTGGACAACTTTCCATCCTCTTCACTCGGCACTAGCAGCAGCAACACCTAAAAGCACCTAACAAGCAACCCGCACTTTAATGGCGGAAATCAACAAGTCTCGAAGATCCAAGTCTCCTAAAACTCCACGAAAATCAAATCTCTTACTGTCGAAACGTAGATCTGAGCGAGAGCAAGCCAACGCTGCTTTCGGAAACGAATTCCGTCCACGAAAGCTCCCGAAATCGCTGGTCGAAGGCTAGGCAGTCCGTCGTTTCCGCCTCTGCTTTCCGCGAACTGGAGCAGCGGTTTTTGGTCTCGGGAAGAAGGAGGAAAGAGTGCGCCCGACACTCCATGTAAAGCTTTTATATAAGCTTTAAACATGTCAGTTCAGCAATAACTGAAGCCTAGCCGCCGGTTCTCTTAATAAAATAAGAAAATTTTCTAATAGTCTTTACTAATGGCATACCCAAAACGACACGAAAACCGAATTACCTCGGAATTCGACGAAATTTGCACCGTAGCTAAATACCCACACTACGAATGTAACATCCCATTTTAAAATTGGACCCCCCTAGGAGTGACTTGAGCATAACTAGGTCCTATGAGTTAACCTAGGTGAACCCAGGAGACCAAGTAACCTAAAAACCTAATTTAGACCCTCTTGGTCTGCAAATAGTAATTTTCTAAACTCTGATTTTTGGGTGGCCTAGTAGGTTCATTTTGACTCTAAAGATCCCCTTAGACATAATGTGGGCCCAAGGAGTCACCAAGGACCCACTTGGGTCAACCACAGTGGTCAAATTGACCAAGTCAACCCCAAGCCCAAATCAAGTCAAACCTAGTCTTTATGGGTTAACCCAACCTTAAGCCACCCTCCCCTTAGGCTAATCTCTTGCATGATTATTATGTATTAATTTGGCTGCCCATATCCTAGAGGATTGACCAAGTCAACCTAGTGACTAGGAGAGAGAGAGAGAAGCCTAAATTTAGAGAAAAAAAGAGGAGAGAAAAAGTGTTTAAAGAGGCCACTTATGGTGGAAGGTGAACCACTCCCTTCATGATTTTTCCTAAGGGGATTATAAACCTTAGTGGGCTGCCAATAGACTAGGGAGATGAGAAAATTCGTTCATGATGGTGAAGAGAGAGAAAGCTTCATTTGCCCTTTAATGGAGGAGAGAGAAAGTGAGAAAAAGAAGGCTATTCATGGTGGGGAAGGTGAATCACCCCTCCATTCATCACCAATTGATTAGTATTCATCTCCCCTATCAGTTTTTAGGAGTTTCCAAACGTATTGGGACCAAGGGGAGGTGAATTTCAAGGGTTTTTCTCCATGGCCGAAATTTCATCTTAATGGCCATTAATGGCCATCAAGTCTACACCCTCCCTCTCCCCCCCATTTGATGCTTTTAAAAGCTTCCCTAGACCAAGAGAATTTGTTTCCACCCTTCACCTAAATAAACCGGGCTGTTTGGTAGTGAATTTGCAAGCATCGGAAAGCTCCACCACCGGCCATGGCGCACCACCACCGCACTCGTCGACAAGCTTGGTTAAAGGTCCTCCCTCACCTCTTTTTCCATGCTTAGATCCTAGGAATGTTTAGGAGTTGATGTCGTGCTCAAACAAGACGGATTAGGAGTTTTAAATTTCAGAAAAAATCCATTTTTCATGGACTTTTGGAGCTCTCGGGTAGGGCGGCGCCGCCACCTCTGGCCGCCCTAGCTCCAGCCATGGATAGCCCCCACCACCGGGAACAAATGGGTGATGTTTCCCGGTGGTGGCGCCGCCTTAGGCCGCCGGAAAAGGGCCCGTAAAAACCACCTGTGCGGGCTCTTTTTAGGTCCAAATCGGAGAAGATGACCAGCTACCGTCGGATCTTGCTTTAAGATTCGTGCAACCCTATTAAATAAGTTTAATGATTTATATATTCAATTTTCTATATTTATTTACACAGATTTACTGTAAATGGAATTTAGGTCCCTTAGAGGCACCTACTGAAAAAGTGTATAACATGAAAGTTGTAGGTACTTTGAAGACCTACAATTTTATACGTAGTGGTGAAAAATTGGATGAGGGGACTGCCCTGTAGAGCCTTTTAAGTAAGGGTATGTCCTACAACTAGGGCAGATTTCTTCTAAAAATTATTTAGGCCCCTTAGGGGCATGTTCATCAAAAATGATCAACATGAATATTGTAGGCATTTTTATTATCTACAGTTTGATATGTAATGGAATTTTTTTGGACAAGTCTATTGACTTATAGGGCCATTTTTCTAGGGTAGGACCTATATGTAGGGCAGATTTTAAAATAATTCCCCACACTTGACCCTTGGTCCAAATGCTTTGAAATTTGGACAGGGACTCAATATAACCTAGACCTAATTCCTGTAAAAATTGGAGACCATTTGGAATAGAGTAGCCTAGGTTTTTGCCCTAAAACTAGAAAATCTTGGGTAAGATAGTTTAAGGGTCAAATGACCTCCATACCCTCCCAAATTTTGGTTAGGTGTCCCTGTGAAAGGTATCTAGGTTTGGTTCAAATTTCAACTCATTTGGTTGAGTTTTGAATAGGGATCCTCTAAACCCTAGTTTTGACCTAGTGAAGGGAATCTTAGGGAAAAGGTACTTTTGACACTTGTGTGATCATCTCACCTCAACAGAGGTTGAGATTCTGAACACTGGTTTTAAATGGTCCTAAGAACTCCCTTAGGGAAAATGGGATGGATTAGGGTATGTTTACCCTAGGGCCCAGGTTCAAACCCTAAATGTGGACTTTGGGGGCTTGTGAAGGACATAGGGGCAAATGCCCTTGTATGCCCTTGGGTTTTGGTGGAGAGGTAGTTAATGGGTATTTAACCCTCTGGTTGTAATATTAGAGAATTTTGAGGTAGGTAGGTACCTAAAAACCTAAACCCTAGTTTTAGAGTAGAAGGGCTTTTAGGTCAAAGCAGTAGTTTAAATGCACTCAAAAGTTATGCAACTTGGGTAGAGTGTTTCTAGGGTAGTTAGGACCCTTGGCTGATTTTACTTGAATTTTTGGATTATTGTTTTTAGTACTTCATTCATGAATATGGGTATAGCCCTATTTGATGTTTTATTTATTAAAGATTTTTAATTCAAATAAGGCCCCCTTGAAACTATGGAATTAGATGTTTTTGGCCAGTAGGAATGCTCATGAATTTTAGTTTAATTTTATGTTGAATAAATAGAGTAGTTCTTTCACAAGTGTTAATAAAGGGCTTTATGGTTTAAAAATATTTTATGGCATAAATAGTTTCTGGAAAATTATGAAAGTTGGTAAATATGGTTTTTAAATCATTTTTAATCAATGGGATTTTATTCTGGATTTTTGGAGTTATGGATATTGTACTTGATTCACAAGAATGCTAGATTAGGGTTTTAGTAAATGTTTTATTATAAATTAATTTCCAGCAGGAAAATTATGAAAATTTTATAGTACTGTTTTCATGGTATTTCTAGTACCCTTTAATTAATCCAAATTATTTAGAAGAGAATTTGATGTGGTTTATTCATTAGACATGAAAGAAATGGATTATTACAAAAATATGTTTAGGCCCCTTAGACCTTAGTGAAATTGTCAAACCTTGGATATATCATTTTTAGACATAGTAGTATTTATCTTAAATTTATTATGATTTATACATGACTGAAAAGTATACTCCTTGTTCAAATTTGGAAGACCTTGGATTTTAGTAAAATTAATTAATTAATAGATTAATTGAGAAAATTGTTATAACCGGGAATTGATTCAATTATGTTGTGATAGGACCCCAGTAAATAACTTAGGCTGTTCGGATGAAAACACAAAGGACATCATATCATATACATCACTTAGTATAAGGTGGTCTGTAGTTAGTAACTTTGGGAAATGAGTAACAGGATAAGTTTTGGGTTAGCATAAGGACAGTTTGTGTTGGTTGGATTTAAAGAAAGAGGATGGATCACCATAGGAGGTTTCAAGTGTGGTGAGGAATGTGTTGATGCGCTCTAGAAGGTGCGCGGGACCGACGAAAGATCGTCGTCCCCGTAAAAGTGAAGAGTCAAATCCACCCTAGGTTTAGTTGATGCAATTTATAAAGGGAACGGGTAAGGGAAAAACAACCAATAACAATAAGTGCCTTGCGAAAGGGAACTTCGGGCCGTAATGCTGCCGTCTTGGTTCCTAGTGCCCTTTGAGAGCCCTTCACGGGGTATGCCGGGGGCAGTCCTGGGCTAACGTAAATCTTAAAACAAACGAAAGAGTAATTAGCCTAATAGGGATTCACATTGCACACACTCATTAGTTAGGTTTGGTAATGGTTAAGTCGTCCCGAGGTGTTCAAGGGGGCGCTGTCCCGTGGTGTTTTAAGGGATGAAGTTTGGAGATGAGCCGGACATTTTTGTCCGGGGAATTTGGTCTCGGATGTGGTTTATAGGGACGGTTTAGTCCGGGAGTTTGACACTTTAAAATTATTATATATTAAACTACTGCATGTGCATAAAAATAGGAAAGATTAAGGTGGTGGGTTTTCGATATCGGGGAGTTCGATTGCACCAACACCGATATCGTTGACTTGGCAAGGTGACTAGCACTTAGCCAAGGTTAAGTCCGGCGGACTTGTCGGCAAGAGTACGCAGGAGTCCGCCTCGTGCACCAGGCGTTGAGGGCGTACGATAGGTCAGACCAGTGGTGCTTTTACTGGTTTTGAGGTGGGCGAGGCCCAACCCACCGCTTCCGTTTGCCACTACGGGAGTAACCTGGGAGTTATCTCCAGAAAGGGGGAACTAAAGGTTTGTGTACACAAAGTAGGGTGTGTGAGTTGCACTGCTTGAACATCATAACCCACTATATAGCTGCATGTCATAATCATTCATAACAACTTTGACACCTAAAATATAAGTGGAATGGGACGCTTATACTTTAGGACTTGCAAAACGACCCCTTGTTCTATAAGCTTGTGTGGGCAAATTTATAAATTAATGTCAATTTGATATATGTAAATCTGCTGCTTGATAACCGACACCCCAATGTATAAGTGGTATGGGACGCGTTATACGATGGGAGCCTTGCAAAAGATCCCTTGGCTTATGTGTACTCACATAAGCGAAGGTTTAATTTCTTACTTACTTCCTTTCTGTTATACCTATTACAACATTTATACTGTTCACCTGTTATAACTTGCTAGTTAGGTCCACCGTCATCTGCTTTGGAATTTATCTCCACTTTCATGTCCTCCCCTTTCTTCCTCTCCTCCCGGTGCCTTAGAGCGTGGGGGAAGGGGTGGGGGATGATAGGGCTTAGTCTTTTAGACTAACGGTTTTGGAACCATATCATATTAGGGGATCGCGGAGCCCAGCATGGAGGAGCAGCTCAGGAGGCCGTACGCTTGGAGATGGGGCAGTCTAGCACTGGAGTCCAGACTGCAGGGACCGTGAGTCCTGACCTTTAGTAGAGTTTTAGTTTTGCTTCCGCATTGAGTGATTTTGTAGTGAGGACTTGATGTACCGGGCATGAGCCCTTATATTTCTAGTATCATTGTACTCTGATATTTTCTGTGGACACTCCCTTCGTGGAGTTTATATACATGTGATTTATTATTGTGGACTGCATTTCTCTTCCTTTACTTCGTGCTACTTGATTGTGATCGAAAAGGCCGGCAGAATCGGCGCGTTGTAGTGACGACCTTCTCGGGTGCGAAGGTGTCACCGCAAAGCGGCGGTTCTGCGCATAAGACCCCGGGTTTTTCAAAAAAAAAAAGAAAGAGGGGTCTTACAATGAACACATCGGCGAAGTCGAAATTAACTTTCGACGAACAGAACTCGAGTTATACCCACCTAAAGGCAAAACACAAGCATCCCCAAGAGGCCCCACTGGGTCACCCAAAATGACTCGGCTTGCTAGGGAGACCTTGCCCATAGGCTACAAAATAGGCCACTCAGTTCTAAGGAGCTAAACCACACTCCATAAATGGCACAAGCCACGAAAACGCGTCACCGAAATGCCAAACGAGAATAAAATAGTCTCAGAAAAAATCGGGGGCGTTACAATGCCCGGGCGAACTAACGCGCGCTCAGACGAAATAACGCGCGCCCTGGCGAAATAACGGGCGTCGGGGCGAAATAAGGCCCGCCCGGGCGAAATAACAGGCGCACGGGAAAAATAACGCGCTCCAGGGCGAAATAGCGCGCGCGGGGGGCGAAATAACGCGCGCGCGGGCGAAATAACGCGCGCGCGGGCGAAATAACGCGCGCGCGGGCGAAATAACGCGCGCGCGGGCGAAATAACGCGCGCGCGGGCGATATAACGCGCGCGCGGGCGAAATACGCGCGCGGGCGAAATAACGCGCGCGCGAAATAACGGCGCGCGGGCGAAATAACGCGCGCGCGGGCGAAATAACGCGTGCGCGGGCGACATAACGCGCGCCCGGGCGAATTAACGAGCGCTCGGGCGACATAATGCGCGCCCTGGCAAAATTACGGGCGCCCGAGCTACATAACACACCCCGTGTAAAATAACTCGTGCCCGGGCAAATTAACGTGCTCCCGGGCGACATAACGCGCGCCCAGGCGAATTAACGCTCGCCCGGGCGAAATAACGAGCGCCGGTACGAAATAACGCGCGCCCGGGCGAATTTAACGCGCGTCCGTGCGAATTAACGCACGCTCGTGCGAAATAACGTGCGCCCGTGCGTAATAACGCGCGCCCTAGCGAAATAACACGCGCCCGGGCGAATTAACGCGCGCCCGTGCAAATTAACGCTCGCGCGGGCGACATAACGCGCTGCCAGGCGAGATAACGTGCGCCCGAGCGAGATAAGGCGCGGCCGGGCGATATAAGGCGCGCCTGGACGAAATAAGGCGCTCCATGGAAAAATAACGCGCGCTGGGGAAAAATAACGTGCGCCCGGGCGAAATTACGCGCGCCCCTGCGAAATAAAGCGCACCGGGGCGAAATAACGTGCGCCCGGGCGAAATAACGCGCGCTTGGGCGAAATAACGCGCGCCCGAGCGAAATAACGCGCACCCCGGCGACATAACGAGTGCCCGGGAAAAATAATACGCGCTCGGGTGAAATAACGCTCGCCCGGGCGAGATAACGCGTCCCCAGGCGAGATAAGGCCCGCCCGGGCAAAATAGTGCACGTCGGGTCGAAATAACGCGCGCCCTGGCATAATACCGCTCGCCCGTGCGAAATAACGCACGCCCTGGCAAAAAAACGCTCTCCTGTGTGAAAAAACGCACGTCGGGGAGAAATAACGCACGCTTGGGAGAAATAACGTGTGCCCGAGCGAAATAATGCGCGCTCGGGCGAATTAATGCTCGCGCGGGCGACATAACGCGCGCCCGGGCAAGACAACGCGCGATCGAGCGAGATAAGGCGCGCCCGGGCAAAAAAGGCGCGCCCGGGCGAAATAAGGCGCGCTTGGGCAAAATAACGCGTGCCGGGGCAATTTAACGCGCGCCCGGGCGAAATTACGCATGCCCTTGCGAAATAAGGTGCACTGGGGCGAAATAGCGCACACCGGGGCGAAATAACGCATGCCCTGGTGAAATAACGCACGTCGGGGCGAAATAAAGCCCGCCCGAGCGAAATAACGCGTGCACAGGCGTAATAAAGCGCGCCCGGGCGAAATAACGAGCGCCCGGGTGAAATAACGCGCGCCCGGGCAAAATAACGCGCGCCCGGGCGAAATAGCACGCGCCCGTGCGAAATAACGTGCGCCTGGGCAAAATAACGAGCGCCCGGGCGAAATAACGGGCGTCGGGACGAAATAACGCGCGCCCGGGGCGAAATAACGAGCGCACGGGCGAAATAACGCGCGCTCGGGCGAAATAACGCGCGCCCGGGCGAAATAACGTGCGCTGGGGAAAAATAACGCGCGCCCGGGCAAAATAACGCGTGCCCGGGCGAATAAAAATAACGCGCGCCAAGGCAAAGTAACGTGCGCCCGGGCAAAATAACGCGCGCCCGGGCAAAATAACGCGCGCACGGGCAAAATAACGCGGGCCCTGGAGAAATAACACGCGCCCGTGCGAAATAACATGCGTCCGGGCGAAATAACGAGCGCCCTGGCGAAATAACACGCGTCGGGACGAAATAACGCGCGCCCGGGCAAAATAACGCGCGCCCGGGCGAAATAACGCATGCTCGGGCATAATAACGTGCGCCCGGGTGAAATAACGCGCGCCCAGGCAAAATAATGCGCGCCCGGGCGAAATATCGCGCGTCCGGGCAAATTAACGCGTGCCCAGGCGAATTAATGCGTGCCCGGGCGAATTAACGAGCGCCCGAGTTACATAATGAAAGTGAAGGGATAGATACTACTCTAGAGGGGGGTGAATAGAGTTATCAAATTTTACACTAGACAAAACTTAATAGTCTACCCAACTACCTTGGAGTGAAATGCGGAATGAAAAGATTATAGATAAGGAGATAACCCTAAAGCCTAACACAAGTGTTGTGCACAAACTCAAGCTAACTGTAATTACAGTTAAGGCTTGGAAATCCTAATCAGCAACTAGCAAACCTAGTTATATATAATCACAGCCACAATGCAAGTAATTAAATTAAGCAAGCCAGACGACACAAGGAATTTATAGTGGTTCCCCAAACAACTTGGGTACGTCCAATCTTCTACCAACAAGGTAGGAATCCACTACAGGTTTTTGATCAGGTGCCCTGCCACCACAAGATCTGCTTCAGGTAGATCAAGAGACCCTTTAGACTTTTGATCAGGTGTCTAAAAACCAACACAGGTTTTTGATCAGGTGCCCTGCCACCAAGGGATACTTTTGAAGGGAGTAATAACCCTGTACAGGAGGGGGAAAGAAAGTTAAAAAGTCTTCTCTATTTTACAATAGATTAGAGAAGCACAAAGACTTGCACTGAGCTAGAAAGCTCAAAAGAATCAAGGCTGCCCCTGGCTCAAAGAATGTCCAGGTGAAGTCTTGCTTCAGTGCAGAAAACACTTCAAAAAGTACTGAAGGAAGAACTACAAGAAGATATAAAATAATAAAAGAAAATCTTCTAGCAGCTATCTTCTTCTTCTTCTTCTTCAAAAGAACTCTGAGTCTGAACTTCCTGGAAGCAGGAGAACTCAGGTTGAAGAAGAGCAGAAGAGCTTAACACTTCTCAGTTGAATGAAGATTGCTGAGAGTAGTGAACTTGGTCTTGATGAAAGCTTGAATGCTAATTGAATAACTCTTAGAATAACTGGTTAGCTAGCTGAAATCCTTCTCCAAAGGATTCCTTTTATAACAGCAACAAGCAACGGCTCTTTTCAATTTGAACTGTTTGTCTTCTTCTGAAACTTGAAACCTGGGCTGCAAATATCACAAAGACAAACAAACTCTGCAGCAAAATATTCTATAAAAGGGATAAACCTTTTTCAAGGAAGCTGCAGGAAGCAATCTGATAATAAAGGTACTAAATAAAATCACATCAGAGACAAACTCTTTATAGCAGAAGGAAGACTTTTCAGTCTAACGGCTATAAAGGACTGACAGCAGATAACGTAAAATACACTGTCAACTAATAAGACAAACAACTTTATCTGAAAAGATTTGACTCAGGCAAAAGGGATGGAGCAGATATTGCCTGGAAATATTATCATAAAACAACTGAAATAAAATGCCAGATAATATATTAATTAATTAAATAGAATAAATAAATACAAAATAAAAAGGGAAACAGAAAACGTCGAACGACCCTCGGAGATCGTCGACCGAAGAACGGAGATCGTCGAACTATCGGACAGATAGTCGAACGATCCAGATAGTCGAACTATCAAAGGAGATAGTCGAACTATCACAACAGATAGTCGAACTATCATAAGATAGTCGAGCTATCAGATAGTCGACCTATCAACAGATAGTCAAACTATCAAAGCCAAAACCGATAGTCGACCTATCAACAGATAGTCGAACTATCAGAAGAGAAACAGATAGTCGATCTATCAACAGATAGTCGAACTATCGAAGAACGACAGATAGTCGAACTATCAACAGATAGTCGAGCTATCAGATAGTTGAACTATCAAAGCAGATAGTCGAACTACCAAGGGAAAACAGATAGTCGACCTATCAACAGATAGTCGAACTATCAGAAGAAAGCAGATAGTCGACCTATCAACAGATAGTCGAGCTATCAAGCAACGCAGATAGTTGACCTATCAAACAGATAGTCGAGCTATCAGATAGTTGAACTATCCAAGCAGATAGTCGAACTATCAAACAAACAGATAGTCAAACTATCAACAGATAGTCGAACTATCACAGCACACAGATAGTCGAACTATCAACAGATAGTCGAACTATCCACGCAGACAGAACGTCGAGCAACTGATAGACGATCGTCGAACAGTTAGTCGACGATAGTCGAGCGGCGTTCGAACATAGTCGAACGAACACACAACTTAACCAAATTCTTATCTGGATAAGCTGAGAACTCTACAGCTAGACAACTAACCTTGACCATAGATAATTCATGGGTCAAGAGACTAAGAAGACAAGACTAAACTCAAATCAAACTAGGGTACCAACAATCTCCCCCTATTTGAGTTAAGTTTCTCAAAAACTAAAACACAGAGCTAGCTATAGAGCAATAAAATCAATACAGGAAATAGTTAAACAACTAACTGGCAATTAACAATCAGTCAGATATATAACAGTCAATCAAAATTAAGGATCTACAAAATCAGGTTTGGGATCAGAAGAGCTAGGAACAAAAGATACTTTCCTCAATGGATCTATGGCTTCTATCTTAGACATTTTCAGATCTTGTACACCAATAATCTTTAGATCTGAAGCCCTTGGAACGACTGCTTCTGGATGCTTTTCTATGTATTTAGAAGGGTCAAATACCTCAGGACTAACCTGGATTTTATCAAGTTCCTTCATTCTGAATTTTGACATTGTAGTAAATCCTGCAGAATCTTTTCCTTCAGCCTTAGCTTTCTTTATCTGGGCTGAGCCAACAAGCTTTAGAAAACGAGCCATCCTGAAATCAGGATCTAACTCTTGACTTTCATACTTATTTTCAGATGTAGTATCTATTGGCTTCACAGCTTTAAACTTGGTAGACAGATCTAATAAACTTTCAGCTGGATCTTTAACTTCTTGAATAACAAGAGATGTCGGAGGAGCAAACTCAGCAAACTTCTTACTGGATTTTTCTGAGAAAACAGTTCTTTTACTCTTTGAAGTGTCTTTAGCAGCAGGTGAAACTTTTCTCTTGGGTGAAGGAGGAGGTGAAAAGGTTGGCTTTTGATATACCACCTCCTTTACTTGCTCTTTTACCTCAGCATCGTGTCTTTGATATCCAGAATATGATTTACCTTGATGGCTTTGAGAACTTCTCCTTGAAGGAGGCTGAGAAGGTGCAGATTTGTCAGAAGGGGCAGATGGATTTGCTGAAATATTGCCAGAGGCTCCTGCACCGGGAGGTGGAGGAGGAGGACCTCTGGGAGTCCATCTGGGAGCAGGACTATCATACCTCTTTGATTTCTTCCTCTCCTTTTGCTGGTTCTTAGAGAACCACATCCAATGCTGGAACTCTTTGGATTTAGGATCAATCCCTTTCAGAATGTAGTAAGGAGTGTCATGATCGAGATTGGGAGGAGGAGGAGCTACAGCTTTTCTTTTCCTCTTTGCAGCTTTCTTTTTCATAGAATCCTCAGACAGATCTAAATCATCTTCATCCTCAGAGTGAGATGAGGGAGGATGATCATATGGATCATAGGCTTCTGATATGGCTTTCTCTTTATCTTTCAGGGCAGCTTTCTCTTCTCTTCTTCCATGGCATCCTGTGCCAGGAGAGTATCTAGATCCAAACCTGGGGAATCATCCCATAAAGTAGACTTTTCAGTTTCAGTTTTAGGATCCTTTTGTTGAAACTCAGGAACTGTCGAGGGGACCAGTTCAGATAGCACTGCTTGCTGAGCAGGTTCAGCAGCCTCAGAAACTAGAACAGGCTCTACAGCCTCAGATAGCACGGCTTGCTCTACAATCACTTGGACATCAGGAGCTGATACAGATTCAGGCTCTTTAGCAGGTTCAGGTTCAGGTTCTGGCTCTTGGACAACCACTACTTCTTCCATTAAATCTGTAGGATTAGGAGTAAAATCTTGCTAAATGACATCTAGTCATCCCTTCCAGATATTCTCATACTAACTTATCAATTAAGTAATCTACAAATTGGG
Source organism: Platanthera zijinensis (assembly GCA_039513925.1). Classification (NCBI taxonomy): domain Eukaryota; kingdom Viridiplantae; phylum Streptophyta; class Magnoliopsida; order Asparagales; family Orchidaceae; genus Platanthera; species Platanthera zijinensis. The sequence goes on along the minus strand of CM077093.1, from coordinate 93,769,229 downwards.
AAAGAGACATACCTTCAGGATTTTCTTCAGGGTGACCTAACTCCCATAAATCATCTAGAAAGGAAGTGATAATTCCTTCTAGATACAGGGCAACAAAGGGAGTTGAGGCTTCTTCCAGGTAAACTTTTACAACAAATTCAGTCAACATTATTGCATCAGATATTTCTTTTTCTTTTTCAGATGGAGGAGGAGCTGAAACTTCTGCTACTTTTTCTGTTACTGCAAGTTGAGCTGCTGGAGGGGAGGCCAAAGGCTGCCCAGAGACATCTTCATTGAACATCTCCCCCTGCCTGATTTCAGTGGGAACTGAAACCAGGCCCCTGGATGAAGAGGGCTCAGCAGAGTTAGAGAGAATTTTGATGGCATCAGTCAAAGAAGCAATGGAGGAAGAAAGTGGAGCAATTGCCTCTTCAATCATGGTTTTGATTGAAGGGGTAATTAACTCCACAATGCTAGAAATAAATTCTGGAGTAATTTCAAAAGGTGGTGGAACTGCAGTGGATGGAGGAGTAGCAGAAATGGTTGATGTGTCAGGATGAAATATGGTGAAGACTGGAGATCGAACTGGAGAGTTAACTGGAGAGTTAACGGGAGAATGATGTGGAGAAGGTGAGTGAGGAGGAGTTGGAATGGGAGAATGAACTGGAGAAGAAATATCAGACGCCAACAGATCAAAGTTGGGTTGAGAAGATGTAGGAGGAGAGGCAGAAAGTCGTACTTCAGTTGAAGTTGAAGGAACTTCAACTGCAGTAGACGGCAAAGCAGAAGAAGATGAAGGAATAGATGAGGGAGATGAGCCAACTTCTTAAGGGTGGGGAGCGATAGAGTCAGTCCTTGTGCTCTCAGATGCAGCTGGAGCAGCCCCTGCAGGAGCGGGCTTCAGGAATGTCCTCTTCCACTTTGAGAACAAGTTGGGATCCATCTTCTTGCTGGCATTAATGGTGGTAGCAGCTGAAACTAGCAGATGGGGATGTCTTTCCTTCAGAAAAATCCCAACAACCCTTCCTAGGGTAACTTCCTTCTTGCTATTCTTCTTCCTTATCAAGTCAAACAGAACACCTGCCCAATTGATCCTTTTCTTGTTGACAATTGCACACATTAGTGCAAATTGTTGTCTTGTAATGTTATCGTGGGCAGAGTGTTTGCCTAGCAACACTTTTCCGACAATCTCAGCAAGAAATTTAATCTTAAAAGGAAAATTTACCTTGAGCAGCTTTGAGGGAATGCCTTCTGCATGTCCCAGCTCAATCAGCATTCTTCCAAATTCTGGAGCATCTTGCTCATATTTTTCTTCGCCATTAGTCAATCCAAATAAATCAGTCAAGACGGCGGGAGTCAAAATTACCTCTACTCCGCCAATAGATCCTGTCATTGAATCTTCAGTACAAGAAGAAGTAAAAGCCCATTCTTTTATCTCTTGAGGGTTTATCTTGATCCTTGTTGACATGAGCCTTTCCAGACCTTGATCTTTGCAGAGCTGGAGAATTTCCACGATATCTGGTTCACAGCAGCTGAATGCATCAAAATCCACGCTGAAACCTGCGTCAAACTTGACTACTGCGAGGAGCGCTGGAGAAATCGCCCTCGATTTGCTGGAGAAGGCGCGAGAGGAACGGAGAAGACGAATCGGCAGAGAAAATCGCAAGACACGGAGCAAGCGGGAAGACGAAATGCGAAAAGACGCTCTCTGTCGACGATATAAGCAAAGATCTTTTAACCTAGGTCGACTATCGGCTTTATATTAGACCGGAGATAGTCGATCTATTTAAAAGATACTGGACACGATGGTCGAACGGTCGTTCAACGATCGGTCCTGAAGCAGAGTAGTCGATCAATCGTTCGACTATTTCTGTCTTCACAAACAACAAGCTGTCGTCATCCAGAGATCGACGATGAGCTCGACTTGTTCGACGATGGTCGAACGCCGGTCGATGATCTTCAAACAGACAAGCTTTCATCAACCATAGGTCGACGATGGGCTTGACCCGATCGACTATCTTCGAACGTCGTTCGACTGTCTTCAAACAAGTTTCAACAAGGCAGAAGTCACACTTAGTCTCTTCCATTGATCATGCCTAGTTGAACTAAAAAGAATGGATGCTTCTGTTCATCTAAGGGCTTGGTGAATATATCACCTCTCTGAAACTCAGTGGATATGAACTCAAGACTAATCTTGTTCTTTTCCACACAATCTCTCAGGAAATGGTGTCTAATCTCAATGTACTTCGTTCTAGAGTGGTGCACTGTATTTTGTGCAATTGAGATAGCACTGGTACTATCACACATGATTTTGGTGTTCTTGTGTGAGTAACCATAATCTACAAGCTGGTTTTGAATCCACAGGATCTGTGAACAACAACTGGCAGCTGCTATATATTCAGCCTCTGCAGTTGAAGTTGAGACAGAAGCCTGCTTCTTACAGAACCAAGAGACCAATCTCTCTCCCAGGAACTGACAAGTTCCTGAGGTGCTCTTCCTGTCAACTCTGCAACCAGCATAATAAGAATCAGAATATCCAATCAATTCAAATTCTGACTCAGCTGGGTACCAAAGTCCTAGATTTGGACATCCCTTCAGGTATCTCAAGATTCTCTTTAGAAGAATCAAATGAGATTCCTTGGGGTTGACCTGGAATCTAGCACAAAGACATGTAGCAAACATTATATCAGGCCTACTTGCAATTAAATATAATAGGGAACCAACAATGGCCCTATAATTCTTTTGATCAACTGGCTTGCCGTGATCATCAGAATCAATAACTACACTAGTAGCCATAGGTGTAGGCATTGCTGAAGCATCAGCCATCCCAAATTTCTTTACCAATTCCTTGGCATATTTGGATTGGGAGATGAAGATGCCATCAGCATCTTGCTTAACTTGGAGACCAAGAAAGTAAGACAGCACACCCATACTACTCATCTCAAACTTAGAGTGCATCAGGTCAGAAAACCTTTTGCAAAGTTTGGGATCAGTGGAACCAAATATAATATCATCCACATACACATGAACTAACAGGATTGTGTCCTTGTGGTGTTTGACGAAAAGGGTTCTATCAACTACTCCCCTAGTAAAGTTGTGCTCTAAAAGGAAACTAGCTAGAGTCTCATACCAGGCTCTGGGTGCTTGTTTTAGTCCATAAAGAGCTTTCTGCAACTTGAACACATGCGAGGGCTAAGTTGAAAAAAACAAACCCTGGTGGTTGTTCAACAAACACCTCTTCTTTAAGCTCACCATTTAGGAATGCACTTTTGACATCCATCTGAAAGACCTTAAACTTCATATAGGCTGCATAGGCCAAGAAGATCCTTATTGCTTCTAGCCTTGCAACAGGAGCAAAGGTTTGGTCATAATCTATACCTTCCTCCTGTCTGTAGCCCTGAGCTACAAGCCTAGCTTTATTCCTTACAATAATTCCATTTGCATCCAACTTGATTCTATACACCCACTTGGTGCCTATGATTAGTTGGCCTTTAGGTCTTGGAACCAAAGTCCAAACTTTACATCTCTCAAACTGATTGAGTTCCTCTTGCATAGCAATGATCCAGTGGGGATCTAGCTCAGCATCTTTAAAGGTGAGGGGCTCAACCTGTGAGAGGAAACAAGCGTACATCACATCCTATCTTAACTGATGTCTTGTTTGAACACCAGCTGATATGTCTCCTATCACTTGAGATGTGGGGTGATCTCTAAGTGTGACAATATCAGCAGGTGGGATGTGATCTTCTGCAACAGTTGGGATTAATTCCTCAGGAGGAATTTGATCTACTGTTGGTGGAACAACAACAGCTTCTGCAATGTCTTGATCACTGTCTGATTCAGTGATCTGAAGAGTTGATAGTTGAAGAATCTCTTGAGTAGCATCAGGTACCTGCAATGAACTGGAGGAAGGAGAATTTTCCTTCTCCTTGTAAAACATCTGAGACTCGTCAAAAGATACATGCACAGATTCTTCAATTTTACAGGTTGATTTGTTATAAACCCTATAAGCTTTGCTTACTTGGGAATATCCAAGCATAATTCCCATTGAAGCTTTTGCTTCAAATTTTCTAAGGTATTCTTTATTGTTATTATGAATGTACACTACACAACCAAATATTCTAAAATAATTAATTTTGGGTTTCTTTCCTTTAAGCAACTCATAAAGAGTTTTACACTTAAGCTTGTGTATCAGACTTCTATTCAAGACATAATTGGCTGTACTAACAGCTTCTGCCCAATAGGAAAGAGGCATATTAGCATCTGCCAATAATGTGCTAGCAGCTTCAATGAGTGTTCGATTTTTCCTTTCAACTACCCCATTTTGTTGGGAAGTTCTAGGAGCTGAGAAGCTATGTTTGATACCTTCTCTCTCACAGAATTCTTGCATGAGAAGAGAGTCAAACTCAGTACCATGATCACTTCTGATCAAGGCCACATGAGTAGAGTACTCAGTCTGCACACATAATAGAAAGTCTGTAAGGCTTTGAAGTTATCAGCCTTAGTTCTCAAAAAGAAAACCCAACTGAACCTAGAGAAGTCATCTACAATGACTAAGGTGTAATACTTCCCTCCTAAACTCTGTACATTTATTGGGCCAAAAAGGTCCAAATGTAATAAATACAGGATTCTAGGAGAATCACTTTTATTTATTGATTTAAAAGAATTCTTGGTTTGCTTGCCTAGTTAACAAGCCTTGCATAGGCTCTCCTCTTGTAGGGGCAAGAAGGTAAACCTCTAACAAGGTTGTGTTTAGATAACCTAGATATATTTTTAAGGTTAACATGACTAAGCCTCTTATGCCACAAAGAATTATTATTAATTGTTACTTCATTAAATAAACAGATTTCAGAATGAGTTGAATTGAAATCTACTAAATAAATATTACCTAATCTAATGCCTACTAAAACAACATTATTATTTAAAGTAATATTACAAGAAGAGTTAGAAAATGAAACCTGGTAGCCAACATCACATAGCTGGCTGACTGAAATCAAATTGTGCTTCAGTCCTGTCACATATGCAACTCTCTTGAATGTAATAGCTCCAATTGTGATCCTGCCATAGCCTTCTGTCTACAACAGCTGGAATCTCCAAAGATAACCTTTGGGCCGAGCTTAGCTTTGAACTTTGACAGATGATTTTTATTTCCTGTCATATGCTTGGAGCATCCACTATCCAAATACCACTTATTTTGAGTGATAAGATAGGTTTTCACCTCATCTTCTGTTGGCATTTCTTCCTCTGAGTCTGAAATCTCTGCAGCTGAATAATTGCTGCAGGCATCTATTGCCATCAGGCAAATTTCCTTTGCCTTCTTCTCTTCCTCATCCTCACTGGAGCTTGAGGAGGAAGATTCCTCATCTGAATCACTCCAGGTTTCAGCAATGAAACCTCTCTCCTTCTGCTTGTTCTTGTAGGAGGATGGCTTGGAGTGCTTCCTGTGCTGTTCCTTTTCTTTCCTCTTATCTTTGTTCTTCTCCTCTGGATAATCTGGTAAGATATGTCCAGGCTTCCTGCAACCATAGCAGATAATTTCTCTAGTAGGAGAACAATCATACCTTGGTTTGTCTTCATAGCGTGAAGACTTCTTTCTGAATTCCTTTCTCCCCATCTTGAGAAACCTCATGGAAAATAATGCCATTAGCTCCTCATTGGATTGGCTGCCTTCAGAAGCATCAGCAGCCTTAAGAGCTAGAGATTGCTCTTTTCTTGTTGGAGTAGGGGTCTTTGCTTCAGCTTCTGCTTCCCTTGTCTTCAGCACTTGCTCAAAAGACTTGAGCTTGCCGAGAAGGGCTTCAGTTGAAATCTCATTTGTACTTCTGGCTTCCTTGATGGGCCAGATCCTCAGATCCCATGTGCTAGGGAAGCACATAAGAATCTTATCATTGACCTCTGTCAATGAAATGTCCTTGTTAAGGGTCCTCAGCTCATTGATGATTGAGATGAGCCTTGTGTACATGGCTTCAACTGATTCAGCATCAGTTTTCTTGAAGTTCTCATATTATGAGATAAGGTTGGACCTCCTATCCTTCCATTCATCAGCTGAACCAGCTACAATCTGGTTCAGTGTATCCCACATAGCATTTGCTGAGGAGCAGTCAGTAACCTTCTGGAATACTTCATCAGACATTGTCTGAGCCAGAATGTTCATCGCCTTGGCATCTGCTATCTTTGCCTTCTTGTACTCATCATTGTAGTCTGGAGGAGGCACTGCACTCATATCAGATGATGAGGCAGAAGCAGCAGCAGGTGCTCTTGGGGGTCCTGACAAAATAGAAGCAAAAATACTTTCATCAATAGAATTCATATATAATTTGATCCTTGCCTTCCAGATGCCAAACTTAGCTAAGTTGCATGCTGGAGGTCTGGTGCTAGAATAATCCTTGGACTGGGCCATGATAGTGACAGTGAATATCTATAAACTTTGGTATCTATCAGGATCTTGTGACTTAGGTGTTAGCCTATTCAGTCAGTCAATCTCCCTCTGATACCAATTGAAAGTGAAGGGATAGATACTACTCTAGAGGGGGGTGAATAGAGTTATCAAATTTTGCACTAGACAAAACTTAATAGTCTACCCAACTCCCTTGGAGTGAAATGCGGAATGAAAAGATTATAGATAAGGAGATAACCCTAAAGCCTAACACAAGTGTTGTGCACAAACTCAAGCTAACTGTAATTACAGTTAAGGCTTGGAAATCCTAATCAGCAACTAGCAAACCTAGTTATATCTAATCACAGCCACAATGCAAGTAATTAAATTAAGCAAGCCAGACGACACAAGGAATTTATATTGGTTCCCCAAACAACTTGGGTACGTCCACTCTTCTATCAACAAGGTAGGAATCCACTACAGGTTTTTGATGTGGTGCCCTGCCACCACAAGATCTGCTTCAGGTAGATCAAGAGACCCTTTAGACTTTTGATCAGGTGTCTAAAAACCAACACAGGTTTTTGATCAGGTGCCCTGCCACCAAGGGATACTATTGAAGGGAGTAATAACCCTGTACAGGAGGGGGAAAGAAGGTTAAAAAGTCTTCTCTATTTTATAATAGATTAGAGAAGCACAAAGACTTGCACTGAGCTAGAAAGCTCAAAAGAATCAAGGCTCCCCCTGGCTCAAAGAATGTCCAGGTGAAGTCTTGCTTCAGTGCAGAAAACACTTCAGAAAGTACTGAAGGAAGAACTACAAGAAGATATAAAATAATAAAAGAAAATCTTCTAGCAGCTATCTTCTTCTTCTTCTTCTTCAAAAGAACACAGAGTCTGAACTTCCTGGAAGCTGGAGAACTCAGGTTGAAGAAGAGCAGAAGAGCTTAACACTTCTCAATTGAATGAAGATTGCTGAGAGTAGTGAACTTGGTCTTGATGAAAGCTTGAATGCTAATTGAATAACTCTTAGAATAACTGGTTAGCTAGCTGAAATCCTTCTCCAAAGAATTCCTTTTATAGCAGCAACAAGCAACGGCTCTTTTCAATTTGAACTGTTTGTCTTCTTTTGAAACTTGAAACCTGGGCTGCAAATATCACAAAGACAAACAAACTCTGCAGCAAAATATTCTATAAAAGGGATAAACCTTTTTCAAGGAAGCTGCAGGAAGCAATCTGATAATAAAGGTACTAAATAAAATCACATCAGAGACAAACTCTTTATAGCAGAAGGAAGACTTTTCAGTCTAATGGCTATAAAAGACTGACAGCAGATAACGTAAAATACACTGTCAACTAATAAGACAAACAACTTTATCTGAAAAGATTTGACTCAGGCAAAAGGGATGGAGCAGATATTGCCTGGAAATATTATCATAAAACAACTGAAATAAAATGCCAGATAATATATTAATTAATTAAATAAAATAAATAAATACAAAATAAAAAGGCAAACAGAAAACGTCGAACGACCCTCGGAGATCGTCGACCGCAGAACGGAGATCGTCGAACTATCGGACAGATAGTCGAACGATCCAGATAGTCGAACCATCAAAGGAGATAGTCGAACTATCACAACAGATAGTCGAACTATCAGAAGATAGTCGAGCTATCAGATAGTCGACCTATCAACAGATAGTCGAACTATCAAAGCCAAAACCGATAGTCGACCTATCAACAGATAGTCGAACTATCAGAAGAGAAACAGATAGTCGATCTATCAATAGATAGTCGAACTATCAAAGAACGACAGATAGTCGAACTATCAACAGATAGTCGAGCTATCAGATAGTTGAACTATTAAAGCAGATAGTCGAACTACCAAGGGAAAACAGATAGTCGACCTATCAACAGATAGTCGAACTATCAGAAGAAAGCAGATAGTCGACCTATCAACAGATAATCGAGCTATCAAGCAACGCAGATAGTCGACCTATCAAACAGATAGTCGAGCTATCAGATAGTTGAACTATCCAAGCAGATAGTCGAACTATCAAACAAACAGATAGTCGAACTATCAATAGATAGTCGAACTATCACAGCACACAGATAGTCGAACTATCAACAGATAGTCGAACTATCCACGCAGACAGAACGTCGAGCAACTGATAGACGATCGTCGAACAGTTACTCGACGATAGTCGAGCGGCGTTCGACCATAGTCGAACGAACACACAACTTAACCAAATTCTTATCTGGATAAGCTGGGAACTCTATAGCTAGACAACTAACCTTGACCATAGATAATTCATGGGTCAAGAGACTAAGAAGACAAGACTAAACTCAAATCAAACTAGGGTACCAACACATAACGTACGCCCGGGCAGGATAACGCGCGCCCGAGCAATATAACTTTCGCTCGGGCAACATAACGCGCTCCCTGGCGAAATTACGGGCGCCCGAGCTACATAACACGCGCTCGTGCAAAATAACTCGTGCCCGGGCAAATTAACGCGCTCCCGGGCGACATAATGCGCGCCCAGGCGAATTAACGCTCGCCCAGGCGAATTAACGCGCGTCGGTCCGAAATGATGCGCGCCCGGGCAACATAACGCGTGCCCGGGCGAATTAGCACGCGCCCAGGTGAATTAACGCGCGCTCAGGCGAACTAATGCGCGCCCGTGCGAAATAACGTGCGCCCGTGCGAAATAACGCGTGCCCATGCGAAATAACGCGTGCCTGGGCGAAATAACGCGTGCCCGGGCGAATTAACGTGCGCCCGTGCGAATTAACGCTCGCGCGAGCGTCATAACATGCGTCGGGGCGAGATAACGAGCGCCCAAGCGAGATAAGGCGCGCCCGGGCGATATAAGGTGCGCCCGGACGAAATAAGGCGCTCCTGGGAAAAATAACGCGCATTAGGGCAAAATAACACGCGCCCAGGCGAAATTACGCGCGCCCTGGAAAAATAAGGCGCACCTGGGCGAAATAACGCACGCCCGGGCGAAATAACGCGCGCCCGGGCAAAATAACGCTCGCCTGGGCGAGATAACGCGTGCCCTGGCGAGCTAAGGTCCGCCCGGGCGAAATAGCGCATGTCGGGTCGAAATAACGCGCGCCCTGTCAAAATACCGCTCGCCCGTGCGAAATAACGCACGCAGTGGAAAAATAACGCTCGCCCGTGTGAAATAACGCACGTCGGGGTGAAATAACGTGCTCTGGGGAGAAATAACGTGCGCCCGGGCGAAATAACGCGCGCCCGGGCGAATTAACGCTCGCGCAAGCGACATAACGCGCGCTCGGGCTTGACAACGCGCGACCGAGCGAGATAAGGCGCGCCCGGGAAAAATAAGGCACACCCGGGCAAAATAAGGCGTGCCTGGGCAAAATAACGTGTGTCGGGGCAATTTAACGTGCGCACGGGCGAAATTACGCGCGCCCTTGCGAAAAAAGGTGCACTGGGGCGAAATAACGCGCACCAGGGCAAAATAACGCACGCCCTGGTGAAATAACGCACATATGGGCGAAATAAGGCCCGCCCGAGCGAAATAACGCGCGCACGGGAATTATAAAGCGCGCCCGGGCAAAATTTCGCCCGCCCGGGCGAAATAACGCACGCCCAGGCGAAATAATGCGTGCCCGAGCGAAATAACGTGCGCACAGGCGAAATAACGTGCGTCGAGGAGAAATAACGTGAGCCCGGAAAAAATAACGCGCGCCCGGGGAAAATAACGCGCACACAGGCGAAATAACGTGCGCCAGGGAGAAATAACTAGCGCCCGAAAAAAATAACGCGCGCCCGAGCAAAATAACACGCACACGTGCGAAATAACGCGCACACGGGCGAAATAACGCGCGTTGGAAAAAAATAACACGCGCCCGGGCGAATTAAAATGCGTCGTCGCGCCATAACGCGTGCTCGGGTTAGATAACGCGCGCACGAGCGAAATAACGCGCGCTCGGGCGAAATAACGCGCGCCCGGGCGAAATAACGTGCGCCCGGGCGAAATAACGCGCGCCCGGGCGAAATATCGCGCGCCCGGGCGAAATAACGCGCGCCCGGGCGAAATAACGCGCGCCCGGGCGAAATAACGCCCGCCCGGGCGAAATATCGCAGGCCCGGGCGAAATAACGCGCGCCCGGGCGAAATAATGTAAGACCCCCCCCCCCTCCCGGAACACAACACACGGCACGAGGGGAGTCTTATGCCCGAAATAGCCGCCTTGCGGTAGCACTAACACACGGGTTAGCCTTTACCACAAGACGCCTATTCCGCCGGCTACAATCCATATCACAACAATTATGCCAACCCAACCATAATAGAAAAGTAAAGCTAAAAGCAGTTCAGTTCACAACTAAGTTAAAGTCCAAAAATACCGGAAGATAACAAGCACAACAGGCTTGTACAAAAAAAACAAGAGTCTAGAAATGTTTTGCCAAACGGCTACATGAAAACACTCACTACTGTCACTGACGGTGCCGATGGCACCACCACCTCAGGTCCTATCATCCGGGCCTGGCTGTCCTGCTGCATACTCCGTTGCCGCTCTACCTGCGGGGTTTCCTCCTAAAAAGGAAGACGTAGCAACCGTTAGTCATAAGACTAAGTGGCTTCACATCCGCTCCCCCGGCGACTCCTCGGCACCGGGCGGAGAAAGGAACACAGGTACAATATATATACATAAGCAAGTAAACAAGCAGGTGACAGTAAGTATGGTGAAGTATAAACTACGCTACACAACTAGCAGTTCTACGAATATCAATAATATATAAATGACAGCAGGTATAATTAATCAGAATAGTAACTTAACTTATAAGAGTGTCCATACAAACTTATAAGTTAAGGATCGGCTTAACAGTATAGTAACTCATCGTATAAGAGTGCCCATACAAACTTATACGATGAGGATCTTGTGTATGCAATGAATGACATGAAATGAATGTTATGCTATGACCGAATCATGCGCACGCACATGCAAGTTGCTATGTCGACACAGACTAGAAGTTCCCACTTTTCGAGCAGGTAGCTAACCTCTCAGGCGTCGCCCGTCGTGGCCAGACGGCGACAGTGGAGCGGGCGTCTCCACTACTAGGTGGTATCACACTACCTATCCTAGGCCCCCGTATGCCTCAACGCTAAGAAGACAACAGCAGAGCTCACATGCGTACTACGGCTCAGAAGGGGTCTTGGGTAAATGTGCACCAAGAACACAGCCCAACCTGGCCTTTGATTTCGAACCGGATGGAATCTCGGAAACGCACGAGGTGCAAGCCCAACCGTTCTCATGGCACGGAGGAGATCTCGGGTTATGGACACCAAGTATCTAACCCTACCGCCCAAGGTCTACCCATTGGCTCCCATCGGTGTGACGACTGGCGAACCCGTAGACCTGCCACAATCATTCTCCCAACATCGCGACACGATGAATCGTCGCACATCACATGCCCCAAAACAACTCACTCGATGCTACCCGTAGGGAGACTTCAACTCTAAGCATCGGTTGTTAATAAACCCCTTGGGCTCGGATTACAGTTACAAAATACTCTTCACATAGTGTTCATCATGTTCACGCCCACCTATTCAATGAATTCACCTCAACACTACGCATAATAGATATGTTCAACACCAAATTGTATAAATATATCCCTTACCAATATCAACTCCTAATATCTAGCCTTCCCATCCAATCCATTTCTCTACCATTGCATGGTTATCCCTTATTACACAACCAAATGAGTAACCATACTAAATTATAGTAACAACGACATTATAGATATATGGGAGCAAGATATCACATGAGCAAATCACAATCATTGCAAGAGTGCTAACATTATAAATTAACAAGTGCATTAACATACGATAGTCCAATACTAAAACTGGGATTCCCGGAGCTACAGGAATCCGATCACAATGCACAACCCCTCGTTGGAAAGGTATTCGCGAGGGCTACGACTTTCGTGTTGAGTCGATCGCCCAGATCTGGTCGCAGCATACCAGAAATTCAACTCGAATACGTACAGGAAACAGTTTCTGTACAGGAATTTTCCCGAACGCAGCGGACTCGAACCAGCTTTCCCATGGCTACAGGTATCGCATGGAAACGAGCAACCACTCGTTGGAAAGGTAATTTCAAGGGCTACGACTTTCGTGTTGAGTCGTTCACCCAGATCTGGCCAGAACACCACCGAAATTGGCCACGAAGTTCGCCGCGTGCAGAAATCAGATTTCTGCACGCATCTTAAGGCGAGATGAACGGCATCCGTTCATCTTCTTCCTTGCAACGACCTCGCATAAACTTCTCCAGAAATCACACCCAACCTTATTTCTCCTTTCAAAGCCAAACCCTCAACGAAAACCCCTCTCATCTCCACTTTGAACGATGAGAAGGTTGAGGGAAACTAAGCCTAGAAAACCTAGGCATGGCTTATCCTAAGAACTCTCCTCCTCACCATCAAGACTCCATGGATTCGATGTCTCTCCTAAAATAACTATAGATCTAGCACCAAGGGAGAGGGGAGGAAGCTCACCTCAAGTCCAGCGGTACCACCATGGCCGGCCATGAGCCTCGCACTCCTTCGCGGCGGCATTGTTTTTCCCTTGACGGTGGCGGCGTTTTGATTCCTCCAAAGATGGCTCCGGCAAGCTCTTCCTCCTCCTCCAGCCAAGAACTCTCTCAGGAATTTCGGGGCAGAAGAAAGGGGAATGAATGCTAGGGTTTCCAACTTTTTCCTTTTTATACATCGCAGACACGGGTAGGCACACGGCCGTGTTCCTACCCGTGTTCAGGTGACACGGCCGTGTTGCCTGCCGTGTTCAGGGCCGTGTTCATCCCAGAACAACTTTCTGCCGGGTCAGGGTTGCGGCACACGGGTAGAGACACGGCCGTGTCCCGACCCGTGTCCTTGGCACACGGCTAGGGACACGCCCGTGTCCAATACCCGTGTACCTCTCTGACTGGTAAGCCTATTTTTATGAGGCACACGGGTATGGACACGGCCGTGTCCATACCCGTGTCAGCCAGAAATGTCATTTTGCCTTGTTTTCCTCATTTCCCGCACGTCCGCACCTGTTCACCCACATCCCCCATTGGGCTCACCACAGCCCCCTTGACTCAAATACGCAATCAAGGGGCCTAGCGCGAATTGGGACGTTACAAATCCTATAAACAAAATAAAAGATTTCGTCCCCGAAATTAGGGTAAGGCTATGGGAGTGAAACACATAAAAAGGGAACTATGCTTTCAAATAAAATTTTTACCTGGAGTAAATAATTCCGGGTAGCGCTCTTGTATCAAATCCCTTGGCTCCCATGTGCACTCTTCCTTCCCATGATTAGACCATAGCACTTTCACTAAGGGAACACTTTTGCGGCGCAAGGTTCTTGTCTCGTTATCAATGATCCGCACCGGCTCCAGTCGCACAGACCTATCAGACGCCACGGCACCATCCGCCGTGGGGATATACTGTTCAGGCCGCAGCAGAGCCTTCCGAAGCGACGATACATGGAACACGTCGTGAAGGTTCTCCAGCTCCGGTGGTAACTCCAATCGATAGGCCAGAGGGCCAATCCTTTCCACCATGACATAGGGCCCAACATACCTTGGGCTGAGCTTCTTGACTCCACGTACCCGCGACACTCCGTGCATCGGTCGAATCTTCAGGAACACCTTATCGCCCACTTGAAACTCCACCATACGGTGCCTTGCGTTGTAATATTTCGCCTGTCGGCTTTGAGCCTCTAGCATTCGATCCCGGATCAACCTAACCACCGCGTCCGTGTCATCAATATACTCATTTCCCAATGTCTTCGGATCTTCGTCTTGCACCCAGGACAAGGGTGTTCTACACCTCCTTCCATACAAAGCTTCATGAGGTGCCATTCCAATACTGGCTTGATGACTGTTATTATAAGAGAACTCCACGAGAGGTAAGAGTCTCTCCCATGGTTCTCCTTTATCTAGCACACACAACCTCAGAAGGTCCTCCAATGTTCGGATGGTTCGTTCAGACTGCCCGTCCGTTTGTGGGTGAAAGGCTGTGCTAAAGGCGAGGCGCGAACCCAAATAAGCCTGTACAGCCCTCCATTCTCTTGAAGTAAACCGACCATCCCTGTCGGAGACGATCGTCTTTGGCACACCATGGTACCGCACAAATTGTTCCACAAAGAGACGCACTAAGACGCCCACTTGCGTCTCCTTCTTCATTGGGATAAATCGGGCTACCTTGGTCAACCGATCAACTATCACCCACACAGAATCATTCCCCGAGCGCGAGCGAGGTAACCCGTGGACGAAGTCCATGGAGATGTCCTCAAATTTCCATTCGGGGATGGGCAACGACTGTAGCATTCCACCGGGGCTTCTACACTCCGCCTTCACTATTTGGCAGGCCACACAATGAGTAACAAAGTACTTGACATCCCTCTTCATGCCCGGCCAACACATTGTTTTTCTCAAATCGGTGTACATCTTTGCGATCCCCGGGTGCACCGAGTACTTGGAGCAATGGGCCTCCTTTAGAATATCCTCCCGAATGTTGTCACCTTCGGGGATGTAAAGCCGGCCACGAAAATGGACGAGGCCGTCTTTTAGGGAGTATTCTTCCGTAGTCCCATCCTCCATTGACTTGAAAGCGGGGTTAAAGCCGCATCCTTCTTTTGTTCCGTCCGGATTCGGTCTCGTATGTTGCAAACTATACTCATCGCGGCCAAATATTCGGTATACTCTTCCGGTTGATTCTTAAAGACCAAAGTGATTTCCATCTCTTGCAGCGTCCGGATTAACTCCATCCTCATCAAGCGGGATTCTGTGCTCGCTTCTGGCGCTTTCCGGCTCAAGGCATCAGCTACGGAATTAACCTTCCCGGGGTGGTAGTTCAAGGTGAATTCATAGTCGCACAAGAACTCCAACCACCGCCGCTGTCTCAAGTTTAACTCCTTTTGGGTGTGAACGTACTTCAGATTTTTGTGATCCGAGTAGATCTCGCAGTGGACGCCATATAAATAATGCCTCCACATCTTCAAGGCGAATACCACCGCTCCCAACTCTAGATCATGCACCGGGTAGCTGGCTTCATGCTTCTTCAACTGTCTTGAAGCATAAGCGATCACATGCCCATTCTGCATCAACACAGCTCTCATCCCTTGATACGACGCATCCGTGTAAACTTGAAAGCCCTCCTTCCCAGATGGAAGAGCTAGGATGGGTGCAGTCGTCAATCTGTCCTTCAGCTCTTGGAATGCAGCTTCGCACTGGGGTGTCCATTCAAACGGCACACCCTTCTTGGTCAGCGTAGTAAGGGGAAGGGCGATCTTCGAGAAGCCTTTCACGAACTTGCGATAGTACCCGGCAAGTCCAAGAAAGCTTCGTATGTCGGCCGCTGACTTCAATGGCGACCACTCCTTCACGGCCCGCACCTTGGCGGATCTACTGCTAGCCCCGCCCCACTAATCACATGGCCCAAGAACGCGACCTCTCGAAGCCAAAACTCACATTTGCTGAACTTGGCAAACAAAGTATGCTCCTTTAGTTTCCTCAGCACTAAAGTTAGATGTTCGGCGTGTTCTGCTTCAGTCTTGGAGTAGACTAGGATATCATCGATGAACACGATGACAAAGATGTCCAAATAAGGGTTGAACACCTTGTTCATCAAGCTCATAAAGGCGGAAGGGGCGTTTGTGAGCCCAAACGGCATTACGGTGAATTCATACAAACCATATCTCGAACTGAACGCCGTCTTCTGAATGTCATCTTCTTGTATCCTCAGCTGATAATACCCCGAACGCAGATCTAACTTGGAGAACCAATACGATCCCACCAATTGATCAAATAATTAATCAATGCGCGGTAGGGGATAGGTGTTCCGCACCGTTAACCGGTTCAACTCTCGATAATCAATACACAACCGCAGGGTGCCATCCTTCTTTTTGACGAACAAAACGGGCGCTCCCCAAGGCGACGAGCTTGGGCGAACGAACCCTGCTTCCACCAATTCCTGAAGCTGGACTCTAAACTCTGCAAGTTCCTTTGGAGCCACTCGGTATGGAGCTCGCGAGACGGGCTTGGCACCCGGAATTAGCTTGATTTGGAAGTCCACTTCCCTATGCGGGGGTAGTCCCGGCAATTTATCGGAAAATACCTCGGGAAATTCTCGCACCACCCGCACATCCTTGACCTCTAATGTCAATTTCTTCAACTCGAAGCAAATTACATAGACCTCGTCCCCTTCCATATGAGATTTCATAACTTGGATTGAAGACAATAATTTACGGGGTGCGAATTTAATACCTTGGAAGATGACTTCCGAGTCTCCATGCCTCAACATAACTTGCTTCTCCGCACAATTGATCCTGGCGTGGTGCCAGTCCAACCACCTCATGCCCAGGATGAGATCGAACTCCGGGATTCTTAACACTGTCGCCGGAGTTTCAAAGAACTTTCCTCCAATAAGGGTGTCGAAGTCACAACTTGCTGACGACGTCATCTCAGAGCCGTCCGGAAGGCGCACCCTTTGAGTAGTGCCCGTGAAGTGTTGCACTCCCTCCAAGTCCTTCACGAAGTCCTCCGAGATGAACGAGTGAGACGCACCCGTGTCAAATAACGTATAGGCGGGTCTCCCGCTAACCATGACAGTGCCTAAGTTCCAAAAAGGTAATCACTATTCAAAATTGTGCTTATCATTTGTATCGTAAATCCAACAAGTCATATAATATTAATAAATTTTGCACGTACCGGTGATGACTTCCTGCAGATTTCTCTCCTGAGTCATATCCAATGCGAATACATGCTCCCGTGCATGTCCTTGATTTCTCCCTGGTGTTCCTCTTCCACGGCCACGCATGTGCCCTCGCCCCCGTGGAGCTACTGGAGGGGGAGCAATAGGGGCACCCCCGATCAGTCGCGGGCAAACTCGTCGGACATGCCCCGGTTGGTTGCACTCAAAACATATCATCTCACGTCGGCCCCCAGGTTGTTGATAATATTGCTGCTGCGGTGGTGGTGGTAAAGGTAGTGGTTGCGGAATTGGGTACTCCACCCGATAGTTCCGGTTGACCCACCGACCGCCTCTGTGGTTTCCCCTTCCTCTGCCATGATCATTCCGCCTTCTATTACTAGGGCTGACTTCAATTACTCCTTCCGCAGGTCTCTTGGCACATCCCATGTGGTCCGCCTCCAGTCTCTTTGCCATGTCAATGATTTCTGCCAGGCTTCCATCGGCTATAAACAAAAGGGCCTGCCTCAGGGGGTCCCTTAACCCTTTGTAGAAGCGCTTCGCATAGCCTCTATCGTCCAAATCATAGGAATCAGCAAACCTAGCGAGGTGTTGGAACTCCCTCTGGTACTCCGTTACCGATTTCGATCCCTGCTTCAGCTGCAGAAATCTTTCTTCAAGTTCATCCCGAGCAGAAGAAGGAATGAAGTGATCCAGAAAAGCCTCGGTGAACTCGTTCCAACTGATGTCCGTGTACAACTGCCCTTGGAAGGTGGAGCCCATGAGGGACTTCCACCACCTTTTGGCGTGTAGCTCTAGCAGCGTCACTACTAATGTCACCGCCATGTTGTTCGGACATCTTATGCCAGCCATCAATTCCTGCACGGTATCAAGCGATTCCTCAGTGCGCACCGGCGATTCTGTCCCAAGATAGGCAGGAGGGGACAGGGCACGGAAGGTGCTCACCCAGTTGGAGCCTGGCGCCTGTTGTTGCACCGGAGCTTGCTGGGCTTTAAATGCATCCAATATGGCTGACAGCGTTTGTCCCAGTTCCGACTGCTGGAATTGTGAAGGGACGAAAGGGGTAGGAGTGCCCCCAACCGGCTCCACCTGCGCTGGGATCTATACGCAAGGTACAAACTAGGGTCAGGTTGGCTAAAACTAATGTCAAAGTTGGACAACTTAGTGTGAATTACATATGGGCACACCACTGCTTCCGCTAAGTCGGTTTGTCCCCAAACCGACTAATTGAACGGGAGTGGCCCATTGTTACCTGACTGCTGTAGGTGAAGATCGGCTTAGTCTGATACCATTTGTAAGACCCCCCCTCCCGGAACACAACACACGGCACGAGGGGAGTCTTATGCCCGAAATAGCCGCCTTGCGGTAGCACTAACACACGGGTTAGCCTTTACCACAAGACGCCTATTCCGCCGGCTACAATCCATATCACAACAATTATGCCAACCCAACCATAACAGAAAAGTAAAGCTAAAAGCAGTTCAGTTCACAACTAAGTTAAAGTCCAAAAATAGCTACATGAAAACAAGCACAACAGGCTTGTACAAAAAAAACAAGAGTCTAGAAATGTTTTGCCAAATGGCTACATGAAAACACTCACTACTGTCACTAACGGTGCCGATGGCACCACCACCTCAGGTCCTATCATCCGGGCCTGGCTGTCCTGCTGCATAGTCCGTTGCCGCTCTACCTGCGGGGTTTCCTCCTAAAAAGGAAGACGTAGCAACCGTTAGTCATAAGACTAAGTGGCTTCACATCCGCTCCCCCGGCGACTCCTCGGCACCGGGCGGAGAAAGGAACACAGGTACAATATATATACATAAGCAAGTAAACAAGCAGGTGACAGTAAGTATGGTGAAGTATAAACTACGCTACACAACTAGCAGTTCTACGAATATCAATAATATATAAATGACAGCAGGTATAATTAATCAGAATAGTAACTTAACTTATAAGAGTGCCCATACAAACTTATAAGTTAAGGATCGGCTTAACAGTATAGTAACTCATCGTATAAGAGTGCCCATACAAACTTATACGATGAGGATCTTGTGTATGCAATGAATGACATGAAATGAATGTTATGCTATGACCGAATCATGCGCACGCACATGCAAGTTGCTATGTCGACACAGACTAGAAGTTCCCACTTTTCGAGCAGGTAGCTAACCTCTCAGGCATCGTCCGTCGTGGCCAGACGGCGACAGTGGAGCGGGCGTCTCCACTACTAGGTGGTATCACACTACCTATCCTAGGCCCCCGTACGCCTCAACGCTAAGAACACAACAGCAGAGCTCACATGCGTACTACGGCTCAGAAGGGGTCTTGGGTAAATGTGCACCAAGAACACAGGCCAACCTGGCCTTTGATTTCGAACCGGATGGAACCTCGGAAACGCACGAGGTGCAAGCCCAACCGTTCTCATGGCACGGAGGAGATCTCGGGTTATGGACACAAAGTATCTAACCCTACCGCCCAAGGTCTACCCATTGGCTCCCATCGGTGTGACGACTGGCGAACCCGTAGACCTGCCACAATCATTCTCCCAACATCGCGACACGATGAATCGTCGCACATCACATGCCCCAAAACAACTCACTCGATGCTACCCGTAGGGAGACTTCAACTCTAAGCATCGGTTGTTAATAAACCCCTTGGGCTCGGATTACAGTTACAAAATACTCTTCACATAGTGTTCATCATGTTCACGCCCACCTATTCAATGAATTCACCTCAACACTACGCATAATAGATATGTTCAACACCAAATTGTATAAATATATCCCTTACCAATATCAACTCCTAATATCTAGCGTTCCCATCCAATCCATTTCTCTACCATTGCATGGTTATCCCTTATTACACAACCAAATGAGTAACCATACTAAATTATAGTAACAACGACATTATAGATATATGGGAGCAAGATATCACATGAGCAAATCACAATCATTGCAAGAGTGCTAACATTATAAATTAACAAGTGCATTAATATAGGATAGTCCAATACTAAAACTGGGATTCCCGGAGCTACAGGAATCCAATCACAATGCACAACCCCTCGTTGGAAAGGTATTCGCGAGGGCTACGACTTTCGTGTTGAGTCGATCGCCCAGATCTGGTCGCAGCATACCAGAAATTCAACTCGAATACGTACAGGAAACAGTTTCCTGTACAGGAATTTTCCCGAACGCAGCGGACTCGAACCAGCTTTCCCGTGGCTACAGGTATCGCATGGAAACGAGAAACCACTCGTTGGAAAGGTAATTTCAAGGGCTACGACTTTCGTGTTGAGTCGTTCACCCAGATCTGGCCAGAACACCACCGAAATTGGCCACGAAGGTCGCCGCGTGCAGAAATCAGATTTCTGCACGCATCTTAAGGCGAGATGAACGGCATCCGTTCATCTTCTTTCTTGCAACGACCTCGCATAAACTTCTCCAGAAATCACACCCAACCTTATTTCTCCTTTCAAAGCCAAACCCTCAACGAAAACCCCTCTCATCTCCACTTTGAACGACGAGAAGGTTGAGGGAAACTAAGCCTAGAAAACCTAGGCATGGCTTATCCTAAGAACTCTCCTCCTCACCATCAAGACTCTATGGAGTCGATGTCTCTCCTAAAATAACTATAGATCTAGCACCAAGGGAGAGGGGAGGAAGCTCACCTCAAGTCCAGCAGTACCACCATGGCCGGCCATGAGCCTCGCACTCCTTCGCGGCGGCATTGTTTTTCCCTTGACGGTGGCGGCGTTTTGATTCCTCCAAAGATGGCTCCGGCAAGCTCTTCCTCCTCCAGCCAAGAACTCTCTCAGGAATTTCGGGGCAGAAGAAAGGGGAATGAATGCTAGGGTTTCCAACTTTTTCCTTTTTATACATCGCAGACACGGGTAGGCACACGGCCGTGTTCCTACCCGTGTTCAGGTGACACGGCCGTGTTGCCTGCCGTGTTCAGGGCCGTGTTCATCCCAGAACAACTTTCTGCCGGGTCAGGGTTGCGGCACACGGGTAGAGACACGGTCGTGTCCCGACCCGTGTCCTTGGCACACGGCTAGGGACACGCCTGTGTCCAATACCCGTGTACCTCTCTGACTTGTAAGCCTATTTTTATGAGGCACACGGGTATGGACACGGCCGTGTCCATACCCGTGTCAGCCAGAAATGTCATTTTGCCTTGTTTTCCTCATTTCCCGCACGTCCGCACCTGTTCACCCACATCCCCCATTGGGCTCACCACAGCCCCCTTGACTAAAATACGCAATCAAGGGGCCTAGCGCGAATTGGGACGTTACAAATAACGCGCGCCCGGGCGAAATAACGCGCGCCCAGGCGAAATAACGTGCGCCCGTGCGAAATAACGCGCGTCCGGGCGAAATAACGCACGTCCGGGCAAAATAACGCGTGCCCGGGCGAAATAATGCGCGCCCGGGCGAAATAACGTGCGCCCGGGCGAAATAACGGGTGCCCGAGCATAATAACGCGCTCCAGGGCGAAATAACGCGCGCCCGGGCGAAATAACGCGCGCCCGGGCGAACTAACGTGCGCCCGGGCGAATTAACGCATGCCTGGGCGGAT
This sequence comes from Platanthera zijinensis, assembly GCA_039513925.1. Lineage (NCBI taxonomy): Eukaryota > Viridiplantae > Streptophyta > Magnoliopsida > Asparagales > Orchidaceae > Platanthera > Platanthera zijinensis. Next base: position 93,747,576 of record CM077093.1, on the reverse strand, counting down.
TAACGAGCGCCCGGGCGATATAACGCCCTTCCGGGCGGGATAACACGCGCCTGTGCGATATAACTTGCATCCGGGCTACAAAACGCGCGCCCCGGCGAAATTACACGTGTCCGAGCAAAATAGAACGCGCCCGTGCAAAATAACTCGTGCCCGGGCGAATTAACGCACTCCCGGCCGACATAACGCGCGCCCAGGCGAATTAACGCTCGCCCAGGCAAAATAACGCGCGCTGGGGCGAAATAACGTGCGCCCGGGCAACATTACGCGCGCTCGAGCGAATTAACGCGCGCCCGTGCGAATTGACGCACGCCCGTGCGAAATAACGTGCGCCCGTGCGAAATAAAGCGCGCATGTGGGAAATAACGCGCGCCCGGGAGAAATAACGCTCGTTCGGGCGAAATAACGCACGCCTGTGCAATATAACGCGCGTCCGGGCAAAATAACGCGCGCCCGGGCGAATTAACGCCCCCCGGGCGAAATAATGCGCGTCCGTGCGAAATAACGCGCGCTTGGGCGAAATAACACGTGCCTGGGAGAAAATACGTGCGCCCGAGCGAAATAACGCCTGCCCGGGCGAAATAACTCCCGCTCGGGCAAAATAACGCGCGCCCGAGAAAAATAACGCGCACCCGGGAGAATAAACGCTCGCCCGAGTGCCATAATGCGCACCCGGGCGAGATAACGCGCACCCGGGCGAGATAACGCGTACCCGGGCAAGATAAGGCGCGCCCAGGTTAAAAAACGCGCGCACGGGCGAAATAACGTGCGCCAGAGCGAATTTACGCGCGCCCGGGCGAAATAATGCACGTCCGGGCGAACTAACGTGCGCTCGGGCGAAATAACTAGCGCCCGGGCGAACTAACGCTCGTGCGGGCAACATAACGCGTGCCTGGGCGAGATAACGCGCGCCCGTGCGAGATAAGGCGCCCCCGGGCAATATAAGGCGCGCCCGGGCGAAAAAAGGCATGCCCTGGCGAAATAAGGTGCATCGGGGCGAAATAACGCGCACCGGGGAGAAATAAAGCGCGCCCTGGCGAAATAACGCGCACCGGGGCGAAATAACGCGCATCGGGGCGAAATAACGCGCACCGAGGCGAAATAAAGCGCGCCCTGGCGAAATAACGCGCATTGGGGCGAAATAACGCGCGCCCGGGCGAATTAATGCTCACGCGGGCGACATATCGCGCGCCCGGGCGAGATAACGCACTCCCGAGGGAGATAAGGCGCGCCCGGGCAATATAAGGAGCGCCCAGGCAAAATAACGCGCGCTCGGGCGAAATTACGTGCGCCCTGGCGAAATAAGGCTCACTGCGGCGAAATAACGCGCACCTAGGCGAAATAACGCGCGCCCGGGCGAAATACCGCGCGCCCGGGTGAAATAATGCGAGCCCGGGCAAAATAACGCGCGCCCGGGCGAGATAACGAGTGCCCGGGCGAGATAAGGCCCGCCTGGGCGAAATAGCGCGCGCCCGGGCAAAATAACGCGCGCCCAGGCGAAATAATGCGCCCCTTGGCGAAATAACGCTCGCCCGTGCGAAATAACGCACGTCGGTGTGAAATAATGCGGGCCGGGGCGAAATGACGTGCGCCTAGGCGAAATAACGCGCGCCCGAGCGAATTAATGCTCGCGCGGGCGACATAACGCACGCCCGAGCGAGAGAAGGCGCGCCCGGGCGATATAAGGCGCGCCCGAGCAAAATAAGGCGCGCTTGGGCAAAATAATGCGCGTCAGGGCAATATAACGCGCGTCCGGGCGAAATTACGTGCGCCCTGGCGAAATAAGGCGCACCGGGGCGAAATAACGCACACCGGGGCGAAATAACGCGCACCTAGGCGAAATAACGCGCGCTGGGGCGAAATATGGCATGCCCGGGCAAAATAACACACGCACGGGCGAAATAACGAGCGCCCGGGCAAAATAACGCCCGCCCGGGCAAGGTAGGGCCCGCACGGGTGACATAACGCACGCTCGGGCGGAATAACGCGTGCACGGGCGAAATAATGCTCGCCCGGGCGGAATAACGCCCGCCCTGGCGGAATAACGCGCGTCGGGGCGAAATAACGCGAGCCGGGGCGAAATAACGTGCGCCAGGGCGAAATACCGCGCGCCGGGGCGAAATAACGCGCGCCCGGGCGAATTAACGCTCGCGCGGGCGAAATAACGCGCGCCCGGGCGAAATAAGGTGCGCCCGGGCGAAATAAGGCGCGCTTGGGCAAAATAACGCGTGACGGGTCAATAAAACGAGCGCCCGGGCGAAATTACGCACGCCTTGGCGAAATAAGTCTCGCCGGGGCGAAATAACGCGTGCACGGGCGAAATAACGCGCGCCCGGGCGAAATAACATGCGTCCGGGCGAAATAACGCTCGCCCAGGCGAGATAACGCGTGCTTGGGCGAGATAAGGCCCCCCGGGCCAAATAACACGCTCGGGAGAAATAACGTGCGCTCGGGCAAAATAACGCGTGCTCGGGCGAAATAACGGGCGCCCAGGCGAAATTACGCGCGCCCGGGCAAAATAACCCATGCCCGGGCGAACTAACGCGCGCTCGGACTAAATAACGCGCGCACTGGCGAAATAACAGGCGTCCGGGCGAAATAACGTGCGCGCGGGCGAAATAACGCGCGCGCGGGCGAAATAACGCGCGCGCGGGCGAAATAACGCGCGCGCGGGCGAAATAACGCGCGCGCGGGCGAAATAACGCGCGCGCGGGCGAAATAACGCGCGCGCGGGCGAAATAACGCGCGCGCGGGCGAAATAACGCGCGCGGCGGGCGTAATAACGCGCGCGCGGGCGTAATAACGCGCGCGCGGGCGTAATAACGCGCGCGCGGGCGTAATAACGCGCGCGCGGGCGTAATAACGCGCGCGCGGGCGTAATAACGCGCGCGCGGGCGTAATAACGCGCGCGCGGGCGTAATAACGCGCGCGCGGGCGTAATAACGCGCGCGCGGGCGTAATAACGCGCGCGCGGGCGTAATAACGCGCGCGCGGGCGTAATAACGCGCGCGCGGGCGTAATAACGCGCGCGCGGGCGAATTAACGGGCGCCCGAGAAGGATAACGGGCGCCCGAGAAGGATAACGCGCGCCCGGGCAATATAACTTGCGCTCGGGCTACATAACGCGCGCCCTAGCAAAATTACGGGCACCCGAGCTACATAACACACGCCCGTGAAAAATAACTCTTGCCCGGGCGAATTAACACGCTCACGGGCGACATAACGTGCGCCCAGGAAAATTAACGCTCGTCCGGGCGAAATAACGCGCGCCGGTCCAAAATAACGCGCACCCGGGCGACATAACCGCGCCCGGGCTAATTAACGCGCGCCCGTGCGAATTAACGCACGCTCGTGCGAATGAACGCACGCCCGTGCGAAATAACGTACGCCCGTGGAAAATAACGCGCACCCGTGCAAAATAACGCGCGCCCGGGCGAAATAACGTGCGCTCGGGCGAATTAACGCGGGCCCGTGCGAATTAACGCTCGCGCGGGCGACATAACACGCACCCGAGAGAGATGACGCGCGCCCGAGCGAGATAAGGCGCGCCCGGACGATATAAGGCGCGCCCGGGCGAAATTAGGCGCTCCTGGAAAAAATAACGAGCGTTGGGGCAAAATAACGCGCGACCGGGCGAAATCACGCGCTCCCTGGCAAAAAAAGGCGCACCGGGGCAAAATAACGCGCGCCCGGGCGAAATAACGCGCGCTCGGGCAAAATAACGTGCGCCCGGGCGAAATAACGCGCGCCCTGGCGAAATAAAGTGCGCCCGGGTTAAATAATGCGCGCCCGGGTGAAATAACGCTCGCCCGGGCGAGATAACGCGTGCCCGGGCGAGATAAGGCCCGCCCGGGCGAAATAGGGCACGTCGGGTCGAAATAACGCGCGCCCTGGCAAAATACCGCTCGCCCGTGCGAAATAACGCACACCCTGGCAAAATAACGCTTGCCCGTGTGAAATAACGCACGTCGGGGCGAAATAACGCGCACCGGGGAGAAATAACATGTGCTCGGGCGAAATAACGCGCGCATGGGCGAATTAACGCTCGCGCGGGCGACATAACGCGTGCCCGGGCAAGACAACGCGCGATCGAGCGAGATAAGGCGCGCCCGGGCAAAATAAGGCGCGCCCGGGCAAAATAAGGCGCGCCCGGGAAAATAAGGCCCGCTTAGGCAAAACAACGCGTGCCGGGGCAATTTAACGCGCGCCCGGGCGAAATTACGCGCGCCTATGCGAAATAAGGTGCACTGGGGAGAAATAGCTCGCACCGGGGCGAAATAACGTACGCCCTGGTGAAATAACGCACGTCGAGGCGAAATAAGGCCCGCCCGAGCGAAATAACGCGCGCACGAGCGTAATAAAGCGCGCCCGGAGAAATAACGAGCACCAGTGCGAAAAAACGCGCGTCGGGCGAAATAACGCGCGCCCGGGCGAAATAACGCGCGCCCGGGCGAAATAACGCGCGCCCGGGCGAAATAACGCGCGCCCGGGCGAAATAACGCGCGCCCGAGCGAATTAACGCGCGCCCGGGCGAAATAACACGCGCCCGGGCGAAATAACACGCGCCTGGGCGAAATAACGTGCGCCCGGGCGAAATAACGAGCTCCCGGGCGAAATAACGTACGTCGTGACGAAATAACGCGGGCCCGGGCGAAATAACCCGCGTCGGGACGAAATAGAGCACGCTCGGGCGAAATTACGCGCGCACGGGCGAAATAACGTGGGTCGGGGCAAAATAACGCGCGCCCGGGCAAAATAACGCGTGCTCGGGCGAAATAACGCGTGCCCGGGCGAATTAATGCATGCATAGGCAAATTAACGCGCGCCCGGGCGAAATAACGCGCGCCCGGGCGAAATAACGCTGGCCCTGGCGAAATAACACCCGCCCGTTCAAAATAACGTGCGTCCGGGCGAAATAACGAGCGCCCGGGCGAAATAACTCGCGCCGGGACGAAATAACGAGCGCCTGGGCGAAATAACGCGCGCCCGGGCGAAATAACGCGCCCCTGTGCATAATAACGTGCGCCCGGGGAAATAACGCGTGCCTTGGCGAAATAACGCGCGCACGGGAGAAATAACGCGCGCTCGGGGCGAATTAACGCTTGCCCGGGCAAATTAACGCTTGCCCGGGCAAATTAACGAGCGCCCGGGCGAATTAACGAGCGCCCGGGCGAATTAACGAGCGCCCGTGCGGCATAACGTATGCCCGGGCAGGATAACGCGCGCCCGGGCTATATAACTAGCGCCCGGGCTACATAACACGCACCCTGGCGAAATTACGGGCGCAAGAGCTACATAACACGCGCCCGTGCAAAATAACTCGTGCCCGGGCGAATTAACGCGCTCTCGGGCGACATAACGTGCGCCCAGGCGAATTAACGCTTGCAAGGGCCAAATAACGCGCGTCGGGCCGAAATACCGCGCGCCCGGGCGGCATAACGCGTGCCTGGGCAAAATAACGCGCGCCCGGGCGAATTAACGCGCGCCTGGGCGAATTAACGCTCGCGCGGGCGAAACAACGTGCGCCCGGGCGAAATAATGCGCGCCCGGGCGAAATAAGGTGCGCCCGGGCGAAATAAGGCGCGCCTGGGCAAAAAAACGCGCGACGGGTCAATATAACGCGAGCCCGGGCGAAATTACGCGCGCCCTGGCGAAATAAGGCGCACCGGGGCGAAATAACGCGCCCCGGAGCGAAATAACACGCGCTCTGGTGAAATAACGCGCGCCGGGGCGAAATAAGGCCTTCCCGGGCGAAATAACGCGCACACAGGCGAAATAACGCGCGCACGGGCGAAATAACGCGCGCCCGGGCGAAATAATACGCGCTCGGGCGAAATAACGCACGCTCAGGCGAGATAACGCGTGCTTGGGCGAGATAAGGCCCCCCCGGGCGAAATAACACGCGCCCGGGCGAAATAACGCGCGCTCGGGCGAAATAACGCGTGCCCGGGAGAAATAAAGGGCGTCCGGGCGAAATTACGCGCGCCCGGGCGAAATAACCCATGCCCGGGCGAACTAACGCGCGCACAAACGAAATAACGCGCGCACGGACAAAATAACGGGCGCCAGGGCGAAATAATGTGTGCGCGGGCGACATAACGCGCGCGCGGGCGAGATAACGCGGGCGCGGGCGACATAACGGGCGCGCGGGTGAAATAACGCGCGCGCGGCCGAAATAACGCGCGCGCGGCCGAAATAACGCGCGCGCGGGCGAAATAACGCGCGCGCGGGCGAAATAATGCGCGCGCGGGCGAAATAACGCGCGCGCGGGCGAAATAACGCGCGCGCGGGCGAAATAACGCGCGCGCGGGCGAAATAACGCGCGGGCGACATAACGCGCGCGCGGGCGAAATAACGTGCGCTCGGGCGAATTAACGCGCGCCCGAGCGAATTAACGAGCGCCTGGGCGACATAACGTGCGCCCGAGAAGGATAGCACGCGCCCGGGCAATATAACTTGCGCCCGTGCTACATAACGCGCGCCCTAGCGAAATTCCGGGCGCCCGAGCTACATAACACACGCCCGCGCAAAATAACTCGCGCCCGGGTGAAATAACGCGCGCCTGGGCAAAATAACGTGCGCCCGGGCGAATTAACGCACGCCCGGGCGAATAAACGCGTGCTTGTGAGACATAACGTACGCCCGGGCAGGATAACGCGCGCCCGGGCAATATAACTTTCGCCCGGGCTACATAACGCGCGCCCTGACGAAATTACGGGCACCCGAGCTACATGACACGCGCCCGTGCAAAATAACTCGTGCCCGGGCGAATTAACGCGCTCCCGGGCGACATAACGCACGCCCAGGCGAATTAACGCTCGCCCGGGCGAAATAACGCGCGTCGGGCCAAAATAACGCGCGCCCAAGCGACATAACGCGCGTCCGGGCGAAATAACGCGCACCCGGACGAATTAACGCGCGCCCGCTCGAATTAACACGTGCCCGGGCGAATAAACGAGCGCCCGGACGACATAACGCCACCCGGGCGGGATAACGCGCGCCCGTGTGATATAACTTGCGCCCGGGCAACATAACGCGCGCCCCGGCAAAATTATGGGTGCCCGAGCTAAATAACACGCGCCCGTGCAGAATAACTCGTGCACGGGTGAATTAACGCACTCCCGGCTGACATAACGCGTGCCCAGGCGAATTAACGTTCGCAATGGTGAAATAACGCGCGCCAGGGCAAAATAACGTTCGCTGGGGCGAATTAACACTCGTGCGGGCGACATAACGCGCGCTCGGGCGACATAATGCGCACTCGGGCGACATAACGCGCGCTCGGGCGAAATAACTAGTGCCCGGGCGAATTAACACTCGTGCGGGCGACATAACTTGCGTCTGGGCGAGATATCGCGCGTCTGTGGGAGATAAGGCACCCCTCGGGCGATATAAGGCGCGCCCGGGTGAAATAAGGCACACCTGGGCAAACTAACGCGCATCGGGGTAAAAAAACGTGTGCCCGTGCGAAATTATGCTCGCTCTAGAGAAATAAGGCGCATCGGGGCGAAATAACGCGCACCGGGGCGAAATAACACGCTCCCTTGCGAAATAACGCGCGCCGGGGAGAAGTAATGCGCGCCCGGGCGAATTAACGCTCACGCGAGCTACATATCGCGCGCTCGGGCGAGATAACGCGCGCCCGAGGGAGATAAGGCGCGCCCGGGCAATATAAGCAGCGCCCGGGCAAAATAACGCGCGCTCGGGCGAAATTACGCGCGCCCTGGCGAAATAAGGCTTACCGGGGCGAAATAAAGCGCACCCGGGCGAAATAATGCGCTCCCGGGCGAAATAATGCGCGCCCGGGCGAAATAACGCGCGCTCGGGCGAGATAACGCGTGCCCGGGCGAGATAAGGCCTGCCCGGGCAAAATAGCGCTCGCCCGGGCGAAATAACGGGCGCCCGGGCGAAATAACGCGCGCCCAGGCAAAATAACGCGCGCCCTGGCGAAATAACGCTCGCCCGTGCGAAATAACGCACGTCGGGGCAAATTAATGCGCGTCGGGGTGAAATAACGTGCGCCCGGGCGAAATAACGCGTGCCCGGGCAAATTAATGATCGTGCGGGCAACATAACGCGCGCCCGAGCAAGATAAGGCGCGCCCGAACGATATAAGGCGCGCCCGGGCGAAATAAGGCGCACCTGGGCAAAATAACGCGCGCCGGGGAGATATAACGCGTGCCCGGGCGAAATTACGTGCGCCCTGGCGAAATAAGGCCCACTGGGGCGAAATAACGCACATCGGGGCGAAATTACGCATGCCCTGGCGAAATAACGCACGTCGGGGCGAAATATGGCCTGCTCGGGGAAAATAACGAGCGCACGGGCGAAATAACGCGCGCCCGGGTGAAATAACGCGCGCCCGGGCGAAATAACGCTCGCCCGGGCGAGATAAGGCCCGCCCGGGTGACATAACGCACGCCCGGGCGGAATAACGTGCGCACGGGCAAAATAATGCTCGCCCGGGCGAAATAACGCCCTCCCGTGCGGAATAACGCGCGTTGGGGCGAAATAACGGGCGCCCGGGCGAAATAACGCGCTCCCGGGTAAATTAACGCTCGCGCGGGCGAAATAACGCGCGCCCGAGCGAGATAAGGGGCGCTCGGGCAATATAAGGTGCGCCCGTGCGAAATAAGGCGCGCCTGGGCAAAATAACGTGTGACGGGGCAATATAACGCGCGCCCGTGCGAAATTACGCGCGTCCTGGCGAAATAAGGCGCACCGGGGCGAAATAACGCGTACCGGGGCGAAATAAAACGCACCCTGGCGAAATAACGCGCGCCGGGGCAAAATAAGGCCTGCCCGGGCGACATAACGCGCACTCGGGTTAGATAACGCGCGCACGGGCGAAATAACGCGCACCCGGGCGAAATAACACGCGCCCGGGCGAAATAACGCGCGCCCAGGAGAGATAACGCATGCTTGGGCGAGAGAAGTCCCCCCCGGGCGAAATAACACGCGCCCAGGAGAAATAACGCGCGCCCGGGCGAAATAACGCGCGCCTGGGTGAAATAACGGGCTCCCCGGCGAAATTACGCGCGCCCGGGCGAAATAACCCATGCTCGGGCGAACTAACGCACGCTCGGACTAAATAATGCGCGCCCTGGCGAAAAAACAGGCGTCCGAGCGAAATAAGGCCCGCCCGGGCAAAATAACGGGCGTGCGGGCGACATAACGCGCCCGCATGCGACATAACGCGCGCGCGGGCGAAATAACGCGCGCGCGGGCGAAATAACGCGCGCGCGGGCGAAATAACGCGCGCGCGGGCGAAATAACGCGCGCGCGGGCGAAATAACGCGCGCGCGGGCGAAATAACGCGCGCGCGGGCGAAATAACGCGCGCGCGGGCGACATAACGCACACTTGGGCGACATAACGCGCGCGCGGGCGACTTAACGTGAGCCCGGGTGAATTAACGAGCGCCCGGGCGAATTAACGAGCGCCCGGGCGACATAACACGCGCATGTGCAAAATAACGCGCGCCCGGGCGAAATAACGCTTGCCCGGGCGAAATAATACGTGCCCGTGCAAAATAACATGCGCCCGGGCGAAATAACGAGCACCCGGGCGAAATAACGCGCGTCGGGAGGAAATAACGCGCGCTCGGGCGAAATAACCCGCGCACGGGAGAAATAACGCGTGCCCGGGCGAATTAACGTGCGCCAAGGCAAATTAACACGTGCCCGGGCGAAATAATGCGCTCCCGGGTGAAATAACGCGCGCCCGGGCGAAATAACGCGAGCCCTGGCAAAATAACACGCGCCCGTGCAAAATAACGTGCGTCCGGGCGAAATAACGAGCGCCCGGGCGAAATAACGCGCGCCGAGACGAAATAACGTGCGCCCGGGCGAAATAACGCGCGCCCGGGCGAAATAACGCGCCCGGGCGAAATAAAGCGCGCACAGGCATAATAACGCGCGCCCGGGTGAAATAACGTGCGCCCGGGCGAAATAACGCACGCCCGGGCGAAATAACACGCGCCCGAGCGAATTAACGCGCGCCCGGGCTAATTAACGCATGCTCGGGCGAACTAACGAGCGCCCGGGCGACATAATGTATGCCCGGGCAGGATAACGCGCGCTCGGGCAATATAACTTGCGCCTGGGCTACATAACGCGCGCCCTGACGAAATTACGGGCGCCCGAGCTACATAACACGTGCCCGTGCAAAATAACTCGTGCTCGGGCGAATTAATGCTCTCCCGGGCGACATAACGCGTGCCCAGGCGAATTAACGCTCGCCCGGGCGAAATAACGCGCGTCGGGTGAAATAACGTGCGCCCGGGTGACATAACGCGCGCCCGGGCGAATTAACGCGCGACCTTGCGAATTAACGCACGCCCGTGCGAAATAACGTGCGCCCGTGCGAAATAACGCGCGCCCATGCGAAATACCGCGCGCCCGGACGAAACAACATGCGCCCGAGCGAATTAACATTGGCCCGTGCGAATTAACGCTCGCGCGGGCGACATAACATCGCGCCCGGGAGAGATAACGCGCGCCCGAGCGAGATAAGGCGCGCCCGGGCGATATAAGGTGCGCCCGTGCAAAATAAGGCGCTCCTGAGAAAAATAACGCGCGCTGGGGAAAAATAACGCGCGCCCGGGAGAAATTACGCGCGCACTGGCGAAATAAGGCGCCCCTAAGCGAAATAACGCGCGCCCGGGCAAAATAACGCGCGCCCGGGCGAAATAACGCGCGCCCGGGCGAAATAACGCGCGCTCGGGCGAAATAATGCGCGCCCGGGGGAAATAACGCGCGCCCGGGCTAAATAACACTCGCAAGGGGGAGATAACGCATGTCCGAGCGAGATAAGGCCCGCCCGGGCGAAATAGCGCACGTCGGGTCGAAATATCGAGCGCCTTGTCAAAATATCGCTCGCCCGTGCGAAATAACGCACGCCCTGGCAAAATAACGCTCGCCCGTGTGAAATAACGCATGTCGGGGCGAAATAACGCGCGCTGGGGAGAAATAACGTGCGCTCGGGCAAAATAACGTGCATCTCGGCGAATTAACGCTCGCGCGGGCGACATAACGCGCGCCCGGGCAAGACAACGCCCGACAGAGCGAGATAAGGCGCGCCCGGGCAAAATAAGGCACGCCCGGGCGAAATAAGGCGCGCCTGGGCAAAATAACGCGTGTCGGGGAAATTTAACGCGCGCCCTGGCAAAATTACACGTGCCCTTGCGAAATAAGGTGCACTGGGGCGAAATAACGCGCACTGGGGCGAAATAACGCACGCCCTTGTGAAATAATGCACGTCGGGGCGAAATAAGGCCCGCCCGAGCGAAATAACACGCGCACGGGCGTAATAAAGCGCGCCCGGGCGAAATAACGCACGCCCGGGTAAAATAACGCGCGCCCGAGCGAAATAACGTGCGCAAGGGCGAAATAACGCGCGTCGGGTAGAAATAACGTGCGCCCGGGAAAAATTACGCGCGCCCTGGGAAAAATAACGCGCACAAGGGCAAAATAACGCGCGCTGGGGAGAAATAACGTGCGCCCGAGAAAAATAACGCGCGCCCGGGCAAAATAACGCGCACACGGGCGAAATAACGTGCGCCGGGGAGAAATAACATGCGCCCAGGAAAAATAACGCGCGCCCGGGCGAAATAACGCTCACACGGGCGAAATAACGCGCACACGGGTGAAATAACGCACGCTGGGGAAAAATAACATGCGCCCGGGCAAATTAACATGCGCCATCGCGCCATAACGCGCGCTCGGGTGAGATAACGTGCGCACGGGCGAAATAACGCGCGCACGGGCGAAATAACGCGCGCCCGGGCAAAATAACGTGTGCCAGGGCGAAAAAACGCCCGCCCGGGCGAAATAACGGGCGCCGGGGAGAAATGTTGCGCGCTCGTACGAAATAACGCGTGCCGGTCGAAAAAACGCACGTCAGGGCGAAATAACGCGCGCCTGGGCGAAATAACGCGCGTCGGGATGAATAACGCATACATGGGCGAAATAACGCGCGACTAGGCGAAATAACGCACGTCGGGGCGAAATAACACATGCCGGGGCGAAATAACGCGCGCCCGGGAGAAATAACGCGCGCCCGGGCGAAATACGCGGGCCCGGGAGAAATAACGCGCGCCCAGGCGAAATAACGCGCGCCCGGGCGAATTAACGCGCGCCTAGGCAAATTATCGCGCACCCGGGCGACATAGCGCGCGCCTGGGCGGGAAAACGTGCGCCCGGGTGATATAACTTGCGCTCGGGCGACATAACACGCGCCCCGACAAAATAACGCGCGCCCGATGAAATAACACATGCACGGGAGAAATTATGCGTGCCCGGGCAAAATAAGGCGCGCCCTGTCAAAATAACGCGCGCCAGGGCGAAATAACGTGCGCCCGAGCAAAATAACGCGCAGTCAAGCGAAATAACGCGCGCCCGGGCGAAATAACGCGCGCCCGGGCGAAATAACGCGCGCCCGGGCGAAATAACGCGCGCCCGAGCAAAATAATGCGCGTCTGGGCGCTACTTATTTTCTTAAATAAGTAGCAGAGTGCTACGGGTCAAGTGAAGGAACGCCGGACCCAACAATCACCCTCGGCGTCCAGCACAACCCGTCGGCTCCGAGGTGGGGTTACCACATGGCCCACGCGGCTTAGAGGTGGGGTTACCACATATCTGTAACATCCCATTTCCGGCTAGACCCATAGGAGTCGGTTTGTCATGACAGAACCCTAGGAAGCCCAAAAATTGAAATAAATCGACCGAGATTTCGGGTCACGGGTTTGTCACGCCCGTGATCGACCTGTCACGCCCGTGACCTAGGGCGTGACTCCTTCGACGATCGTCGATCTCAGCGCGACGATCGTCGAGCGCAGAATTTTCAACCCGGGCCTGTCATGCCCATGACCTATGTATCACGCCCGTGACCTAGGGCGTGACCCCTTCGACGATCGTCGATCTCAGCACGACGATCGTCTAGCACAAAATTTGCGTCATGGCCCTGTCACGCCCGTGACCCATGTGTCACTCCCATGACCTAGGGCGTGACCCCCTTCGGCGATCGTCGATCTCAGCAAGACGATCGCTGAGCGCGGAATTTGCATCTTGGCCGGTCACGCCCGTGACCCACGTTTCACGCCCGTGACCAAGGGCGTGACCACCTTTCGACGATCGTCGATCTGATAGTCGATCTCAGATCGTCGAACTCAGAATTTGCCACTCGGGACTGTAATGCCCGTGACCCACGTGTCACGCCCGTGACAAAGGCCGAAACGTCTGCCAGGCTGGAAATTTCTGTAACCAAAGTCATAATCAATTCTGAGTATGGGAATTTACAGCAGCAGTATTTATGAGTCGTTTCTTTCTTTAATTACTTAATAAGAAAGATAGATTGAGGTCCAATAGGAAATCGTCACCTGGTAAACGCCTCTTCTTATTCCAACGTTTCCTTCTCTCCACCATAACCGAAAAGCCATTCGTTAAGTGAGCTTTTATTACCATGAATGATTCACCCTTCCCCCTCCCCACTTAGAGATCTATAACAGCCTCCTTAGAGCAAGAGGAGAAGGTTACACTCTAGACCAAACGAATTTAGATTTCTGCTCTTGCTGTCGAAGAAGTTCGGGAACGCCACCACCGCGCCATGCCAATCCGACGTTCATCTCGCCTTCAAACCGCGAACAAGGTCCTCCTCTACTTCTTCTCTTATGGGTAGATCTTAGGATCATAGGAATGAAGTTCGTGCTCATCAGAGCCGAACCTATCTCGAGTTTTCATGGATAAACCATGAAAAAAAAATCGGGTACGCTAGAAACCGCCACCTCCGGCGGCCAAACCACTGCCGACCGCTAGCCATCGCCTCGACGGAGGTGGTGGTGGTGGATGGCCAGGGAAGTGACCGGACGGCCGGCAACAGACCATGGAAGAGCTACAGGAAATATATTTTTCTTAGTTCAGTTTACAGGTTCTGTCTAGAAGGGAAGATGAACAGTAAAATCAATTACTATTCATTTATCAATTATAAGGAATTATTATCTCTTTTTGGACACGCCTTTTGACATTACAAAACGAGGCATTTAAAGTCCTATTTAGGAAAAATGGCCAGTCACGAAAGTTGTAGCCCTTCGAGTCTAGGTTAATTTAAAACTGATTTCAACTCGTTTGGGTAAGCGGTTTAACCGCAAAACCCGTTTTAATGGGGGCTGTACCTAGTGTTGGGCAGAAATTAAAATGGATGCCCACGCTTCGTCCTTTGCCCAAATGACCTGAAATTTGGGCAGGAGGTTATCCTTAGCCATATATAGAGTTTGTCCAAAAATGGGAATTTTTGGAGATACTTTGTCTAAAGTTTCTGTTTTAATTTAATTAAGTTAGAGGAATTTATTTAAGTGGTCAAATGACCTCCAAACCCTCCCAAATTTTGGTGAGTGGTCCCTGGCTATAAAACTGAGCTCTGTACAAATTTTCAACTCACTTGGATTAGTTTTGGATAAGGAGTCACCTATTCTTAACTAGGCAATAGTGAGGCATTTTTGAGTAAAAAGTGCACTAGAGGTTAGAATGGTCATATCACCTCAACAGAGACTGATATCTTGACCACTGACTTGTAGGGGTTATTATTACCTACTTAGAGAAAATGGTGTGGTTTAGGATTGATTTACCCTAGGATCCAAGCTCAAACCCTAAATGGAGGGTTTTGAGGGTTGAGGAAGACATGGGGGCAATTGCTCTCGTATTGCCTTGAAACTCTGTAGAGTTGACATTAGCATGATAGGAATCATCTGAATGGAATCTTGGAGAATTCAGAGACAAGTAGATACCTCAAAACCTTAATCTTAGCTTTAGGGTAAAATACTAATTAAGCACAATTCATCACTAAAATTTATCTAAAGGCTGTGAGATTAGGGTAGAGTACGTTTTGGAGTGGGTAGAAGCTATAGAGATTTTACTGGAATTTTATGATGTTTATTTCCAGTACTTCATTTGTAAAGTTTATTATAGCCCTAATTGATGTTTTAATTATTTGGATCTTTCTGTTCATTAAAACCCCATGCAATCTTGGAAATAAATGTTTTAAGAAAGAATGGTTACCCTTGAATTTTTGTATAATTTTTAGTTGAGTAAATCTAGTACTTCCTTCACAAATGTTAAAGAGAGGTTTTATGCTTTGAAAATTAATTAGGGATGATATTATTACTGAAAAATTATGAAATTGGGCCAATGCTATTTTATAGCTTTATCTGCATATTATAATTTATTTATAATTTTTGGAAGAACATTCTCTGTACTTGGTTCATAAATAATGGAAGATAATAAATATTGCTAAAATCGTTATAGTGCCCTTTTGATGATAGAAAATTATGATAATTTGGATTTACCCTATTGAGATAACCTACGATTTATTATAAATTTGTTGGACATCTTGCATGAGAACTTAGGGTTGTTCATGTTCAATCCAGTAGCCCTTGGAATTTTTGAGGAAATTAATTAAATGCCAGATAAATTAGGAAAATTACCACATTCTGGATTTAGGCTATTTATATCATGATAAGTCTCCAGTAAATAGTTTAGGGCATTTGGATGAGTTTTTGGATCATTGCATATCCGGTTTGACATATAGTCTAGGTTGGTCTGCATATAGCAAATTTGTGAATTGCAATAGGACATGATCTGAGAAAGTCGTTGGAGTTAGTCATTTTGTCTAGGTGGACAATTGTGGAATACATCACAATAGGATGATATGAAGAGTAGAGAGAAGTAGTGATAGCTAGGGTTAAGAGGTGCTCGGGTTCGACGAAAGATCGTCTTTCCCGAAGAGAGGAAGGTTAAAAATCACCCTAGGATTGTTTATCGTAATATGAGAAGGGAATGGGTAAAGGGGATTAACCAATAATAATAAGTGCATTGCGAAAGGGAACGATGGGCTTCAGCTACCATCATAGTTCCTAGTGCCCTTTGAGAGCCCTTCACGAGGAATACCGGGGGCAGTCCTGGGTTAACGTAAACTGCAATAACAAACTAACAAGAGTAACTTAGTAATTAGGGTTGCACCTTTCACAAACACTGTTAGCATAAGAAGATTTATGGGAGCTTCGGCTCGGTGGGTTAAGAGACGGACGGAATGGTCCGGGGAGCTTCGGCTCGGTTGGTTAGGAGACGGACGTTGTAGTCCGGGGTGCTTCAGCTCGGTTTTTGTGTGTTTACGATTAAATTTGCATGTGAATAAAAGGAATGAAAATTAAGGTGGTGGGTCTTTGGTATTGGAGCGTCGATGCACCGGCGCCAATAAGCTGACTCGGCAAGTGTGGTTTGCACTTCGCCAACAGAAGTCTGGTGCGCCAGCCGGCAAGAGTACGCAGGAGTCCGCTTAGTGCACCAAGCGTTGAGGCGTACGATAGGTCTGGCCGGTAGTACTTTACTGGTTTAGAGGTGGGCGAGGCCAAACCCACCGCTTCCGTCTGCCACTACGGAGGTATCTCGGGAGGTAACGGCTCGGAAAGGTGGAACTAAAGGTCTGTGTGCACAGAGTCGGGTGTGTGAGTTGCACTTGCATGTTTCATCATACCCACTTGCATGTCATAGCATAATCGATTCATTTAACCCTGACACCTAAATTATAAGTGGTATGGGACGCTTATACATTAGGACCTGCAAATCGACCCATTGGTCTATAAGCTTGTGTGGGCAAGTTTATAAATTAAGGTTAAATTCTCTCTCTCTCTCTCTCTCTCTCTCTCTCTCTCTCTCTCTCTCTCTCTCTCTCTCTCTATATATATATATATATATATATATATATATATATATATATATATATATATATATATATATATATATATGCTGCTGTTTGATAACCGACACCCCAACGTATAAGTGATATGGGACACTCTATATGATGGGAGCCTTGCAGAAGATCCTTTGGCTTATGCGCTTTCGCACATATGTTAAGGTTACTTTTCCTACTTTCTGTTATTGACATATTTATTATAAAATTGCTAGATTAGTTCCGTTGCCACCTGTTTCTTTCATTAAATCTCCACCTTCATGTCCTTCCCTTTCTTCCTCTCCGCTCGGTACCTAGGAGCCATGGGGGAAGGGGTAGGGGATGATAGGGCTCAGTATTTATGACTAATGGTTTTCAAATCGCATCATTTTAGGGGATCGCGGAGCCCAGCACAGGGGAGCAGCCCCAGAGACCAGTGCGCTTGGAGATGGGGCAGTCTAGCTCCGAAGTTCATACAGCCGGGACCGTGAGTCTCGACCTTGAGTAGTTTTTTTTGCTTCCGCATGAGCGTTTTGTAGTGAGGGTATGATGTACCGGTCATAAACCCGCATTTTTAGTACTCTGATTATTATTCTTTGGACACTCCCTTCGTGGAGATTTTATTCTATATATGTGATTTACTTTCAGTGGACTTGCTCTTACTTCAATTATTATGCTACCTTTCTGTGATCGAATTGGCCGGCAGAATCGGCGCCTTGTGGTGATGACCCTTCAGGACGTGAAGGTGTCACCGCAAACCGGCGATTCTGGGCCTAAGACCCCGGGTTTTAAAAAGAAAAAAAGGGGGGGTCTTACAAGTGGTATCAGAGCGAGACATCGATCTGAAAAAGGTAGCAGTCCACTATCCCGGGGTCACCCCCGCTCGAGTTTAGTTTGGGGAGAAACTAAGCAGCGGAAGCAGTGGTGTGCCCATATGGGGATCACATATAAATTGTCCACTTTTATTAAAGATTGAACGTTTTCTCAGTATGGGTTTTTGTTACGCAGCCTCCAGCACAGCCTACGCCACAAGGTGGAGTTCAACAAGCTCAAGATGTTGCACCACCTCCACCGGTCCCCACTCCTTTCCTTCAGTCAGACATGGGACAGACTCTGACTGCCATCCTGGAGGCTTTCAGAGCCCAGCAGGTGTCACAACCCGCATTTTTCTCATTAATAAATAAATTAGAGCACGAGATAACTACGAGCTGTGATGCCACGTCAAGCAGGGGATAACTGCTGACGCTCAGGCAACACTCTAATCCTTCAAATCATAAGTTAAAATGAATAGAAAACTGATTTTTAAATTAATTGGCCGTATCCCTCGGCTCAGTGGATCAGATAGTCCACGGTTTGAAAACTATTTTTATGCGTAGCGGAAAAATACTTCATTTATGTTTAACATCCTAAAAGAGCGCATAAGTGTCCTAAGAGGACAACTTACACTATGCAAGACCCTAGATTTCAATTTATAATATTTATAAAGAAAACAATCTTTTTACGTATTTGGAAAATAATGTTTGAGCTTTTATAAAACATGCTGATCATCCAATACATATAGTAGTTCTTATAGGTTTTAAAGTAACTAGCAACCTAGCAGAAAACATTCCTAGAGAGCAAGTGAAACTATCACAAAACAGGTAAACTAGCAGCTAAGCAAAGACTTAGTATCACCAAGGAAAATCACCAACGAGCGTCAACAACCTGACACGGACTCGCTGGCGAGCATATATGACTGTACTACTACAAAGCTAAAGAACTACCTCAACAGGTGAGGAAAACACTGCCACCGCACAGTCCACAAAGAAACTCCTGAAATTAGCCGCTCAGCCGGCTACAGACCTGAACCTGAGGCATTCAAAAGAAGAACACCTCAGCAAGAAATAATAAAACAAGTGGCGAAGAAACCTCAGTTAAAAATCGAATGAAAAGAGCAGAAAGAAAAGGGTTACCAACCCTGCAAGGGAAATGCTGAAAACCTCAGCTAAGAATCCAAGAAAAGAGACAAAATGTAAGTGTAACAATCAGAAAAGTGAGAGAAATGCAATAAGTACTAAAACGTACCAAACTCCGCTCAAGCCTGCAGAGGAAAAAAGGGAACCAATATGCGTCAAATGAACAGTATGAAAGGAACTAACAGTCCTAACTTGTAAATCGTTAGCACTGGCACAAATCCCAAACCTGTGTCGGAGACTAAGAACAGTCACAATCGAACAACCAGGTCCAGGTGTCTCAAGAGTACTAAAGGGGCCGCCACAGGGTCCACACACATAGAGTTCCAACCTCTTACAGGAACCCAAAATGTCCAAAGGAGGGAATGGTGGTGGCCACGGCTCGAACTCCCCTGGTACCATACTCCCTCAGGAACCCAGCTACCACATGCTAAGGATCCACGATTCGGCGCCAAAACTAGCCGACAATACCACTTAGAAACTACCAAGTTCTACAACCAAAACCCGCTGAAATAGACTTAACCTAAATTCGGCGATACCCACCGAATTATTTCCCACTACCCGCCGAATTATTTCCCACTACCCGCCAAACTCAACTTAGAATATAAATTCCGATTTCTTCCTAGTTTAGGCCGACTACAAGCCCTAACCTAGGAATATTTCTAATCTCACCTATACTACTCCGGTATTCTACGACAAGGAGAGATAATAAGGCGAAATACAACCCATGGAGGCACGCAAGAGGGGAGAAATCCACTTGCCTCAAATCGTTCTTGAAAACGTCCACCCAAAATACTCCACCACGTAGATCCATCCAAAAGGGGGCACGCGAAGGCGAGATCTACGAAAAAAACGGACAACCGGGGTTAGGGCCGAAAAAATCTATGGCGAAACGGTCACCGAAACGGGAAAAGCTTACCGCGATCTCGAAGCTCTCGCCGAGAGCTTTCCAACGCCGCGATCGGATCGAGATTCCGTCCACCGGATCGGCGGTGGCGGCCGCCGGAAGGTTCGCAAACGAGAGGTTTCCGCCTCATTTTTCTCTCGCACAGGAGGGGGGGCTGCTTGTTCGGGGAAGAAGATGGGTTAAATTTTATTTATATAAATTATAACTAATATTATATAATAATAATTATTATATTAATTATACTATTTATAAATATAAAAAAAAACAAATGAGGGGGAGGCAATTCGATGAGAATGCCAAGGGGAATCAGAGGGATTAAGGGGGGGGAGGGATACACGCCGATCGGCGTGTATCAAGCAGATTTTTATTTTTTTTTAATATTTTATTTAATTTAAAAATAACGCTAAAGTGGAATGTCATTACGGAGGGCCTAACGCACGCCGAATCAAACGAAATTCGCACCGTAGGCGAATGACGACGCTACGAATTCAACGACGAAGTCGAAATCGAATTCCGACGCACCATTTTTGAGATAATAATTTCTAAAGTTAACGGCGTACGCGAAAACATACAAAACTTCAATCGCGCGCCGAGGCTCCAAAAATGCTCGGAACGCGACGAAACTTGAGGAGCAAGTCTAAAATTAGCCGATCTAATTTCCTAATGTAAAATTTTCCACTCCCGATGCAAATCCCAAAATTTGGCCGGTCAAACCTAACGAACGCAAAACGCGCTAACGACAAAGTCGGTATCAAAATCCGACGAACAAAACTCGGGCAAATTCCTCCCGAAACCAAAACACAAGCATTCCCCAAGAGGCTCCATCGAGTCACCAACAGACTCCGGCTCGCTAGGGAATCTTGCTACCAGGCATCACCAAGCCACACAGGAAAACCTAAAGACCTAAGAGCACGCTCTAACAACGTCACATGACCAACACGCGCTAACATAACGCTCTGACGTCATAATACGTCAAAGCAGAAATTAAATAAATCACTGGAAAATCGGGGGCGTTACAGTCACTCCCCCTAAAAGAAAGTTTCATCCCGAAACTTTATGCATAAAACACTTCTACCAAAGAGGGAAAAGAAAATAACCAAGTGTTATCGAAAGCATACCGAGCAAAGCTAGGAGAACAGATGAGGATGTGCCTCCCTCATAGCTGACTCCAACTCCCAAGTCGCGCTTTCCACGTCTTGGTTTCTCCACAGAATCTTTACCATCGGTATTGTCTTCCTCCGCAACACTCGATCTTGCACATCCAGAACACGAATAGGAACTTCCACGTAGGAAAGGTTAGGCTCCAACTGGGGCACTGCATCCAAAACTTGTCTGTCACTTAGCACGCACCTCCGCAATTGGCTCACGTGAAAAACATTGTGCACGCCAGGAAAATTTGCGGGCAATTTCAACTTGTAGGCTGACACACCAATCCGTTCCACAATTTCAAATGGTCCCACATACCTTGGGTCCAACTTATGGTTCTTACCGAACCTCTTTACTCCAACCATCGGGGAAACCTTAAGGAATACCATGTCCCCCACAGAAAATTCCAAAACGGACCTACGCCGATTGGCGTTCTTCTCGTATCGCTCTTGAGCTATCCGAAGCTTCTCTCGAATAAGCTTTACAGAGACTTCCATTTCTTCTAAGGCATTTGGACCTAACAGCGGCCTCTCACCAACCTTAGCCCAAAATAGAGGAGTTCTACATCGTCTTCCATATAGCGCTTCGAAAGGAGCCATTTGCAGACTCTCTTGATAACTGTTATTGTATGCGAACTCCATCAACCTCAAGTGTTCATCCCACGCTCCTCCGTGGTCTAATATATAACAACGGATCATATCTTCCACAATCTGATTAACACGCTCAGTTTGACCATTGGTATGAGGATGGTATGCGGTAGAATATCTCAAGTCCGTTCCCAATCCTTCTTGAAGGCTCTTCCAGAAACGAGACGTAAACCTGGAGTCTCGATCTGATACTATACTTACGGGTACTCCATGTAACCTGATAACTTCATTCAAATATAGTTCCGCTATCTTTTTCATCGAGTAACCAATCTGAAAGGGTACGAAGTGCGCACACTTTGTTAATCTATCAACAATCATCCAAACAGAGTCATGCCCTCGGGGAGATCTCAGCAAACCAGTAATGAAATCCATTGAGATACTCTCCCACTTCCAAGTTGGAATCTCTAAAGGCGCTAACTTTCCACCAGGCCTTCCATGACCAGCCTTAACTCTTTTGCACGTAAAACATTCTGACACAAACCTTGCAATGTCACCCTTCATCCCAATCCACCAGGCAATCTGTTTCAAGTCCTTATACATTTTTGTAGACCCTGGATGGTAGGCCACACTTGAACCGTGTGCCTCACTGTACAACTTAACTCGAATATCTTTAAAATTGGGGACGGAAAATCTACCGCGGTACTTTAGAGTACCCGCGTCATCGATCGAAAAGTCAGGTAGCTCCCCCTTCTCAGTTCTATTATGAAGGTGCAGTAGATCAGGATCGTCCTTTTGATGAAGCCTCGTAAGAGAAATCCATGAAGGCTCGGACACTTCCAAACTGCTTGGCGAGTCACATCTACCAACTGAAATATCCATTAAAAAGAACTCTTCTACTAACAACTCAGCGGAGAGATTGAAAATTTTCCCTGTCTTCCTGCTTAAGGCATCGGCTACCACGTTAGCCTTACCCGGATGGTATAGGATCTCCACTTCATAATCAGCCACATACTCTAACCATTTGCGCTGGCGCAAGTTCAACTCCTTTTGAGTGAAGAGGTACTTCAAACTCTTATGATCTGTATAAATCTTGCACTGCGCGCCATACAACAAGTGTCTCCATAATTTCAATGCATAAATAACTGCTGCGAATTCCAAGTCATGCGTAGGGTAGTTCCTTTCATGAATCTTAAGCTGTCTTTACCCATACGCAATCACTTTTCCTTCTTGCATCAGCACACAACCAAGACCCACGTGGGATGCGTCCACGTAAACGGCATAGTCTAATCCTTCCGTAGGCAATGCCAATATCGGAGCAGCGCACAGTCTATTCTTTAGCTCTTGGAACGCTTCTTCACACTTATCGCTCCACACAAATGCTGCATTCTTCTGCGTCAATTTGGTCAATGGCGCAGATAATGTAGAGAAACCCTCTACAAATCTTCTGTAGTAGCCAGCCAACCCTAGGAAGCTTCTTATTTCTTTGGGTGTGGCAGGCCTCGTCCATTCCATAACTGCGGCTATCTTTTCTGGGTCGATAGAGATTCCGTCCTTGTTAACCACATGACCCAGGAAAGAAACCTGAGGCAACCAGAACTCGCATTTACTTAGCTTGGCTAACAACTTATGGTCCCTCAAGGCAGATAAAACTAGACGCAAATATTGGTCATGCTCCTCAACATTGTGTGAATACACCAACACATCATCTATAAATACGACTACAAACTTGTCCAGAAAGTCCTTGAAAACTCTGTTCATCATGTCCATGAAAGCAGAAGGTGCGTTGGTCAAACCAAACGACATCACCAAAAATTCAAAATGTCCATGTCTGGAACGGAAGGCAGTCCGCGGGATATCTGATTCACGGATCCTTAACTGGTGGTAGCCCGAACGAAGGTCAATCTTAGAGAACACGGCGCTGCCTCGCAGTTGATCAAACAAATCATATATCCTCGGCAACGGATACCTATTCTTGATTGTTAACTTATTTAGCTCTCTATAATCGATGCACAACCTCATCGATCCATCCTTTTTCTTGACGAACAAAACGGGGACACCCCAAGGCGAAGAACTCGGCCTTATAAATCCATTCTCAAGCAACTCGTCTAACTGGATACGCAACCCCTCCAGTTCGCGTGGGGCCATCCGGTAAGGCGCCTTGGCAATAGGACGCGTACCCGGCTCCAAATCTATAACAAACTCCACGTCTCGATCAGGCGGGAGACCAGGAAGATTAGCTGGAAAGACATCAGAAAAATCACGAACCACCGGGATCTCCTCCAAACACGGCAAACTAACCTTGGTTTCTAAAACCGAAACCAAACAAGCAAAACTTCCGGAATCTACAAGCTTCCGAGCACATACCGCCGATATAGTCGGAGAATCCTGGCGCGGATAACCGTAAACACTCCCGGGCTGACCGTTGTCCATCCTGAAGTCCAAGTGCTTACCCTTGCATTGGATCACAGCATCATATCTAGACAACCAGTCCATGCCTAGGATCATATTGAAGTCTTCCAGATCCAACAACTTCAAATCAGCAATCGCGAGAAAATCTCCTAGCAAAATCGGACAACTCTGAATACCCTGATCTGAAACTACAGATTCACCTGAAGGAAACTTGACACAGAACGCATCACCAACTCGATCGAGATCCAAACAGTAACGCTCTACGAAGGCTCTAGCCACAAACGAGTGGGTAGCGCCAGAATCGAACAGAACACGCGCCCAGCGGTTCTTTACCTTAAATCATCCTATAAAATTGCACACGCGACTAAGGAAACGAACGCTCAAAACTATAACTATGAGCTAGACATTAAAACTAGGGGAGAATCTAACCTGATATCACTTGCGTGGACGTCTGAGCTTCCTCCATAGAGACCACGTTCAACTTTCCTTTTCCCTTGTCCACTCGCTGCGGCGGCGGCAAAGCCTGAAGAGGAACTGGCTGCAGAGTAAGCTGAGCTTGCGGGAACTAATACTTGAGATGACCCTCTTGACCGCACAAGAAACAGCTTCTCGTCTTCTTCCAGCAATGGGCAGCATCGTGCCCCGACTTCTTGCATACAGAACAAAGCATGTCTTTCTTTGGGATACCTTGGATCGCATGAATCTGCTCTTTCTTCTGAGCTCCTAATCTTTGATAGCACCTTTCCAATAGATGGCCCGGTCGGCCACAGAAACTGCATACCTCTTTGTTTCTCTCCCTCGGAGCAGCGTCAGGGACCTGGGTACTGTTACCCTCATCAGACTTTCTTTTATCTTTTCTCAGTTGTTGACCTCGATTCTTGGCGTTATCAATTGCCTCTACCTTTAAGGCAACTTCCACCATCCTAGCATAACTTGATGTCGCATAGGCGCTTGTTAATTGCTGGACGTCACTCCTTAGCCCAGCCAGAAATCGCTTGCTTCTATTTTCATCGGAACTCACCAAGTCTGGGGCAAATCAGCTTAGCTTACTAAACTCGATTTCGTACTCACTAACCGTGAGCTGCCTCTGCTTTAAGTGCAGGAAATCGTTCATCAGACGGTCCCTCTCGATCGATGGCAGAAACTTGCTCAGAAGTAGCTCCTTAAAGGACTCCCAGGAACACCCGTCCTTCAGACCTTCTTTCTCCCTCAGCCACCAGCCCTTTGCCAACCCTTTGAGCTGATATGCGGCTAACATCACTTTCTGATTATCAGTGATCCCAGAGTATGAGAACATCTCCTCGATTAATATCATCCAATCGTCTAAGAACATGTAATCTGCCTTGCCATCATACGTCGGAGGCCTAAGTCGCTGAAACTGAGAAATAAAGGTCATCTATGGTGGCACCAAGACCGGAGGCACCAGAGGAGCAGGGGGAATAGGAACAGCTTGACCCAAAGTAGGGTCCTGAACTCTCGGAATTTGTCCTGCCACAACTGCTAACAGGGACAGGACCTGAGACTGCAAATCCACTACTTGCTTTGACAAGGCTTCATTGCTTTGTCGCAGACCTTCTATCATTGCACTGCTCTGCGCACCTGAAGATTCTCCCACTGATTGGGGAGTCGACCTTGTCGAAGGATGCCTCGACATTCTAATGGAACAACAAAACACTTATAAAAAACCTGGCCCACCCACTAGAACCAAACAACATAGTACAAACAATACATACTTAAGTACTTGCTCATGTTGCTAACTTGCTCTGGGATTTTCAATAATGATGTTATGCTTATCCTACGATGATTCACTATCATCACACTAACTCTTGTGCCTAGATCGGGAATGCATGAATTTATATTCTTTTTGACTCAAAAATTATGTGTGTACACATGTCATCCTGCAAATCTTTAGCTTGGCACGTTGTGCTTATGCAATGTTATGCTATGCATGATTGTGCTATGCATTCTAAAAAAAGCCTTAATGCATGTTATGAGCGGCGTACACATGAAAATGTTACGCACCCCATAAATACATAACATTTCCATGCAACAAAAAGAAAACGTGCTAGTCGCATTCATGTGGTGAGGTTATGCACCCCATAAATACATAACCCCCACATGTTGCCTCCTATGGTGGATCCATATACAAACACATATTATGCACCCCATAAATACATAATATGCCCGGTATACTTCATGTTATGCTATGAGTGTAGTGTCCGTGCTTCAGCCAAGACGTACTGATGACATGTCGGTGTGTGTATGACATGACGCTAAACATCTAATACTAACAGGGAAAGGTTGTCCGACAATTTGTCAAGCAACCTCCCTCTGATACCAACTGTCACAACCCGCATTTTTCTCATTAATAAATAAATCAGAGCACGAGATAACTACGAGCTGTGATGCCACGTCAAGCAGGGGATAACTGCTGACGCTCAGGCAACACTCTAATCCTTCAAATCATAAGTTAAAATGAATAGAAAACTGATTTTTAAATTAATTGGTCGTATCCCTCGGCTCAGTGGATCAGATAGTCCACGGTTTGAAAACTATTTTTATACGTAGCGGAAAAATGCTTCATTTATGTTTAACATCCTAAAAGAGCGCATAAGTGTCCTAAGAGGACAACTTACACTATGCAAGACCCTAGATTTCAATTTATAATATTTATAAAGAAAACAATCTTTTTACGCATTTGGAAAATAATGTTTGAGCTTTTATAAAACATGCTGATCATGCAATACATATAGTAGTTCTTATAGGTTTTAAAGTAACTAGCAACGTAGCAGAAAACATTCCCAGAGAGCAAGTGAAACTATCACAAAACAGGTAAACTAGCAGCTAAGCAAAGACTTAGTATCACCAAGGAAAATCACCAGCGAGCGTCAACAACCTGACACGAACTCGCTGGCGAGCATGTATGTCTGTACTACTACAAAGCTAAAGAACTACCTCAACAGGTGAGGAAAACACTGCCACCGCGCAGTCCACAAAGAAACTCCTGAAATTAGTCGCTCAGCCGGCTACAGACCTGAACCTGAGGCATTCAAAAGAAGAACACCTCAACAAGAAATAATAAAATAAGTGGCAAAGAAACCTCAGTTAAAAATTGAATGAAAAGTGCAGAAAGAAAAGGGTTACCAACCCTGCAAGGGAAATGCTGAAAACCTCAGCTAAGAATCCAAGAAAAGAGACAAAATGTAAGTGTAACAATCAGAAAAGTGAGAGAAATGCAACAAGTACTAAAACGTACCAAACTCCGCTCAAGCCTGCAGAGGCAAAAAGGGAACCAATATGCGTCAAATGAACAGTATGAAAGGAACTAACAGTCCTAACTTGTAAATCGTTAGCACTGGCACAAATCCCAAACCTGTGTCGGAGACTAAGATTAGTCACAACCGAACAACCAGGTCCAGGTGTCTCAAGAGTACTAAAGGGGCCGCCACAAGGTCCACACACATAGAGTTCCAACCTCTTACAGGAACCCAAAATGTCCAAAGGAGGGAATGGTGGTAGCCACGGCTCGAACTCCCCTAGTACCATACTCCCTCAGAAACCCAGCTACCACATGCTAAGGATCCACGATTCGGCGCCAAAACTAGCCGACAACACCACTTAGAAACTACCAAGTTCTACAACCAAAACCCGCCGAAATAGACTTAACCTAAATTCGGCGATACCCGCCGAATTATTTCCCACTACCCGCCGAATTATTTCCCACTACCCGCCGAACTCAACTTAGAATATAAATTCCGATTTCTTCCTAGTTTAGGCCGACTACAAGCCCTAACCTAGGAATATTTCTAATCTCACCTATACTACTCCGGTATTCTATGACAAGGAGAGATAATAAGGCGAAATACAACCCATGGAGGCACGTAAGAGGGGAGAAATCCACTTGCCTCAAATCGTTCTTGAAAACGTCCACCCAAAATACTCCACCACGTAGATCCATCCAAAAGGGGGCACGCGGAGACGAGATCTACGAAAAAAACGGACAACCGGGGTTAGGGCCGAAAAAATCTATGGCGAAACGGTCACCGAAACGGGAAAAGCTTACCGCGATCTCGAAGCTCTCGCCGAGAGCTTTCCAACGCCGCGATCGGATCGAGATTCTGTCCACCGGATCGGCGGTGGCGGCCGCCGGAAGGTTCGCGAACGAGAGGTTTCCGCCTCGTTTTTCTCTCGCACAGGAGGGGGGGCTGCTTGTTCGGGGAAGAAGATGGGTTAAATTTTATTTATATAAATTATAACTAATATTATATAATAAGAATTATTATATTAATTATACTATTTATAAATATAAAAAAAACAAATGAGGGGGAGGCAATTCGATGAGAATGCCAAGGGGAATCAGAGGGATTAAGGGGGAGGGATACACGCCGATCGGCGTGTATCAAGCAGATTTTCTTTTCTTTTATTTTTTTTTTAATATTTTATTTAATTTAAAAATAACGCTAAAGTGAAATGTCATTACGGAGGGCCTAACGCGCGCCGAATCGAACGAAATTCGCACCGTAGGCGAATGACGACGCTACGAATTCAACGGCGAAGTCGAAATCGAATTCCGACGCACCGTTTTTGAGATAATAATTTCTAAAGTTAACGGCGTACGCGTGTTGGGTACATTGGAAAATGTGTACCTGATTTGAAGAAGCCCAACCTAGCTCAATGATATACATCAAGGTGTATTTGATGTTGTTTTGAGTTGACATGTGCAGGTGAAGAATTGATAAAGTATGCAGAAAAATTCTAAGTCCAAGTGTTGACACAGAGAAGGATGTGTCGACACATAGAAGAAATTAGTCGACACAACACTGGGAAGCAGTGTCGACACATAGCAGTTAGTCTACAACTACACTGGGAAAAAGTGTCGACACAGAGGAAGTGTGTCGACACATAGCAGTTAGTCTACAACAACACTGGGAATTTGTGTCGACACAGAAGAAGTAAGTCGACACAACACTGGGAATTTGTGTCGACACAGAAGAAAAGCGTCGACCTCAACATTGGGAAAATGTGTCGACACAGAAGAATATAGTCGACCTCAAGTTTGTCGACACCAGCAAAATGTGTCGACACAGAAGAATATAGTCGACCTCAAGTTTGTCGACACCAGCAAAATGTGTCGACACAGAAGAATATAGTCGACCTCAAGTTTGTCTACACCAGCAGAATGTGTCGACACATTGTGATTGAGTCGACACATTATAGCAGAGTTAGAAGAAGACTGTGTCGACACCTGAAGGCTAAGTCAACACTTACTAAGTTATGATTCAACAACAACTGTGTCGACACACAGGACTTGTGTCGACACACTGAAGAGTCAAGACCAAGTTATTTTCAGAAGAAGCTGTGTCGACTCAAAGGCAACTTAGTCGACATCACTGAAGACTGTGTCGACACCAAAGTCAATTGTGTCGACACAGATAGACAGATGGTCTCGACACTTTCTGACAGACTGTCTCGACAACTTGTGGTTCAAGACTAAGGCACAGGACTTGTTTGAAGACTTGACAGCTGTGGGTTGCCACCGGTTAACTGAAGCTGTCAGACTTGTCAGAAAACAGTTAGAAACCGGATCAGCCGGTTACCATGAAGAAAGTCTATAAATAGACAGATTCAGAAGGAGAAAGTAACCTTTAAAAACATTGTTGAGAATCAAAAAGTTGGGAAGGATTACAATCCAATTCATTTCAAGAAAGTGCTAGGCACTTAAGAAGATCTTCTCCAGAAGATCTAAGAAGACTATCTAAGGATAGATCAAAGAAGAGTTCTAATCAGAATTCAGAAGAATCATTCAAAAGTGCTGGATAGAGAGAGATCAAGCCAGAATTTGAAGAAGAAGAAAGAAACTACTAGTGGATTCTCAAGAAGCTGTTTGGAAATCAACTCAGCTAAGTTCATATTCAAGAAGCTTTGAAGAAAGCTCAGATACAGTTGATTTCATCAGCTGATCAAGAATTGTCTTGGCCTTTTCTCTCTCAATTTAGGCAAGACAGTTAAATAATCTTTTCTATATTTCTGTAGGATCTGTTTACACAGATCTGAGTTGTAAGCCTGTGTTATAAAGGCTGAGTGTAGGAGTGTTGAACTCTGAGTGGTAGGGCTGTTTGCCTGAGTGTATGAGAAGGGTCTTCTCTGAGTTGTAGGCCTTGGGGCAAGGCTGAGGTAGGGCTGTTGTGCCTGAGTTGTAGGAACCAGTTGGGTTCTGAGTTGTAGGATCTATTGATCTGAGATTAGTGGAAGTTTGGCCGAATCTAGCATACTGCTAGATAGGTGAAGGGGGAAAGTGGATGTACCCAGACCTTGGGGAACCACTATAAAACATTGTGCAATCTGTGATGTTTTATTTTCTGTGATTGCTGTGATTATTGTGTTAGCCATTAAATTGAATTCTGCCTAGAAGTTTTATAAAGAAGTAGAACCTATTCACCCCCCCCCCCTCTAGGTGTTTAGGCTGTCTTGAAAGTTAAACTATCAAGTGGTATCAGAGGGAGGTTCCTCAAAAAGGACTTAACAGTCTGAGGTAGATCTGAAAGGCAAATTCAAGATTCAAGAAGATGGGTTCTGGAGAGAATCATAAGGAGCTAGGGTCTATGAAATTACCCATATGCAAGAAAGAAATTTTTGGAATTTGGAAAGAAAGAGTCAGACTGTTTATGGAAGCATCTGACCCAAGAATTTACATCACAGTACAGGAAGGCCCCTTCATTCCAATGAAGGTATCAGTTCTTGATGCAAATATCCAAACTCCAAAGAATTATTCAGAAATGACCAAGGATGAAATCATCTTGGCAACCATGGATAAAAGAGCTCAGAACATTATTGTTAGTGCCATAGATGATTCAACATTTCAGAATCTGATTCACTGCAAGACCTCCAAGGAGATGTGGGACACATTGATTGTCTACATGGAGGGATCTGAAGAAGTAAGGCTGGACAGGAAGTCTATGCTAAATCAGGAGTATGAAAGCTTTAGACAAGGAAAATCTGATAGCATAACTGAGTGCTATAAGAAATTCTATAGAATTGTGAATGAGCTAATATCCTATGGAAGAGTCTTCAGTACCTATGAACTGAATGACAAATTCTTAAGATCCTTATCAAAGGATTGGGATACAAAGATCTGTGCCATAAGAGAAGTGGCTAAATTGGCAGAGATATCTCCTCCAACCCTGTTTGGAAAGTTGCTATCCTATGAAATGCAACTTATGGTGAGGAAGGAGGAGGAAAGAAACTCAAGAGGAGAGCATAGAGAAAAGACTGTGGCATTCAATGCAGAAGCCACTAGAAAGAATAGGAGGAAATCACCATCTCCTCCTAAGGAAGTTACAGAAGATAGTTCTGAAAGTTCAAACAAGGGTTCTGAAAGCTGTGATTCAGATGCAGATTTGCTGCATTCACAAGACAATTCCAGAGGTTCTTAAAGAAGAAGCAGTGGAAGTCTAGGCCTTCCCCATCACAGCAAGTTGATGACTATTATAAGAAGAAAGGTCATCAAGGAAAGAGAAGAGAAGATCAAAACCCAGCAAAGCCACTACTTCAAAGATTGTCTGTTATTGTTGCAATAGGCCTGGACATGTAGTGGCTGATTGTCCTGACAAGAGAAGGAATCTTCAGAAAAGAAGAAGACTTATCAGAAAGGCAAGAAGGAGAAATCCTTTGTAGCAAAGAAAGATAAGTGTCTATCAGACCAGTCAACTTCAGAATCAGGATCTGAAGCTGAAGCATATATTGGACTATATGCTGCATCTGAGGAAGAGGAGTTTATGCAGTTGCTAGACTCCATCAATGAACATCAATGCATGGGGTTGATGACAAGATCAGAAGAGGACATATGCCAGAATCAGTCTGGTCCTAATGAGGTAAAATGTCCTTCCAGTACATTTGTTTGTAGTACAAGTGAAGAATCAGCTACATCTGCATCAAGTGATGAAGATGCATCTAAATCTGAAGGAGATGTCTATCAATTGATAGACAAGTATGGGGACTTGTTGCAGGCCCTTAAGAAAAGCAAGAACCTGGTTAAATCTCAGGCTCAGGAAATTGCTGAACTAAGGGTTGCAACAACTGAGTTAGAAAAAGTCCTTGATCAAAAATTAAATGAAATTGCCAAGCTGAAGAATATAACTATTATTCAGATGGGCACAATTAATTATACTAATGATCAAGTGAAGAGTCTGGAGGCCAGACTTAGAATTGAAAGGGATTTAGTGGCTAGTTACTCTAAGCCAAAATCTGTCTTACCCTTGATAGATGAATTTGTCACTCAAAAGGGTAAGGCTGGATTAGGATTTAAAGGTAACTCCAGGGCTGGCAGATTCAAGAGGAAAGGCAAAGCTCCTGTTCAGCCACTAAACCTTTCAGTCCCCATAAAGTTTAGTAAGGTGAAAGTGCCTTCTAACAAATATGATCATGAAGACATTCAAGATCATATTAAGACAAATGTTCTGAAGAACAAGGGTGTAAATGCAAGCAGGCCTACCTATGGTCATAAACCAATGGTTTTAAGAAATCAGTAGGTGAAGTTGCAACAGCACCAGCAATGAACAGAAATTCTTCTGACAAGGATGTATCTAGATCTAGATACAATAAGTTTGAATGTTGGTGCTGTGGCAAGAGAGGCCATTTTGCATTAGACTGCTGGTATAACACAAGTGTTATAAAGAATAAGAGTCTACCTGTTAGAAGAGGTTATGATAGCTTTATTAATGCTAACCTGAACCAAGGACCCAAGACTTACTTGGGTTCTAAGGGTAAGTAATTCTGTATTGCAGGTGAATCCAAGTAACCATGCCCCTATATGGTACTTGGATAGTGGTTGTTCCAGGCACATGACTGGAACAAAGGGGCTGCTGAAGGAGTATTCATCTGTCAAAGATGGACCTAAAGTGATCTTTGGTGGATCTGAAAAAGGAGTCATCAAAGGGTTTGGTAACATTTCTTCTAACCTAATTACTATCACTCAAGTGGCTTATGTAAAAGGTTTGAAACATAATCTAATAAGCATAAGCCAGCTAAGTGATTAGGATATGACATTTCATTTGTTAAGATGGATGTCATATCAAGAGGTCAAGTGATCAAAAGATCATATTGACTGGGTATAGGAAGAGAAATGTATATTGTCTTAATTTTGAATGTGAGAATAAGGCTTCTCCCATCTGTCTTGTAGCTGATGACAATGCTTCTCATTGTGTTAAGTGGCACAAGATATTGGCTCATCTAAACTACAAGACAATTGGCCAACTCTTTAGCAAAGAGCTAGTGAGGAATGGACCTCAAATTAAGTGTATAAAGGAAGGGATATGCTCAGCTTGTCAAAAGGGAAAGCAGACAAAATCCTCCTTTCAAAGCCTTGAAAACAAGGATTCTGTGAGGTGCTTATACCTCTTGCATATGGATCTTTTTGGTCCTATGCCAGTTCATAGTCTAGGTAGGAAGGTCTACACTTTTGTGGTTGTAGATGACTATTCTAGATTTACATGGGTGTTCTTTCTGAGACAAAAATCTGAAACCCCAAGTGTATTACTTAATTTTGTAAAGCAAATTCAGAATGAACTGAATAGTACAGTGGTCAAAATCAGAAGTGACCATGGTACTGAGTTTCAATCTGAAAGCATAACAAACTTGTGTAAAGACTTTGGGATTTTCCAAGAGTTCTCCTCACCTAGAACACCTCAGCAAAATGGAATTGCTGAAAGAAAGAATAGAACATTAATTGAAGCTGGTAGAACTCTATTGAGTGACACCTCTCTCCCAGAATATTTCTGGGCTGAGGCAGTTAACACTGCTTGTCATGTCATCAATAGGGCTTCTATCACCAAAAGCCACAGAAAGACTCCCTATGAGATTGTGAAAGGCAGAAAACCAAATCTATCCTATTTTAGGATCTTTGGTTGCAAGTGCTATATACTTAACAATGGCAAGTCATATTTGACTAAGTTTGCTGCCAAATCCCAGGATGGGATATTTGTTGGGTACAGCACAAATAGTAAGGCCTATAGAGTCTTCAACTTAACTACTCAAGTTGTTGAAGAATCTGTGCATGTTGTATTTGATGAAACAAGATTAATCAATTGTGAGTTGTCTTGTAGATCAAATGACTCAACAGGTATAAGCAAGAGGATGGACAAGCTCTCCATTGCTGAAGCTTCAAAGGAAGATGGAGCATTGGAAAATGAAGGCTGCTGTCCAGGGGGGAGTACAAGAGATAATGGAAGCTGATGAAAACCAAGAGGTTCAGCAGAATGAAGAAGCTGGAGATGCTCAACCTGAAGGGAATCTTCCTCCAGCTATAAGATATCTAAGAGATCATCCTGCTGATCAGATAATAGGTGATCCAAGACAAGGAGTGCAAACTAGAAGCAGAAATCAAAGCACAGTTTTGCATTCAAGTTTCTTGTCTCAAATGGAACCTAAGAAGTTTGAAGAAGCTATCCAAGACCAGCACTGGATTGATGCTATGCAAGAGGAGCTGAATCAATTCAGAAGGTGCAAAGTCTGGGAGCTTGTTCCTAAACCAAGAGGCCACAACATAATTGGCACTAAGTGGATCTATAGGAACAAGCTAGATGAAAGTGGGATAATAGTGAAGAATAAAGCAAGATTGGTTGCAAAAGGATACAGGCAGGAAGAAGGGATTGACTTTGATCAAACCTTTGCTCCAGTAGCAAGGCTGGAGGCTATCAGAATATCCTTGCCAATATGCAGCCTACCAAGACTTCAAAGTATACCAGATGGATGTGAAGTCAGCATTTCTGAATGGTGATCTTAAAGAAGAAGTATATGTAGAGCAGCCATCAGGTTTTGTAGATCCTCTTAAACCTGATTCTGTGTATAAGCTTAGGAAAGCTTTGTATGGGTTAAAACAAGCTCCAAGGGCTTGGTATGAAACCCTGTCTACCTTCCTCATTGAGAATAAATTCTCAAGAGGAAAGATAGACAAAACTCTATTCCTTAGGGAATCCAAAGGAAAGATCATCTTAGTCCAGATCTATGTTGATGACATAATCTTTGGATCTACTGAAAACAACCTTTGTAAAAAGTTTGCCAAACTTATGCAAGGGAAGTTTGAGATGAGCAGTATGGGAGAACTTAAGTTCTTCTTGGGACTCCAAGTAAGACAGACTGATGATGGATTGTCCATATCCCAGTCTAAGTTCACCAAAGAATTAATTAAGAAATATGGTATGGAGTCATCCTCCACCATGAGAACTCCTATGGGAACAAGTATGCCTATATGCAAAGATGAGGCAGGTAAACCTGTTGATGAATCATTGTATAGAGGAATAGTTGGGTCTCTACTATATCTCACTGCTAGTAGACCTGACATTATGTATGCAACATGTGTCTGTGCTAGGTACCAAGCCTGCCCTAAAGAATCTCATTATACTGCAGTCAAAAGGATTCTGAGATATCTTAAGGGCACTCCTAATCTAGGTCTTTGGTACCCTAGGAATAGAGATTTTCAACTAACAGGCTATTCAGATGCAGATTTTGCAGGATGTAGAGAGGATAGAAAGAGTACTACAGGTACTTGTCAATTCCTGGGAGGAAGACTAATATCATGGAGTAGTAAGAAGCAGACCAGTGTGGCAATTTCCACAGCTGAGTCAGAGTATGTTGCTGCTGGAAGCTGCTGTGCACAGCTATTGTGGATGCAGCATCAGCTTAAGGATTATGGTATTCAGGTAAGTAGAACACCCCTTTATGTGATTCTAAGAGTGCTATTTCTATTGCTAATAATCCAGTTTCTCATAGTAGAACTAAGCATATAGAAATCAAATACCATTTTCTTAGAGAACATGTAGAAAAGGAGACATCTCATTGGAATTTGTAAAACAGATTATCAAATAGCAGATGTATTTACTAAGCCTTTAGATGAAACCAAATTCAATAAATTCAAAATTGAATTAGGTATGTTAACCATTGATTAATGTATTAACAAAATCATTAACAATGCAATTGAAGTGGTATTTAAGTAAGTTAAAGTAATAACAACATAATCAAGTGTTAAAAAGGACACATTGAAGTAGTAACACTAACAAGTGGTGTTGAACATTCAGAAATGGGCTAAGTAAGAATGTGTCGACACATTCAGAAATATGTGTCGACTCAGAGAAATAATGTCGACAAGTCAGAAATATTGTGTCGACACAGAGAATATGTGTCGACACTTAAGAGTTATTGTAAGACCCCCTTTTTTTTTTTTTTCTTTTTCAACCACCGGGGTCTTAGCCCAGAATTGCCGCTTGCGGTTGGCACCGACATCTCGGGAAGGCAACCACTAAAAACGCATTTCGCCGGCTTTTCGATCACAAGAGAGAGAAGCATTTATACAAAAGTGTAAAACAAGTCCACAGAAACATGTAATTAAAAGAGGAATCATATCAAGTCCATCATAACATAAATCAGGAAAATAGATTCTGGGCTGAGCCCAGTTACTTCTGAGTCCTCACTACAAGTCTCTCATCGCGGAAGCTAAGAAATGTAATCACTCACGGAGCTGGTCGCAGGTGCACCGGTGCTAGACTGTCCCACCTCCATGCGCACCGTACTCGCTGGTGCTGGTCCCTGTCTCCCATCGGGCTCTGTAATGTTTGGTTCGAAAACCATTAGTCATAAAGACTAAGCCCTATCATTCCCCTACCCTCCACCACGGCTCCTAAGCACCGGGCGGAGAGGAGGAAAGGGAAGCTACAAAAGTGGGAGAGTAGTCAAGCAAGTGACGGTGGACCTAAACTAGCAAGGTATATCAGGTGAACAATATAAATGTTGTAATAGGTAGAAAAATTAATAAATAGCAAATTGCATTAAAGATGCTAGAGAATAGAAAGTAAAGCAACGAGTAAGTAAGTATGTAAGTAACCTTAACTTATATGAATG